>CM077148.1:34450178-34809791 GCA_039583875.1 Platanthera guangdongensis | reverse complement strand
GGGAAAGTGCTGCTGCTGAGGGGTAGAATGCTCAAGTTGAGGGGGAGCAAGTGGAGATTCTGGAAGAAACTGCAAGGCAAGATCCTGAGAAGCCAAAGGATGTTGAGGAACTACCTAGGGAGAGGGTTGATATAGCTAGTACATCTGCTTCTGAAGATGAGGAGGCTGCAAGAGCAAAGAAGAGGAAATTCCAAGTATTTAAAAGAAGGAGCCAGACTTATAAGAAAGCTCTGCAAACTATAGCACCACAGCCTGCACTACAGCCAGCACAAACTGTTGATTACAATGCTTTGATGGTTGCTATGCAAATTAAGCTTGATGAGCGCAGGAAAGCCATAAAAACATATATGGATGAGGGGCATAAGTCCCTACAGTTTGATCTGGCCCAGGACATAAAGTCTATTAGATTTGAGATGAATCTAAATAAGAAGGAGATGACTGACTGCTTCCACAAGGGAGGGAATGTAGTAGTCTATCTAGCAACACATCTGGAGAAGATAAAAGCTCAAGTGGATTAACTTGAAGTAAAGCAAGGCTATGTACTGGAAAATCAAATCAGAATGAATGATAACTTGATAGCTTCCCACAATGCCATTGTAACTGAGATAAAGAATATAGCCACTGCACAGTCTGTAGAAAGTGCCACAGCCAAAGAAACTTTTGATAAGCACTTACAAGAGAGCTTAACTGCTGTTACAACTGCTATACAAGACTATCAGAAGCTCATCACTGAAAAACTCCAAAGGTTAAAACCTTTCTACAAGGATGGACTCAATTATCTAAATGCCCAAATCAGATTTCAGAAAGATGATTTAAGAGATCACATAGAAAGAGAAGTCATAAAGGGGAGAGGGTGTTAGTCAAAGCCGGCTCTGATCATGCAAAATGGATTTCCAATTCCATCAGAGCCACTCTTGGTTATCCTCCTTTATGTGATGATGATAATGTTGTTGAGTATGAGATTAATCCTGCCTATCTTGGAGGTGAGCAAGCTGAAGTAGCTCAGGTGATCTATCCTCCACCAGACTTTGATATGGTACAAGCTGATATACAGTCCATGTATAGCCCACCTGAGGGAAAGCAAAATGTTATCATAGAGAAGGTGGTTCAGCCAGTATCTGAGGCTTTACAGGAAGCTATACTGAAAGAACAAGCTGAACAAGAAGCTAGATTGTCTAAGAAGAGGTTCAGAGAGCAAGCTGAACAAAGGCCTGATTTTGAACAGTGGAGCCCCACTTCAAGAAATATTATTTTGACTGCTTGGAAGGCTGCCAAAGATAATATTCCAGACAGAAGCAAGTGGTATTCTGAACTAGAATGGAGAAAGCATGAAAATAGGCAAGAAGCCATAGTGCAATATAGAAGAAAGGCAAAGATGGGAAAGCTACCTCCTACTGCCCAGGAGCCTAGCAAGTACTTTCCCAAGCCTTATCATTATTTTGAGAGGCAGAAGATTAAAGCTGAAGAGCTAAAGAAGAAGGATCTGAAAGGGAAGAAGCCTGCTGATACTGAAGATGTTGAAGCCCCTGTATAGGCCAAGATACAGTCTGGAAAGGGAATAGTGATCAATGATGCTGAGCAAAAATAGAATAGACTTTTCTTCAGTTTACAATTGTAATCTTTTGATTTTAAACACTTTGTAAACTTTTGTAAAATGAATATGACAAAGTTGATAGAACAATGTGCTGTGTGATAAATCTATTTCATAATTGTTCTGAGATGATATCTATGTATACATGTTTGTTTAATACATGTTTATGTTTTCCCTGATTGCACAATCCTGTTTTACATCATACTGTAATTGTATTATGTATGGTGTATATCATTGACTAAGGGTTATGACTTCTCCAAATAGGGGAGATTGTTGGGTACATTAGTTTAAATGTACCTGATTTGAAGAAGCCTCACCCTACTCAATGATATACATCAAAATGTATTTGATGTATTTTGAGTTGCCTTGTGCAGGTTAAGTATTTGTAGGGAAAGATGAAAAGTTTCTAAGTCCATGTGTCGACACCCAGGAGCAAAGTGTCGACACTTAAGAAGACTTGTGTCGACACCCAGGCAAGCAGTGTCGACACTTGGAGTAATTGTGTCGACACCAGGGATGCAGAGTTGACACCAGACAGAAAGTGTCGACACATACAGGTTGTGTCGACACTCAATGAAGAAAAGTCCAGTGAAGCAGTGTCGATACTTGGAAGCAGTGTCGACACCTAGAGGAACTGTGTCTACATCAGAAAGTGTCGACACTTGGAGGCTGTGTCGACACTCAGCAAGAGTCAGCAGAGTCTAAGTATAAGTGTCGACATAATGAATAATGTGTCGACACACAGCAGAAGACTCAACACATGAAGAAAGTGTCGACATAACAAAGAATGTGTCGACACTCAGCAGAAGACTCAATACTTGAAGAAAGTGTCGACACAATGAAGAATGTGTCGACACTCAGCAGAAGACTCAATACAAGAAGAAAGTGTCGACACTAGGAGGCTGTGTCGACACTCAGCAAAGTTCAACAAAAATTCTAAGTACAAGTGTCGACACAAAGGAGTAGTGTCGACACTCAGTCAAAGTCTCAACAAAAGAAGAATATGTCGACACAAGGAGCTGTGTCGACACTCAGCAAGTATCAACACAGAAGGCATGTGTCGACACCAAGAAGATGTGTCGACACTGAACAAGTTCAACACATGAAGATGTGTCGACACAAAGGAGTTGTGTCGACACTTACAAGAATTCAACTAAAAGCTGAAGAACAAGAAGTTGTGTCGACACACAATATCAGTGTCGACACATGATGAAGAAGCTGTGTCGAGAAGTGAATTCTACAACACAAGGAGTTGTGTCGACACCTTGAAGGCTAGTGTCGACACTTAGTTAACTTGTGTCGACACTTAGTCTATAAGTGTCGACACTTAAAGACAGATTGTCTCGACACTTTCAGACAGTTACAAATATTTTAAGAAATGACTGGATGACTTGACAGCTGCCATTCCAGCTGGTCTACTGCACCTGTCAGAGTTGTCAGAAATCAGTTAGGAACCGGATCAGCCGGTCACCATGAAGAAGGCCTATAAATAGGCTTATACTGTCAACAGAAAAAGATGATTCAACACAGATTAACACAAATCAGTTGAAGTGATCTGAAGATCTAAGTAGTTGGAGAGAGAGAGCTCCTTCCAAGAAGACAGCAGTTGGAACCAGGCTGTGAAGAAGGGTTCAGACCTAGTTCTGAATCTTAAGTTGCAGTGATTGAAGATCAGCTACAGAGAATCAATCCTATTGTGTTCTACATTCAAGAAGCTTTGAAGAAAAGCCAAGTGAGATTGTTCTCAGCAGAGTTCTTCCAAGAACTCATCAAGAACCTATCAACTCATCTCTATTCAGAGTTGTAGGTATATACACTTTGTATTTTAAATTTCTTATAGGATCCTTAGGGATCTGAGTTGTAAGCCTGTAATTATAAAGGCTGAGTGGTAGGGCTTGTGTGCCTGAGTGTAGGAGATCTGTTTCTCTGAGTGTAGGCCTATTGTGGCTGAGTGTAGGCCTATTGTGGATGAGTGTAGGCTTTGTGAAGAAGCTGAGTGTAGGTATTGGAGAAGAATGAGTTGTAGGGCCTTGGGGCCTGAGCTGTAGGAACCTGTTTTGGGGTTTTGAGTGTAAGATCTGAGGATCTGAGATAGTGGAGGAGTTTGTCCAAATCTAGTACACTACTAGATAGGCGAAGGGGGAAAGTGGATGTACCCAAACCTTGGGAAAACACTATAAATCTGGGTGTTCATTGTGTGCATGTTTGATTCTGTGATTGCTGCTTGATTGCTGTGAAGGATTAGTGATAACTCTGTGATATAATCTGAATTCTGCCTAAAAAGTTAAAAAGATTTTAGTCACCTATTCACCCCCCCATCTAGGTGATTAGGTATAATTTCTTTCACTCGGCCTCCAAAATACTGAGCTGGCGTGGCAGCCGGTGGTGCTGGAGGTGGTGCCCCCTCATGGGGTAGATCCTCCGGATATGCCCCACCTGATGACAGTTCTGGCGAGGGATATGTCATACCCCCGGGTCTCTGAACCTCCTACATCTGGAGAGGCTGAGGGGTAACCACTACTGGTTCCCTCTGCTCCTGTCTCACCTCCTGACAAGGCTGGTCTTCTGCTCTTCTACCATCTACGATGCGGCCGCGTCGCTGATCATTTCTGGCCCCCCGGCCCTAATCCTCAGTTGGCCGCTTCTGGCCTCGGGTAGTGTGCCAATCTGCCTCGATCCTCTTCGCCATCTCCAATATCCGAGGACTGGGCCCATCGGGCACGAACAACGTAACCTCCCTCAGATCCTCTCGCAGGCCCTTGTAGAACCTCTTAGTGTACCCTGCCTCATCCAACTGATATGAATCCGCAAACGGCTAGTTGATTGAACTCCCGATGATACTACACCACTATCTTGCTACCCTGTCTCAACTGTAGAAATCTATCTTCCATCTCATCTCTGGCCGACTAGGGAACAAAATGTTCCAACAGTGCGGCCCTGAATTTGCCCCAAGCAATCTCTGCAACCTCTCTATCAGCAAACGTCGTGTCCAGCGATGTATTCCACCACCTCTTGGCATTGGACTCTAAGCAAGAGATAAACAAGGGAACCCTCTCCTTCCACGGGCACCGGATCCCAATCAACATCTCATACATGATGTCCAACCACTCCTCCGTCTGAATGGCTGACTCTGTCCCCAAGTAGGGTGGGTGAGAAAGTCCTCGAAAAATACTCTGCCAATTGGCCCCCGGGTTTGGCTACGTAGGCAGAACCTGTTGAGCCCTAAAATCCTCCAGGATAGCTGTCAGAGTCTGCCCCATCTCTGACTGTAGGAACAGAGTGGGGATCGGGGGAGGTGGTGCAACATTCAGAGTCTGTTGTACTCCGCCCTGTGGCGTAGGCTGTGCTGGGGGCTGCGTAACAAACTCCATTAGTAAGTAATTTACTCAAACCTAAAAAACGTGGACAATTTACATGTGATCCCCCATATAGGCACACACAGTTCCACTGCTTAGTTTGTCCCCAAATTAAACTCGCGCGGGGGTGACCCAGGGGTTATGGACTGCTACTTTTCGATCGAGGTCTGCTCTAATACCACTTGTAAGACCCCCCTTTTTTGAAACACTGGGGTCTTAGTCCCAGAACTGCCGCTTTACGGTGACACCTTCATGCCGGGAAGGTCATCACTACAAAATGCCGATCCTGCCGGCCAAATCGATCACAACTGTAGCAAAGTAATAAAAGGCAAGTCCACAGAAATCACATATATTAAATAATCTCCACGAAGGGAGTGTCCACAGAAATAATAATAAAATACGAAAATCTTGGGCTCTTCCCCAGTACATCAATATCCTCACTACATATCTCTCATCGTGGAAGCAAACAAAAATAACTACTAGCAATTAGGACTCACAGTCCCTGCTGTCTGAACTCCGGTGCTAAAATTCCCCATATCCAAGCGTGCTGACCTCCGGGGCTGCTCCTCCATGCTGGGCTCCACGGTCCCCTAAAATGATGTGGTTCGAAAACCGATAGTCTAAAATACTAACCCATATCATCTCCCGACTCTTCCCCTATGGATCCTAGGCACCGAGTGGGAGGAGGAAAGGAGAGGACATGAAAGTGGAGAATAACAAAATGAGCAGATGGTGGCGGAACTAATCTAGCAGTTCTATAGTATATAACACAGAGTGAAGGTAAGAAAGACTGAACAAGAGAAGTAACCTTAACTTATATGAAAATACATAAGCCAAGGGATCTTTTGCAGGGCTCCTATAGTATAAAAAGTCTCATACCAATTTATATGATATGGTGTCAGTTTTCTAACAAGCATACATATAAACTTACTGAATAAAACTTTAACTTATAAGCACGCTCACACGAACTTATAAACCAAGTGGTCGTTTTGCAGGGCCTATTGTATAAAGCATCCCATACCACTTATACAATAAGTGTCGGGTTTTATGCAATGGTTATGCTATGAAATACAATTATTCCATGATGTGAACATGCAAGTGCAACTAAACCACTCGACTCGGTGTACACAGACCTTTAGTCCCCCCTTTCTGGAGCCGAACCTCCCAGGATACCTCCGTAATGGAAAACGGAAGCGGTGGGTTGGGCATCGCCTACCTCTAAACTGGTAATGCACTACCAGTCAGATCTATCATATGCCTCAATGCTAGTGCACTAAGCAGAGCTCCTGCGTACTCTTTCAGGCTGGCGCACCGGACTTTATTTGGCCAAGTGCTAAACCACACTTGCCGAGTCAACATATTGGCGTCGGTGCATCGACTCTCCAATACCAAAGACCCACCACCTTATACTTTATGCACATGTAACCTTGATGTAAAACCACAGATCTAAAGCTCCCGGACCATCCTATCCATCCCAAACAACAACCGAGCCAAAGCTCGCCGGGACAACATGCCCATCACAAATAGCTACCGTGCCAAAGCTCGTCGGGCCAACCTGCCCATCACCAAATCCACTGAGCCTACTGCCCAAGTGACCCAACCTAACACCCCGAGGCATCGAGATGAATGAAGTTGGAACCCTAGTTTTACTAGTTACTCTTGCATTCCAGTTTATTTTTCTTACTGTTTAGGTTAGCCCAGGACTGCCCATGGTATTTCCCGTAAAGGGCTCTCGAGGGTCCTAGGAACTACAATGGGCTGAAGAACAAATCTCCCTTTCGCAAGGCACTTATATTTATTGGTTAATACCCATCTCCTAGTCACTTAAATGTTGTATTGGATCTAACCCTAGTGTATTTGACACTTCCTCTCCACAGGAAAGACGATCTTTCGTCGATCCCGAGCACCACCTAACACCACAATCCAATCCAACACTCTACTCATCCTAACTTCCAATGATGAACTAATTTTTTTTCATCCAAACTAGCAAACAACTAAACCCAACTCATGTGCCCAAATCCATATTCCAACATAATTTCTGCAGTTTTACTAAATGCAGACCAACTTAAGCTATATGATTTGTAAAATGGGAGGTACTCAAAATAGCCATCCAGTATTGCTATAATAATTATTGGAGGGATGTCATGACATTCTTAGCCTAATCCCAGAAATTCATAATTTTCCTAATTTATCTGATAATATATTTAATTATTCTAGTAATCCAAAAATCCCAAGTTTGAACATGAAGTACCAAGTTATGATAAGAAAATACTCCACAAAATTTATGATAAATAGAATATGATTATTTAACATTGAATCCAAAGTCTCCCAATTTTGCAACAAGATTTAGGCCTCTAATTCTAATTATGAATATAACCTATTTTAATCAATTTCAAGAGGCAAGTGCAGCAAAAAACTTCCAAAAATTCTGAGAACATTCAAGGATGATTTTAAGGATATATAAATACTCTAGGTCAAGTTTCATAATTTATCAACAAATAATGAGATCTAAACAAAATATTGAACAAGTATCCAAATTAATGAGCTTGTGAAGTAGGTACTGTAATTATGTATTCAAAAATTCTTATAAAATTAATACATGGGCATAATGGTCTAAAACCCCCTATGCCTAAATTTTCAAGACTTTTCAATGACTGTGAGTTCACAATAACCAAATATTTAAGAAGGGCTAATTCATTCTTTACAAAGGGAGTACTAAGATTAATGATCCAAAATTCCCAATTAAATTTTCATAGGTTCATACTACATGTATGACCACAATACCTAAGTTTCATTACTGTTCAATGAGTTTTAAAACCCTATTCTATCACTAAAATCTAGTACCCAAAACTAGGGTTAGGGTTTTGAGGGGCCTACCTATTTCCAAATCCCCTAAGATTTTTACCAGAGGGCTTTAGCTACCCAAGAACCCTCCCTACCAAATTTCAAGTCCATAAAAGGTCTTTTGACCCCATGCCCTTCACAAGACACCAAAGCCCATCCTTAGGGTTTGGTATTAGGTCCTAGGGAAAATTTATTCTAATCCATCCCATCTTCCATGGGAAGGTGTTAAAAGTCATGCCATGTCAGTGCCCCAATTTCAACCTCTGTTAAGGTGAATTGGCCACTCAAAACTAAAAGTGCACTTTTAACCTAAATACCCTTATTATGGCAATGCTAGGGTTTGCATGATTTCAACTCCAACCATCTCCAAATGAGATGAAATTTTAACCAGAGCCTTATGATTACCCCGAGCACCACTCTCCAAAAATTGGGTGAGTTTGGAGGTAATTTGGCCCCTCAATTAATTTACCGTAGAAAATTAAATAATTTCAAAAACTATAAAACAACCACCCTCAAAAATTCCCATTTTTGGTCAAGACCTAGGTATAGACTAGGGTGACTCCCTGTCCAAATTTCAAATTATTTGGACAAGAGATGAGGTGTGGGCACCCATTTAAATCTCTGTCTAGCTCTAGGTATAGACCCACCAAAATGGGTGCCCCGGTAAAACCAGGCACCCAAATTGGTTCAAACCAATTTTGAATTAAATTAGACCCATAGTACGACAGTTTATATGTTGACCATTGTCTCTGAATTAGCATTTATTTTTTTTAATAATTAAAAAAATTAAATACCTAAGGTGTGACAAAAATGAAATAAATAACCTATAGTTTAAAATCATTGCCAACACTAATCTCAAAGCAAGATCCAAGGGTGGCTGGATTGTCTTCCTCCTCCAGCCGATGGCTGATGCGTGTAAATCGGCAAGCGCACCGATCGCACAAGTAATAAAGTTTTGGAATAA
The DNA here is from genome assembly GCA_039583875.1 of Platanthera guangdongensis. NCBI lineage: Eukaryota > Viridiplantae > Streptophyta > Magnoliopsida > Asparagales > Orchidaceae > Platanthera > Platanthera guangdongensis. The sequence continues at coordinate 34,801,036 of CM077148.1, read as the reverse complement.
ATCCCCGAGTATCGTTCTCTTGAGGAATGCAATTAACATAGAGCGACAACAGTTCAGAAAATATTGTTATGAGGGTTATACTTAGAAAAAGAGTAAAAAGGGACTGGAGAGATTGTGGTTGTTTGATCTATTAAACTAAGTAAAGCTATGCGGATCGAATGCACCACTTCGCAAGGTGAGGTGAGTGTATCGATTGCGATGCCGAACTTCGGTTGGGCGAGTGGCCGGAAAGCTAATGGGTGGAAAAGTGTTCTTGTGTGCAGTACAATCGGGTGAAACACGGGTATGGAGTGGATGTGGAGTGGTCGAGGTGCATTCACACACACAACTACAAGCATAAGGAAACTACAAAAATCCCATTAGACATACAATAGAACATGTAGTTCATTACAAAGTTAAATCATTCCATACAACAGAGGAAGGGGAAGAGGAGTAAACCAAAAGAGAGTGAAGATCCACCGCAGGTCGTGGCCGGAATAGCGAGTTGTCAATCCGCTTCCGGGGTCAATCCGAGGAGGCTTCCAGTACCAACGAGATGTCACCTCGAAGGCCTTTGAGTCCATTCTCTAGGTTGTCTTCTTCTCCAACTCCAGTGGAAAGCTTGGAGTTGAGGTCGTCAATGGCCGAGAGCTTCGCCAGAAGGTCTGGAAAGCTTCAGAATAGCCGGCTATGGACTCCCGATGAAGGTGGAGGTGATGGAGCAACTAGAGAAGTAAAATGGCGCTTCCCGCGCACTCCCCGATCGCAGCAAATGACGGGCGTTGACCTAAATCGCGGAGTAGGCGCTTAAATACGGAGGCAGCCAAAGCAGAGCGCACGATCAGTGGCGCACGACCAGTGGTCGTGCGCACTGTAGGTCAATTATCGTGCTCCATTTCCAATTAAACCTTCAACCTGGATAGAAACATCAGCATATATGTGCACGATCAGTGGAGCACGACCGGTGGTCGTCCGCACTGAATCCATTGATCGTGCGATTGGCTAGGACAGATTTGCAGAAAGCAAGGGGTAAATGCGCATGAGCAGTGGCGCACGACCAGTGGTCGTGCGCACTATGGCCAGTGCTCGTCCTATTACCGAGCAGAATTAGAATAAATGAGAATGTAATGCACACGATCAGTGGCGCACGACCAGTGGTCGTGCGCAGTAAGTCCAGTGGTCGTGCGCCGTGTTCCTGCATCGTCGGGGTCTCCCGAGCAGTTCCGGAGCACGCATACGAACCCTGCACCAGCGAAAGAGGTAGATAGGCCACCAAACGTGCACAACACATTCCCAAGACATGGCTAAAGAACAAGAAAAACACAGAGACAAATAAAGCACACAGAAAAGGGCCTAAATTGCACTTAATCATGAAATAGGCACGTAAGCAAATATAAGCAGTTATGGATCTCAAGTGCAGTGCTAAGACGAAAGAAACTGGTCCAGATGAGTCCAAAAATCAGTGTAAAATTTGGACTCATCACACCGCCAGACTTAACCATTTGCACATCCCGTGCAAATTATCACTCCGTGGACTAGAAAATAGCTAGCTAGCTCAGAAATTTCAAAAAAAGTAAGAGGAGAAATCAAATACATCATGTGCATAGAAGATATAATAGAAAAACTTTTTAATTATACTACATAGTTTAAACTATTCGACAGGCGTAAATAAATATTGTATTTGCTCAAAATTAGAATTATGGAGAATCTTGCGATCATGTGTAGGAAGAAAGTACGCAGGCCACTAAGGTCAGTATTGCCAAAGATCGGAGCTCGTGATCACCTCCAAAGATATCCATCAATGTCGGGGACCATATGCTTCCACGTTCACACTCTCTCCACGGCGCGTGTTAGACTCAAGCATGAATCAGCAGGACTTGTAGGAGAGAATGAGGCTTAGGCTAAGGTTTGGTAGTCAATGATAAACATGAAGGCTACACACAACCAAAGAGAGCAAACAAAAACATAAACCAATACAGCCACTTAGAAATGTACGGGTAACACACCCCCAGACTGAGCTTGAAAACCGGGCGTGCACACGGCCTAACCCAACCAAAATCAATAAATAGGATGGGGATAGAATTCTCAAAGAAATACTTTCAGATTTTTCTTTTTCTTTTTCGCTTTAATTCGTTTTCTTTTTTTGCGTTTGCAATCCCAAAAGTAGCAATCAAAAAGTTATGAATTCAGGACCACATTACACGATTTCCACAAATCACAACATCATCAAAATAGTAAATACAAACAAGATCAAGCATTTGATTGCGGTGGTGGGTTTAGCTTTAGGCGTTGGTGAATGTGAGTTGAGCTGGATAAAGAAGGGTTAGACACAAATTTGGCATGCAACGGTTAACGGGTAGGAAAGGCTAAACAAGGCTTAAACTAGCCAAAATGAGGGCCTACGTCATGCTCACGCTTGACTAACGGGCACCAATGCTTCAAGAGTAGCTTAGGGCAAGTTCTTAGCCACCGAGAAAGATGATGCTTCCTCCCGACTCGAGCAATACAAGTCTAGTGGCGGATACACACATTCCTACAATATCGTTCGATTACTCCAGATTCAGATTTTTTGTAGTACAAACAATATTTACATCTGCAGAAAAATATAAATCTACGAGCATAATGAAAAATTAAATCTATACTAGTTCTATACAAACCATGAGTACTCGATTAGGAGCACTACATGAGTTTCGAACTACTCTATCCTGAAATCCGAAGCCAGCACCACTATTTTAAAGTTTACACAAAAACAATACATTTGACTCAAGCTGTGCGCGTGGATAAGAGCGCACTCGTGTGGGTGATTCAGTGTGTGCGACAGAGATCATGAAATCACTAAACAAGAGACTGGTATGCAACAAAATGTATTGTGTAGTGACCACATGCATGTTCTCCCCCCAGACTTAAATTCGACAACTAGTAAAAATAAGCATTCCAAATGGGAAAAGTAGCTTGGGTAGGAAGTACCTATGCTCAAAATTGAGCATAACCAGTCGTGCAACGAGATGTCTAGTGCGGCAAAGTTATCGCGCCTCAAAAATTCCTACACCTGCGATTGAAATATGCACGCCAAACAAAATATGGACACAAATACATATATATAAAAAGAACTCAAAGCACAGCACAGGACCAAATGGTCCAACTTGCGTTGTCTCCCGAAAGCCCTTTTGTTTACCGTCCTTAAGGTGGACCAAATACCTGTATTAGCAGTTCGTATATTATATATAAAAAAACATTCGGCTCCCAGATGGGCACCCACAAAAAATATAGTTGTCTCATTGCACAAACAATAAAAAAAACAGAAGGCGTGGTAGACTAGCTCTGTGGTGAGCTCCACTCACTCCCCTCACTATCGCTGTCGTGAATCTCGATGGGCGACGGACGAGGAACAGGCGCTGATGGAGCAACACGTGTGGGTGGTGGTCGAATATTCAACCCGCCTCTCACTGCATGCTGATAAATAAAGTCCTGCATCCAAAACTCTGAAGCTTCCAAATCAGCAAGACGCTCAGACAAATATGGGACGCCCCGCTCCTGAGATGGGCTGAACTGGCGGCTAGATTGCCCCTCATGCTTTACTGGAGGCCTCAGTTGCTGCTGACTCTGATGCATTGGAACTCCTGCACTCCACCTACCCATAACGGAAGACTCACCTGGCTCTCCTTCATCTTCCTCTTCATCTCTACCCGCAGGCGCATCACCAGGCATGCAGACGATAAACTTCCGGCCACCTTTTCTCCCAACCACACGTAGTAGCAAATGACAACTCACCAGGTTGGCCCTGGAGATCATCGAAGGGGCAGTGACCTGCACCATCGAAGGTAGCTGGCGCCAAACTCCCAAACTTTTAGCTATGCGGGTAATGTAGTTAGCACCCCCTATCGCGCCCGCGAGGCCATAAGTGGCTTCGTGGTGGAAGAAATAGGCCAGCATATACCCCAGATGGATGGGGTACTGCTGCTGCATACTAAATAGTGAAATCAAATCCTGCCACCCCACCACATTCTTGCTCAGGGACCTTGCAGTGAGTGAGTGACTAAGAAAATGCTGCATAAACCTTAGAGTGGGGGGAAACAATCTTCGTTGATTTGGCACGGCGGGCGACGTACTCCTCGTTCCCTCCGGTCAGAGAATGCCAAGCGGCACACAGAGTCACACCCTATGGAAAATCATAGCATAACTTGGGGAAGCTAATCTGGGATGCCTCTGCCTCGGTATAGATGCCTGCATGAATGGCAAGCTCCGGCAATGTGACAGTGAAGACATTTCCCATCATCCAGAAGGAACAAGTGTGGAAATAGCGGTTGTCCTCCGTTGTCTCCCAGGTGAATGTGGAAAGGAACTCCAACATCAGTTCCCGATATCCAAGCTCGTCGCACTCGAACAACTTGCTCCAAAAATTGAAGGAGTAGAGAATGAGCATGGCCTCTGCTAACGCACCATCATCCCCAATTGAACGTAGCTCATTCCAGTCAACAAGCCACTGAGAGAGGAATGGCTTGTCCTTCAAGGAATCATAGCGTTGAGTATGCTCTGCCTTTGAGAAGGTTCCCACTCTCCCCAAAATCTTAGCAGGGTTTGCCGAAGCACGAACGGAGCATTGGTAGGCCTTTACTACATGACGGTGTACAGGCTCCATTACATCACAGGGAGGAAGAGAGATCTGAGATTGCGGAAGACTACCGGAGGAGAGAGAGTCGGACCACCGGAGAGGAATCAGAACGGGATGAGCGACGTCAATGCACGTGCAGCGTACCAAGCGAGAGATTAGGGCGCACGCACATTGGACGGCCGACTGGAATTTAAAGAAACTGGGTCGGCGCACGACCAATGGTCTTGCGCGGATAAGTAGTGCGCACGACCAGTGGTCGTGCGCAGTGAAATTTTTCACACGCCCGGTTTTTCAGTCAATTTCACAGGCTGACCACGTGGTGCAATAGAGAGCTCATCACATAGCTGGGCTACCACACACATATAATTAAATACAAACATAAATTTAAACAAAAGAAACACTACCCTAGATAACTATTGGGTTTATTGTCTCCCAACAAGACTTATTCAAAATCTGAGCATTTCCTAACTTATTGGCGAATGAAACTTGAAATTCTCAGGCAGAGGTTCATGATCGTGTTGCGGTAGCGGGTACCGGAACGGAGACAGAACATAAGCCCCAATACCTGTATACGTATACCTGTCGTGTGTGTCAAGCATGGGCAAAAAGTAACTGGGGACGCTCATCGGCTCCAACTCTACCTGCATCTGGTCAATATCAGTCCTAGGCTGCATTACAGGCCCTTGCACTGATTGGACCGATTCCACGATGTGGTCCTGCATGGAAATAGACAGGAGAGTGGGGTCAAGAAATAAACTAGAAGAATAACATAAAGGAACCTCAATCTGGGGGATGGTCCCGAAGTCATCCCCCATCAGTAGAATTGTTGTGGGTGCTTCCACATAGCTGTCTAGGCTGATGCAGGAATGTTCTAAAGCTGCATCTGCCTCGTCCGTGCCTCGGGCATCCTCACATGGGGTAAAGGTTGTAGCCTCGGCCACGTAGTCCTCCTCCTCAACTGGATCTAACAGAATGCTGGAAACTCTAATTTCCACCTGCGAATCAACCTCAACAGCATTGTCAGAAGAAGAAAGAATGTTATGCATAGAAGAAGGTGAAGTCACGAAGCTTGGTAGGACGTTGAGCGCTGGATCTTCACAACTAATAGATTCTATGCTATGTGATTTATGCACTTCAGGAGTATAAATATCTGTGTCGGAATGGGGATAGAGACATGTATCAGTGCACATAACTGGGATTCCTTCTCCATAACATAGAGATGGCAATGGTGTGTACCCCGATACGGAAGGGATGCTGCCCAAGGTTGAACTGGAGATAATCTGAAGATCCGGCTCGTCATCCACTTCTAGCTCAGCTAGGTAAGCGGCGCAATCCTTCAATGCATGATCCCAGCTTCGACAAAAAAGGCACTGCTTAGCCGGCTTCGGCGGTGCAACTGGTGCTGAAGCCGAATAAAAGTAGTACGACAATGGCCCCACGGGTCGGTAGCTAACCGCTTATGTCTATGATATGTAGATTCCTGAATTTCCTGGGTACTATACTTCTGAGGGAATCTATCACTAGCATGAGAGATGTCTCCACAATGACGGCAACGAATATTGAAATTGGCCCACATTGCGGAGATTTCAAAAATAAAGGATACAACTACTTTGCATAGATTCTGCGAATAAAACTAACAATTCCATCTGACGGAATAACAACACAAGAGAAAAGGGATCAAAACAACACAAAATAATACAACTCTTATAACGAAATTCTCAGTCATCCGGAGTCGCTCTATCGTTGTAATCCCCAGCAACGGCGACAAAAACTTGATGCGTGTAAATCGGCAAGCGCACCGGTCGCACAAGTAATAAAGTTTGGGAATAAATCGCCGAGTGTCGGTCTCTTGTGGAATGCAATTAGCATAGAGCGGCAACAGTTTAGAAATTATTGTTATGAGGGTTATACTTAGAAAAAGAGTAAAAAGGGACTGGAGAGATTGTGGTTGTTTGATCTAATAAACTAAGTAAAGCTATGCGGGTCGAAGGCAACGCTTCGCAAGGTGAGGTGAGTGTATCGGCTGCGATGCTGAACTTCAGTTGGGAGAGTGGCCGGAAAGCTAATGGGTGGAAGTGTTCTTGTGTAGAGTGCAATCGGGTGAAACACGGGTATGTAGTGGATGTGGAGTGGGTGAGGCGCATTCACACACACAACTACAAGCATAAGGAAACTATAAACATCCCATTAGACATACAATAGAAAATGTAGTTCATTACAAATTTATATCATTCCATACAACAGAGGAAGGGGAAGAGGAGTAAACCAAAAGAGAGTGAAGATCCACCGCAGGTCGTGGCCGGAATAGAGTTGTCAATCCGCTTCCGGGCTCAGTCCGAGGAGGCTTCCAGTACCAACGAGTTGTCACCTCGAAGGCCTTTGATTCCGTTATCTAGGTTATCTTCTTCTCCAACTCTAGTGGAAAGCTTGGAGTTGAGGTCGTCAATGGCCGGGAGCTTTGCCGGAAGGTTTGGAAAGCTTCAGAATAGCCGGCTATGGACTTCCGATGAAGATAGAGGTGATGGAGCAGCTGGAGAAGTAAAATGGCGCTTCCCGCGCACTCCCCGATTGCAGCAAATGACGGTCGTTGACCTAAATCATGAAGCAGGCCCTTATATACGGAGGCAACCAAACCAGAGCGCACGATCAGTGGCGTACGACCAGTGGTCGTGCGTACTGTAGGTCGATGATCGTGCGCGATTTCCAATTAAACCTGCAACCTGGATAGAAACATAAGCATATATGCGCACGATCTGTGGCGCATGATCGGTGGTCGTGCGCTGTGAATCCATTGATCGTGCGATTGGCTAGGACAGATTTGCAGAAATCAAGGGGTAAACGCGCACGAGCAGTGGTGCACGACCAGTGGTCATGCACACTATGGCCAGTGCTAGTGCGATTACTTGGGCAGAATTAGAAAAAATGAGAATGTAATGCGCACGATCGGTGGAGCATGACCAGTGGTTGTGCGCAGTAAGTACAGTGGTCGTGCGTAGTGTTCCTGCATCGTCGGAGTCTCCCGAGCGGTTCTGGAGCACGCACACGAACCCTGCACCAGCAGGAGAGGCAGATAGGCCACCAAACATGCACAACACATTCCCAAGACATGGCTAAAGAACAACAAAAACACAAAGACAAATAAAGACACAGAAAAGGGCCTAAAGTGCACTTAATCATGAAATAGGCATGAAAGCAATATAATCAGTTATGGCTCTCAAGTGCTATGCTAAGACGAAAAAAAATGGCCCAGATGAGTCCAAAAATCAGTGTAAAATTTGGACTCAACAATGGCCATGATTCAACCCGCCTGGAGAGACTTCCAACCGCCACCACCGGTCATCCGGCCACCTCCCTGGTCGGCCACCGCCACCACCACCTCCTTTGAGGTGGCTGTCGCCAGGCGGCAGCACGGCCGCCAGAGGAGCCTATTCCGGCGAACCCGACGGGTTACCTTTTTGCGGAAAAACTAGAGAAAACGTTCTGCCCATCGGGCTAAATTGAGCCCGAAACTTGGCCCCCCATTGGAGTCAACTCCAGAGCCTAAGTTGACCCAAGTCAACCCTAGCCATAAACTGTTCAAAGTGCCCTAACTAAGGGGCAAGTGACCTTCAGAGTGCAAAGTTAACGCTACCCAAGTACTTCTAGACTTTAGGGGAGGCCCATGGGTCACCAAGGACCCATTGGGGTCAGCCCTAGTGGCTAATTTGAACAAAGTCAACTCTTGGGTCAAAGTGGTCAAACTTGCCCAAATGGCCATCTCAAACCCAATCCAAGTGGGCTAGGCCCAGACAAGTGTGACCCATTGGTCTAGGAGGTGGTGAGACACATTTTGGGGCCACAAAATTCAGAATTTGGCGACTAGGAGAGAGAAAGAGGAAGTTACCATCAAATTTTGAGAAGAGAGAAAGTTAAGCTTAGTGGCCATCATGGCCATTGGGCTCCATAACACCTCCTTTTGATGGGCCTTTAACTCCTTGGAGGCTGGGGAGAGTTTTCAAGAGGTGGTCGACCTATGGAGAGGCCCAGCCCGTCAAATTTGGTGAAACCGAAAACTCCCATTAATGGCATTAATGGTGTCTTGAAGAATTAGGGAGTTACAAACCTCCTCTCCCCAATTCCTTCATTAGAGACCTTCACCGGGGCAAGGGGAAAATTTTCCCCCGATCACATTCCAGTTACAGAGAAGTTGGTGTGGAGGTTGCAGAAGGCAGTGTCGACACACAGGAATACTTAGTCGACATCAAATGTGTCGACACATAGAGGCAGTGTTGACACACAGAAGTATTTGTCAACATCATCTGTGTCGACACAAAGGAGATGTGTCGATACACAGCAAGCTTCAACAAAGTTAAAGTGGAGAAGTACTTGTGTCGACACACATGACTTGTGTTGACACATAGCAAAACTTCAACAAAGTTAAAGTAAAGAAGTACTTGTGTCGACACACAGAATCAATGTCGACACATTCTAAAGAAACAGTGTCGAGAAGCTGTTACAACAACAGAAGGAGTTGTGTCGACACCACCAAGGCATTTGTCGACACTTAGTCCACTTGTGTCGACACTTAGTCTACTTGTGTCGACACATGAAGAAGATCAGACTCGACACTTTCAGACAGAGACATTATTTTCAAGAAGTGACTGGATGACTTGATAGCTGCCATTTCAACCGGTCTACTGTAACTATCAGAGCTGTCAGAAGTCTGTTAGAAACCGGATCAGCCGGTTACCTTGGAGAATGTCTATATAAAGGGATTCTCCTTCAACAGAAAAAAAATGAACTAGATAATTACAATTAAGTTTGAAGATCTACACAGTTATCTAACAACACAAAAAGAAGAAGACCTTCGACAGAAGATCTAAGAAGTTGGAGAGAGAGAGCTCCATCTAAGATGCGCAGTTGCTGAACCAGACTACCAAGAAAGATTCAGATTGAGATCTGAATCTCAAGTCAGAAGTTGATTGAAGATCAACTTCTCAAGAGTTCAACCCTACTGAGTTCAGATTCAAGAAGCTTTGAAGAAAGCTAAGAGAGGTTGTGCTATGCCATCAAGTTCTTCCAAGAACTGATCAAGAAGCCATCCATCCATTCTCTCTCTATCAGGGTGGTGGTAATTTACTTTGTTTAATCAAATCTTTGTAGGATCTTTTATAGATCTGAGATTGTAAGCCTGTGTTTATAAATGCTGAGTGTAGGAGAACATTTTCTCTGAGTGGTAGGCCTTGTATAGACTAAGGTAGGGCTGTGAGCCTGAGTTGTAGGAGATTGATATCTCTGAGTTGTAGGCCTTGTGTAGGCTGAGGTAGGGCAGATTGCCTGAGCTGTAGGAGCCTGTTGGGTTCTGAGTTGTAAGATCTGAGGATCTGAGGTGAAGTGTAGAAGTTAGGCCGAATCTAGTATACTGCTAGATAGGCGAAGGGGGAAGTGAATGTACCCAGACCTTGGGGAACCACTATAAAATCTGTGTGCACTCTGTGATTGAATGTTTCTGTGATTGCTGTGCTGTGTAGTTGTAGAATTTGCAATCTCTGGTTAAATAACTGTACAGCTTTTCTGCCTTAAAAGACAAACAAGAATTACACATATTCACCCTCCTCTAGGTGGTTAGGCACTAATTCTTTCATGCCGAGTATGGTCTGTCTTGGTCTTCGAGTAGATTAAGATGTCGTCTATGAAGATGATGACAAAGTGATCCAAGAAGGGTTCGAATACTTTATTCATCAGGGCCATGAAGGCAGAGGGCGCGTTGGTTAGCCCGAAGGGCATCACTAGGAACTCATATAGACCATATCGGGAGCTGAAGGCAGTCTTGGGAATATCGTCCTCTCGGATTCAAAGCTGATAATAGTCGGATCTCAGGTCCATCTTGGAGAACACGGATGCTCCTTGCAACTGATCGAACAGTTCGTCGATCCCAGGGAGGGGGTATGTGTTGCGTATAGTAAGCTTATTTAGTTCCCTGTAGTCGATGCACAGTCGCAGTGTCCCATCTTTCTTTTTGACGAAAAGCATCGGGGCTCCCCAAGGCGAGGAACTAGGACAGACGAATCCAACATTTATTAGTTCTTGTAGTTGGATTTTCAGTTCAGTCAGCTCTCTTGGGGCCATCCAGTAGGGGGCTCGCGATACTGGCTGTGCTCTGGACATGAGCTCAATCTGAAAGTCGACCTCTCGCTGGGGTGACAATCCCGGGAGGGACTCGGGGAAAATATCTGGAAATTCGCGGACTACTAGAACTTTAGCGAGCACCTGGGTTTTGTATTCCATCTCAAAATAGATAAGGTATACTTCGTCCTGCTGCCGGACTGATTTCACAATCTGCGTAGAGGTCAGAATAATGCGTGAAATGGAGGGTGCGCATGTTAACGTGACACTCTGGCCATTTAGGTTCTATAGCTGGACTTCTCGTGTTGAACAATTTATCTGTGCTTGGTGCTCGGCCAGCCAGTCCATCCCCAGAATAATGTAAAATCCGGTTATTGCTAGGATGGTTGCGTCGATCTCAAATTCTACTATTCCCAGCACTCATGGAATGAGCACTTTTCCGTAGACGTCATATCTGACCCGTCTGGTAAACGGATTCATATAGATAGTCCGGTTGAACGAATGACGTTTTCTTTTGTTGCGATGAATTCATGGGAAACGAAAGAATGTGTCGCTCTTGTGTCGAAAAGGGTCTTGGCAGGGTGTCCTTCTACCAACAAGATTCCTGACGACATGGGAAGTATACACATATATATATCATCTAACTAATACAAAATATATAAGCACATATATATAAGTATTATACAACATCAGTTGTAAGATCTGGTATCTCCCTATCGCCTAAAGTATATATCTATAACTACGTCAGGGGCCGGTCCGTGCTGCAAGTCCAGTGCGTAGGCCTCCAAGGGCGCTGCTCGTCCCTACTGGCCTCTCCTGCCAGCTCTGCCTCTGCGGCCTCTCTGCCCTGTCCCCATGCTGGTTGTCCACCCTGAACTGCTCCTAATCCCGGTCTCCATGTCTCCTGTGGGCAGAAAGCTCTTATATGTCCCGGTGGCTGACATAAGAAGCAGTTCCCTGCGAAGGGAACATCTCGTTGTGCTACTGGTGCGGTTGTAGTGCTGGAGCTGGTCTAATGTCTGGTTGTACGGCTGGGGGTGCCAGGGGTACTAGTGGGCGCCTATAGGGCTATCTGTGGCGTCGCTGCCTGCGCTCTCTATCATGTCTGAGTGGAGCGACTCCTCCGTCTCGCCTCTAGTCTCGAGGAATCTCTACCTGGCCTCTGTGATGTTAAGCCACTGTCCGCTGGTCCAACTCTAATGCTGAAGTATGGGTTGCTATGGTGTGAAAGGTGGCCTGAGAGAGCATGATCAGGACCTGCCTCAGGTCATCTCGTAATCCTTGGTAGAACTGAGAAGCTCTATCTCTGTCAGAGGCAGCCAGATTCCCGACAAAGCATGCCAGGTGTATAAACTCTCTCTCGTACTCTGCCACTGTACGGTTGCCCTGTCGAATGAGCAAGAACCTCTCCTGCAGCACGGCTCGGTCAGCATCCGTGATATGAAGAACTTTAGTAGAGCCTCGGAGAACTCTCCCAAAAGAATCGCGCTCAACGGCCGACCTCGAAAAGTAGAGCGACTAGCCGCTCTCCACCAATCCCTCACGTATCCCTCCAAAAGGGTCACCACTAAAGAGACTGCAACCACAGCTGGGCACATCATTCCCACTAATAGCTCCTCCACCCGCTCCACCCGCTCTTCTATCTGGATGGTCGTCTCCGTACCTCTGAAAGGAGGAGGCCTCAGTCCTGGGAAAGTCGATAGCAGATTGGTGGGTGCTGTCATCTCTCGCAGTGGTTGTGCCAGGGCATCCTGGAAAGTCGCTAGAATATCCGTCAGTGTCTGCCCCATATCTGTCTCGGCAACGGTACGGCCGCGGGAGCGACCGGGTCTGGTGGTGGGGTAGCTGGAACATATCCTTTGGACGAGGATTCCCCCGTTACTGTACTCCGGTATCTGGAGAAGTAACAGGAAAGAGTGTCAGTATTTTGCAAAAGTATGGGAGATTTGCAAAAACGACAACCCAAGTGGAAACAACGGTGTATGGGCGTACTATCGTACAGTCTAGAATCCCTAAGCCTCTACACTAGGGTCCATCAGGCTTCAGCTGCGAGGTTCATCCCGAACCTAGGACGAAGCGAGGGACGGAGGGATCCTGAGACTGCTCCACAAGGATGAATCGTGATCACTCTGATCCATTTGTAGGACCCCGCCCAACCTTTTGCCCGGGTCGGGCCGGAGGGGTACTACTGGCCCAAGACGTCCATCCAGTGCTCCTTAGGGGAAACAATCCACCATATCTAAGCACTAGATGACCGCCTTGCTCGGCTCGAATCACAACATTCACAACCCATCAGAGTATAGCAGAAGCATTAACAGGAAATCTCCGCAGATATATATATATATATATCACATCAACATTATACAGAGTTTCTAGGGCCGAAGCCTAAGCGTTTATATAAGCCCGTGGGCTATACATGTACTACATATAACCCTCACACTCTCTTTCTCTATGCTGCTTGGCGGTACTCACGTCTATAAACTTTGGGGATGGCGTAGGTGCATATGCTCGAGTAGTTCTAGCCGCTAGCGTAAACTCCTACGGCAGCGGGTCACTATGATGCTCCATTTCCTGTGAATTGTTATTTAGATAACCGTTAGTCACAGAACTAAGTGAAAATAAATCTCCTCTCCGGATCCATATCCCGGGGACGAGCACACAACCACCAAAAAAGTAAATAGCCGAATCAAAAGAGGGTTAACACAACATTTCATATATGTATAGCTAGGAGCAACTAAAAAAAAGTGCAGGATAGTATAACTAAAAAAAGCAGCAGCAATATAAATCAGTTATAATAAGGCTCCACTAGCTTATCAGCACATCAGGTTTTCACATCCTGAATTCTATCGCAGGCATTCACAGCCGCGCACACACCGCAGGCATTCATAGCCGCGCACAAACTGTAGGAATTCATAGCCGTGCAGACAAACCCTATATCGATATAGTTTGGGCCGCTTCTGTTCTAGCATGGTAGCGAGCCCCACGGGCCTCACCAATGTAGTCGTCGGTGAAAGTGGCCAGTCCTGCCACTTCCTGGGGTGGTCGTACCGCACAAACCCAGGCCCTAACGTATAACCTTGTGTACTCTTGGATGTGAGCGACATCCGGCGAATCGTTTTGGCCGACCAGCGGAGGAAAACCCGACGGGGAATAAAATAGCGGTCGGTCACCCGTGGTACTCATCTCTCTGTCGCCTTGAGTCGTCGACCTTCCCGTACCGGTACGAATGGTCTGTGAGAGGGACTGACCCGCCACTATTTCACCGCAAGCAATTTACAAACAATCAAACAAATGGAAATCATAATATACACCGGGTCTACGTTGTCCTGCCTTACTAGGCTTTAGACTTCGGGCGTCAGCAGTTAGCTCTACTTTCGACAAGGAGTGTGGGAGCGCATTATTTGGGCTAGACCTGGAGGACTACTTCAACTACGGTTATCCCTAACTAAGACTCAACTTTAACAACAACTGCTCGTCAGAGCAGGAGCCGGGATTATAATAGTAAATTACAATGAGGACAAATACGGTGATTATACTACTTATTTAAAGTGCTGGAAAGAAATATGACCAGTACAAGACTGGAGTAGTACCGAATAGAAAATACTGAGATGAGCTTGACCAGTACGAGACTGGAGAGGGTATTGAAATGAAAGTACTAAAATAAGCTTGACTAGTAGGAGACTGGAGATGTACTGAAATAAACTTGACCAGTACGCGACTGGAGTTGTACTGTATTGAAAGTACTAAAAATAAGCTTGACCAGTACGGGATTGGAGATGTACTGAAATAAGCTTGATCAGTACGAGACTGAAGTTGTACTGAATTGAAAGTACGAAAAATAAGCTTGACCAGTACGAGACTGGAGATGTACTGAAATAAGCTTGACCAGTACGAGACTGGAGTTGTACTGAATTGAAAGTACTAAAAATAAGCTTGACCAGTACAAGACTGGAGATGTACTGAACTACTTATTTGATTAAAAAAGGGTGGTTGCGCCCTCCAATTTTCACCTTCGAGGGAAAATGAGCGGAAAAACGTTCCGAGCGCGACCCTAGTCTTCCAAGTTTTAGGAAAAATATCAAAACATATCCCCATGACTTCAAATTTTGATACAACCCTTAGGAAGGCCTAAAATGAGCCTAGAAATATTTTTTATAATTTTCCAAAGTATTTTGGGCTTTTAATTTAGCCAAATAAATTTTATTTTGGCTTTTAAAAATACTAAATCCACACCACAAATTCTCAACATTTTTGTGGAGGAAGCTCTTATCATGTGAAACATTTTTCATGTTGGTCACTTTTCTCGTAGAGGCCTAGAATTTGCCCAAACAATTCCACAAATTTCTGCCCCTTGATTTTGGTCTGCCTATAGCAGATCAGCTTCATCCTGCGGCTGAGATCAAGCCGCAGGACGCGTTTCATCCCTTTGTCCCCACAGCGGATCGGCCGCGGATCCGCTGTGGGGGCGCTGATGTTGAGGTGGGGGCGGGGAATAAGAAAATCAGGGCCCGAACGGCCGTTGTGCTTCCCGATGGTGTGGAGCGTGGCAGCCTCCACCACCACCGACCATCCTCTACCAACTGCCGTCGCCGGCCCCGATCGACTCGTCGGGGGCCGGTGACCCTTTGGGCAGTGGTCCGGCGGCCTGGCACCACCAGCCGTCGCCGGAAAACCAAACCCGAGAGCCTGGGGTGGCGGTGGCTCTGCTCCCGGCGCCACCGCACTACCCCCGCTCCTCGGGTGGTTGGCCGCCTACCACTGGACCCCCGGCCAGCGCGCCCGGGGTCGGGCTACTCTCCGACGGTGGCCCGACGGCCATGCGCCGCCGGCCGCCGCCACCAGCTCTAAACAGAGCTTTGCTCTGTTTTTTTTTGCGGGTGCCGCCGGAGCCGCGCTTTCCAGCGGCACCATCGCTCTCCACCGCTGGGGGTTGCCGCCCCCAGTGGTGTAGCACTCCCCCAGCGCCACCACCGGCTCTAGGGGAGGGGCTTTCCTCCTTGGGCACCACCCGACCTAGAGTATGGCTCGGGTGGCGCCAGCGGCGTTCCGGCCGCCGGGAGGTGCATGCACGTCGTCCAGATTGGCGAAGGGGGAGGGAGAGAGTCTCCACCTGGGTCTGGTGGGCTCGGGAGGGGCCAGTCTGGTCGGCCATGCCAAGGTGGCGATGGTGGAGGGGGAGGGGCCTCAGCTTGCCTTTTCCGGCCACCTGGGATCCGGTAGGGGGGGCAGGAGTGGGGAAGGTGCTTAGAGGGCTTGGGGGAGAATAGGAGGAGGGGGTCTTTTATAGGCTTTGGGGAGGAGGGGCTCTCCTACCTTATCCAATGTGGGATTAATCCCTCCTTAGTGAGGGATTAATCTCCACCCTCCAGCTATCCAAGGACAGCTGGAGGCCCCAACATTTCCCCCATGTGGGGAAAAAGCTAAGCCCTTATGGGCTTGGGCCTTTTTTAATAAGAAAGGGAGAAAGATAGGAGAGGTAGTGATGGGCCTCCACTTATCCTAAGGTGGAGCTTGCTGGTTGGGGGCCCAAAGGAGAGTGAGGGGGCAATGACTATCCACCCATGGAGAGGAGGTGGGCCCCTATTTGCAGAAAAATCCAAAAATGGGTTTTTAGGGGGCTTTGACCAAGTCAATCGTAGGGTGGGTCCCCCTTGCTGGTCAAAGTCAAAGTGGGACCAAGTCATCGGGGTCGGGTCAAAGTTCGGGTGTCGTGTCACAATTGGTGTGTGCACGCTTTTCAGTGCACGACTATGCTTGATTTGACCAATTGTCATCGAAATTGACTTGGACGACTTCCGTTGACTTTATATTGACCATACGAGTCCAATGCCACTGACTAGGGTTGAATCGGAGTTCGTTTGACGAAAGTCCAAAATTTGCACGTCGCAGCGTGAAAGAAATAGTGCCTACCACCTTGAAGAGGGCAACCTTCTTGATCAGTTCTTGATAGCACTGATTCCTGAGATCAACTTTGTCTTTGCTTTCTTCAAGGCTTATTGAGTCTGAACTCAGTAAAGATGATCTTCTTGAAGTAGACCGGCTGACAACTTCCTTCTTAGGATGGAGAATTAAATCTGGATCCTGCTTTGCAGTCTGGTTCAGAATCCGCTTCTTAAGAGATTTGCTTAACAAGTCTCTTTCTTGACTTCAATTACTGGAGTTCTCTCTCTCCAAGTAAATCTGAAGTTTTTCAAAATACTGATTTACAGTTTTCTCTGGATCTGTCTTGATCTTCTTAAATTTTAATCTTCTGATTGATTGATTATTGTTTTTTTTTTCTGTTGAAGGAGAAAGGCCTTTATATAGTCTTCCTCCAAGGTAACCGGCTGATCCAGTTTCTAACGAACTTCTGACAGCTCTGACAGTTGCAGTAGACCGGCTAAGATGGCAGATGTCAAGTCATCAAGTCACTTCTTGAAAATACTGTCTCTGTCTGAAAGTGTCGAGACTGTTCTTCATTATGTGTCGACACAAATAGACCAAGTGTCGATACAAGTGAACAAAGTGTCGACACTAGCCTTGGTGGTGTCGACACAACTCCTTGTGTTGTTGTAACAACTTCTCGACACTGCTTCTTCAGAATGTGTCGACACTGATTCTGTGTGTCGACACAAGCCTTCTATTGAATGTGTCGACACTGATTCTGTGTGTCGACACAAGTACTTCTTCTTTAACACATAGTTGAATTCTGCTGTGTGTCGACACAACTCCTTTGTGTCGACACATGCCTTCTTGTGTTGAACCTTGCTGAGTGTCGACACATCTCCTTTGTGTCGACACAAGTACTTCTTTTACTTTAACTTTGTTGAAGCTTGCTGAGTGTCGACACAACCTCCTGGTGTCGACACATTTGATGTCGACAAAGCTTCTCTGAGTGTCGACACTGCCTCTAAGTGTCGACATGATATATGTTGACTATTCTTCATAGTGTGTCGACACTGCCTGTATGTGTCGACACATATCTTCTGGTGTCGACTCTGCCTTTCCTGGTGTCGACACAAATACTCCAAGTGTCGACACAACTTCTCTAAGTGTCGACACAAGCCTTCATAAGTGTCGACACTGCATCTCTAGGTGTCGACACATGGACTTAGAAACTTTTCTGCATTTCCTGCAATTACTTAACCTGCACATATAAACTCAAAGCACATCAAATACACCTTGATGTATATCATTGAGTATGGTGAGGCTTCTTCAAATCTGGTACACATTTTCCAATGTACCCAACAATCCCCCCCCCCTATTTGGAGAAGTCATAACCCTTAGTCAATGATATACACCATACATAACAAATACTCATTATGATGTATAAAGTATTATATGACAGGGTAAATACTAAACAAAACATGTATAAACAATCTTCTCAGAATAATAATGTAATAGATTGAACATTAAACATTGTTTTGTTACAACTTCCAATAGTTTCATTAATCAAAAGTTTACATGGATTTTAATGCAAATGATTACAAAGTTGTAAACTAAAGAAAATTCTATTTTATGACTGCTCTGGCTCCTTGATGACAATGCCCTTTCCAGATTGAATCTTGGCTTTAACTGGAGAATCAGTGTCATCAGCAGGCTTCTTGCCCTTAAGATCTTTCTTCTTCTGTTCTTCAGCCCTTATCTTTTGTCTCTCAAAATAATGATAAGGCTTAGGGAAATACTTGCTAGGCTCCTGTGCATTAGGAGGTAGCTTCCCAAGTTTAGCCTTCCTTCTGTACTGAACTATGGCCTCTTGCCTAGCTTCATGTTTTCTCCACTCTTGCTCAGAATACCATTTGCCCCTTTCTAGGATATTATCCTTTGCAGCCTTCCAAGCAGTCAGTATAATATTTCTAGAAGTTGGGCTCCACTGCTCAAAATCTGGCCTTAACTCAGCCTGTTCTCTGAACCTCTTCTTGGACAAAAGGGTTTCTTGCTCTTTTAATACTGCCTCTGGAACAGGCTGTACTACTTTCTCAATGATCACATTTTGAGCACCTTCTGGAGGGCTATACATAGATTGTATCTCTTGATGTATCATTTCAAAATCTGCTGGAGGGTAGATCACTTGAGCCACTTTAGCTTGCTCACCTCCAAAAATAGCAGGATTTATACCAGATTCAGCAACATTATCATCATCACACAAAGGTGGATATCCAAGGGTAGCTCTGATGTTGTTTGAAATCCATTTAGCATGATCAGAGCTTGCTTTGACTAATACCCTCTCCCCCTTTATGACTTCTCTTTCTATATGATCCCTAAGATCATCCTTCTGAAATCTGATCTGAGCATTCAGATAGTTAACATCATCTTTATAAAAAGGTTTTAACTTTTGGAGCTTTTCAGTAATAGCCTTTTGAGAATCTTCAATTACAGTTTGAACAGTAGTTAGGTTTTCTTGTAATTGCTTGTCAAACTCAGCCTTGGCAGCAGTCCTTGCTGCAGTCTGAGCAGCTGCTATATTCTGTATTTCAGTGACTATCACATTATGAGATTCAGTTAAATTATCATTCATTCTAATCTGATTCTCAAGAACATATCCTTGTTTCACTGCCATATCATCAACCTGTGTCTTTATCTTCTCTTGATGAGTAGCCAGATATACCACTACATTGCCTCCTTTGTGGAAATAATCAGTCATTTCTTTCTTATTCAGATTAACTTCAAATCTTATAGATATGATGTCTTGAGCCAGATCAAATTGAAGGAATTTATGTCCTTCATCCATATATTTTTCTAGAGCCTTCCTTTGTTCATCCATCTTGATCTGCAATGCCACCAACAAGGAGCTGTAATCAGCTGTTGGGGCAGCCTGTGGAACAATGGTTTGCAGTGATTTCTTGTAACTCTGGCTTCTTCTCTTGAAAACCATGAGCTTCCTTTTCTTGGCTCTAGCAGTTTATTCATTTTCAGAATCAGAAGTACTGGCAATGTCTACTCTATCCTGTGGAGTAGGTGGCAATTCCTTCTCTGCACTTGGTAGCTCCTCAGCATTCCTTTGCTCCTCAGTCTCATTTCTAGCATTCTCCTCCTGAAACTCTACATGCTCCCCCTCAAGATTGATCTTCTCCCCCTCAAAAGTTGCTTCCTCTCCTTCAAAATCAGTCTGTAGTAAATCAGGAATAGCTCTTCTAGAGTAAACTCCTGTTGAGTATGGACTGGAGAATCTCTTATCTTAGGAGCATGATTTGCAACTGATGTGTCTTCCATGACAACATCGTGTGATTGACTATGTATCTGAGTTTGCTGATCAACATCAATTAATGATTTAGTCAAGACTTCATCCTCAATATTGAAAATTGATTGATTAACTTCATTGATTACCTCAAGAATGGTTTGTGTTGCCCTTTCACTGTCTAAGTGAGTTGGCTCATCCACATGTTGAGGCTCCCCCTGGAGTGGATCCAGGTGAATGGGGCTAGCAGATGGTAGCTCCCCCTGCCTCTGGGCATCTTCAGTCCTTACTGGTGACCTTCCAGTAACATCAGCTGCTTCCTTATCAACTTCATCCTCATTAGAACTGAAAACTACTTACTCATCTGAGCTACTTGAGGATTCAGGAGCCACAATGGCTTTCTTCTTCTTTTTCTGTTGAGGAACTATCTTTTCTGGAGTAGGCATGTCCTTGATCAACACCCTATCCCACCTTGAGATAATCCTAACATCCATTCTCCTCATATGGTTTATCTTAGAACCTGCAGCTTGGTTCATCACTTCTGGAATAGTTCCAGCCAAGTACAAACCCATAATTCTACCGAGATTGAGCTTCTTTAGACTTTCCTTAATCTTGTCAAACATTACTGTTGACCAATCAATTTTGAGTTTGAAAATGATCCTTGTCATTAAACTGAACATGTGAGCTGATATCCTATCATGCCCACCTGACTTGCTCAGAATCACCTTCCCAACTACTTCAGATAAAAACTTTCCTTGCATGTTCATCCCTTTCCTGTTAAAAACTGATCCAATCTTTATGTTTGAATCTAATCCACACCATTGCAGTGCCTCCCTTATTTTTGATGCAGGTACATCTTCCTCTTCTTTAGTTCTAGGTAGATGTAGAACTTTTCTTAGACTTTTCTGGGTCACTTTCACCTTAACTTCATGGACTTTGGATATAATCTTAAGACCAGTTGCATCAAGGGTAGCTGCACTAAAGAATTTGAGGACCTCCTTCTTCCAAATCTTGATTGGCTCTGAAACTATATACTCTAACCCAGTCTCTGCAACTAGGGTTACAACACCTTGAATTTCTAGTTCCGTGTCATCAAAAGCATGTCGCACTAGCTCATAACCTTCATTGATGTTCTCTTCTAGCTTGAGCGCCATTAGGGTTTGGATAAATTTTGAATTTAGAGAAGAGAGATGTCGACACACAAGTTTGGTCTCGAAACTATGGTGAGCGTGTCGACAAACAATGTGGAAGACCTATTTATACCTTTCTAAAATCGAAGATGAAAAAGCGCGTTGAAATACTTGAAATGTGTCGACACTGTTGAAAAGTGTCGACACTTACTTATAATGTCTCGACAACTATGTGTCGACACAAATATAGTCGACAGAATATATGTGTCGACACTTATACATCTCAGCTCGACCATTAGTCGAAACTCTACTCGACGAAATTAGTGTTAAATCTAAGTGTCAACACCACCCTGGATGTGTCGACACCTACTCTGCATGTGTCGACACTATTTCGTTGAAGTGTCGACACAGACTTCCTAGATGTGTCGACACCATTTCTCTGAAATGTTAACACCACTTCTATGTGTCGACATAGACAACTCTTATGTCGACACTATTTTACTTAGCCAATTTTATGAACCTATTCTAAGTTCAACATACCTAATTCAATTTTAAAATTATTGAATTTGGTTTCATCTAGAGGCTTAGTAAACAGATCAACAATCTGATTATCTATGTTAACATATTCTAGTGAAATGTCTTCTTTTTCTACATGCTCTCTAAGAAAATGGTATTTAATTTCTATGTGCTTAGTCCTAATATGTGAGACAGGATTATTTGCAATAGAAATGACACTTGTAGAATCACAAAATAAAGGTGTTCTACTTACTTGAATACCATAGTCTTCTAGCTGGTGCTGAATCCATAATAACTGTACACAGCAACCTCCTGCTGCCACATACTCTGACTCAGCTGTGGAGATTGCCATACTAGTCTACTTCTTACTGCTCCATGACACTAGCCTTCCTCCTAGAAATTGACAGGTTCCTGTAGTACTCTTTCTATCTTCCTTACAACCTGCAAAATCTGCATCTGAATAACCTGTTAGTAGAAAATCTCTATTCCTAGGGTACCAAAGGCCTAGATATGGTGTGCCCTTAAGATATCTCAAAATCCTTTTGACTGCAATCAGATGAGATTCTTTAGGGCATGCTTGGTACCTAGCACAGACACATGTTTCATACATGATATCTGGTCTACTAGCAGTCAGATATAATAGGGAGCCAACTATCCCTCTATACAAAGTTTCATCTACAGGTTTCCCTGCATCATCTTTGCTTAGAGACACATTTGACCCCATAGGAGTTTTTCATGGTAGTGGATGATTCCATACCATACTTCTTTATTAACTCTAGGGTGAACTTAGACTGGTATATGGACAAGCCATCTTCAGTCTATCTAACTTGGAGACCCAAGAAGAACTTAAGTTCTCCTATACTGCTCATTTCAAATTTTCCTTGCATAAGTTTTGCAAACTTCCTGCAAATATTACTTTCAGTAGACCCAAATATTATGTCATCCACATAAATTTGGACTAGCATTATCTTACCTTTAGATTCCCTAAAGAATAGAGTCTTGTCTATTTTCCCCCTTGAGAATTTGTTCTCAATGAGGAAACTAGACAGAGTTCCATACCAAGCCCTTGGGGCTTGTTTTAACCCATAAAATGTTTTCCTAAGTCTATAAACATAATCAGGTTTAAGAGGATCAACAAAACCTGAGGGCTGCTCTATATAGACTTCTTCCTTTAGATCTCCATTTAGGAAAGCTGACTTAACATCCATTTGGAATACCTTAAACCCTTGATATGTTGCATAAGCAAGGAACATCCTGATTGCCTCCACTCTTGCTACTGGAGCAAAGGTTTGATCAAAATCAATACCTTCTTCCTACCTATATCCATTTGCAACAAGTCTAGCTTTATTCTTTATGATGATTCAATTCTCATCCAATTTGTTCTTAAAGATCCACTTTGTTCCAATGATATTGTGGTCTTTGGGTTTAGGAACAAGCTTCCAGACCTTGCACCTCCTGAACTGATTCAGCTCCTCTTGCATGGCCTCAATCCAATGAGGGTCTAGAACTGCTTCTTCAAATTTCTTTGGTTCCACTTGTGATAGGAAACTGGAGTAAAGAACTGTACTCAGATTCCTGCTTCTTGTTTGCACTTCTTGTCTTGGATCACCAATTATCTGATTGGCTGGATGATCCTTTAAGTGTCTATTAGCTGGAGGTAGTCTTTCTTCAGGCTGAACACCTCCAGCCACTTCATTAAGCTGCACCTCTTGATCTTCTTCAGCATCTAAAGAGTCTTGTACTCCCCCTGGACAGCAACCACCATTTTCCACTTGCTGAGTTGCAGTAGAACCTTCTGTAATGGTAAGCTTGTCCATCCTCTCAGTTACACCTGTAGAGCTGCAAACACTACTTGGCAATTCACTGTTAATGAGCCTTGCTTCATCAAAAACTACATGTATAGACTCTTCTACAACTTAAGTAATCAAGTTGTAGTCCCTATAAGCCTTACTATTATTGTTGTACCCAACAAATATCCCCTCTTGGGATTTGGCAGCAAACTTGGTTAGATAAGACTTGTCATTGTTAAGTATATAACATTTGCAACCAAAGATCCTGAAATAGGATAAATTTGGTTTTCTGCCCTTCACAATCTCATAGGGAGTTTTTTGTGGCTCTTAATGATAGAAGCCATATTGATCACATGACATGTAGTATTTACTGCCTCAGCCTAGAAATACTCTGGAGAGATGTGTCACTCAATAGAGTTCTACCAGCCTCTATCAATGTTCTATTCTTCATTTCAGCAATACCATTTTGCTGTGGTGTTCTTGGTGAGGAAAATTCCTGAAATATCCCAAATTTTTCACACAGTTTTGTCATACTTTCAGACTGAAATTCAGTACCATGGTCACTTCTGATTTTGACCACTGTACTGTCCAACTCATTCTGAATTTGTTTAACAAAACTATATAAGATACTTGGGGTTTTAGATTTTTGTCTTAGGAAGAACACCCAGGAATATCTAGAGTAGTCATCAACCACCACAAATGTATAGACTTTCATACCTAGATTGTGAACTGGCATAGGACCAAATAGATCCATATGCAAGAGGTATAGACACCTCACTGAATCCTTGTTTTCAAGGGTATGAAAGGTAGATTTGGTCTACTTGCCTTTTTGACAAGCTGAGCATATCCCATCCTTTATACACTTAACTTGAGGACCATTCCTCACTAACTCTTTGTTAAAGAGTTGGCCAATTATCTTATAGTTAAGATGAGCCAGTCTCTTATGCCATTTAACACAATGTGAGACTCTCTCATCAGCTACAAGACAAATAGGAGAAACATTGTTCTCACACACAAAGTCAAGACAATAAACATTTCTCTTCCTATATCCTGTCAAAATGATCTTTTGATCACTTGACCTTTTGATATGACAACCATTCTTGACAAATGAGATGTCATATCCTAAATCACTCAGCTGACTTATGCTAATGAGGTTATGTTTCAAACCCTTCACATAGGCCACTTGAGTGATAGTAATTTGGTTACTAGAAATGTTACCAAAGCCTTTGATGATTCCTTCTTCTGAACCACCAAAGGTAACTTTAGGGCCATCCTTGATAGGTGAGTAGTCCTTTAGCAATCCCCTAGTTCCAGTCATGTGCCTGGAATATCCACTGTCCAAGTACCATATAGGGGCATGACCACTTTGACTAACCTGCAAAACAGATTACTTAACTCTAGAACCCAAATAACTCTTGGGTCCTTGGTGCAGGTTAGTCTGACCTTTAACAAAACTACTTGTAGCTCTTCTAGCAGGCAGTTTGCTACTCTCTTTGACACTAGAATTGTGCCAACAATCTAAGGCAAAGTGGCCTATCTTGCCACAACACCAGCACTCAAATCTGTTGTACCTTTGTTTAGGTACTACCCTGGCTGAATTATCTATAGCAGGCTTTTGGTTTTGTGCTGGGGATTTGCCTTTAGATTTGGACCTAGCAGTGCAGGCAGGTTTTTTAAACCCTAATCCAGCCTTACCCTTTTGAGGTACAAACTCATCTATCAAGGGTAAAACAGATTTATGTTTAGAAAAACTTGCTACTATCTCTCTCTCATTCTGAAGTCTAACCTCTAGATTTCTAATCTGATCATTCTTGAATGTGATTGTGCCCATTTGAATAATAGTTATGTTCTTCAATCTGGCAATCTCATTCAGTTTCTGATCTAACAACTTGTCTGAATCAGCAGCAGCCAATTTAAGACTAGCAATCTCCTTTGCCTGAGTTTTGGCCAAGGTTTTGCTTTTCTTCAAGGCCTGCAACAAGTCCCTATATTCATCAATTAACTGATGAATATCTCCTTCAGATTCAGACCCACCCACATCACTCTATGCAGATGTATCTGATTCTGACTCAGTACTATAAATTGAACTAGAAGAACAACTTTGTACCTTACTTGGTACAAGCTGATCCTGGTTCTTGTGTCCTTCAGATAAAGCCATCAGTCCCTTGCACTGATGGTCCTCATGCTCATAAATTGAGTTCATTAGCTGCATGAACTCATCTTCTTCCTCTTCAGTAAATAATCTAATGTAGTCTTCAACTTCTGATTCTGTTTCTGAAGATGACTGATCTGTCAAACTCTTGTCTTTCTTAGCAACAAAGGACCTTTTCTTTTTGATCTTAACCTGAGTCTTCTTTTTGTCAGCTGACTCCTTCATCTTTTCAGGACAGTCAACCACTACATGTTCCTGTCTATTGCAGCAATAACACACAATCTTTGAGGATGTAGCTTTGCTTGGCTTGGACCTGCTTCTGTCATTCCTTGATGACTTTCTTTTCTGATAGTAGTCAGCTTTTGGCTGAGAAGTGGAAGGCTTAGACCTGCACTGCTTCTTCTTCAGAAATTTTTGAAAATGCCTAGTAAAAGCAGCAAAGTCTTCATCACTTTCACTGCTATCTGAATTCTTACTATCTGAATTATCTGTTACAGCCTCAGCAATTATTTGAGGTGGAGATGGAGACTTGCTTCTATACTTCTTAGTGACTTCAGTCTTGAAGGCCAAAGATCTTTCCTTGTGCTCCACTCTAGTATTCTTCTCTTCCTCCTTTCTAGCCATTAACTGCATTTCATAAGATAGCAGTTTTCCAAACAAAGTTGGAGGAGGTATATCAGCTAGTTTGAACACTTCCCTAATGACACAAATCTTGGTGTCCCAGTCCTTAGTCAGGGATCTTAAGAACTTGTCATTCAGCTCATAGTTGCTGAAGTCTCTTCCATAGGACATCAACTCATTAACTATCCTATAGAACTTCTTGTAACATTCTGTAATGCTATCAGACTTTCCTTGTCTGAAGCTTTCATATTCTTGATTTAACAAGGACTTCCTATCTTGTCTTACTTCCTTTGATCCCTTCATATAAACTATTAATGTGTCCCACATTCCTTTAGAGGTTTTACAATGAATTAAGTTCTGAAATATTGCATCATCAATGACACTAACAATTATATTCTGGGCTCTTGTCCATAGTGGCCAGAATGATTTCATCTTTAGTCATTTCAGAGAAGTTCTTGGGAGTTTTCTGATTTGCATCCAGAATGGATATCTTCATTGGCACATATGAGCCTTCTTTGACTGTAATATATATCCTTGGGTCAGAAGCTTGCATAAAGAGTCTAACCCTCTCTTTCCATATGTCAAATATCTCTTTTCTACATATTGGCAATTTCATGGACCCCAGCTCTTTGTGATTCTCACTAGAACTCATTTTCTTGATTCTTGTTTGTTCTGAATCTGCCTATACACCTTGATGTATATCATTGAGTAGGGTGAGGCTTCTTCAAATCTGGTACACATTTTTCAATGTACCCAACACAGCGCGCTAAAGCGGTCGAAGTGTCTAAATCTGTCGTTAGATCTCGGATTGTGACGTGACGAGTTCCAATGCCCCCGTCTAGGTTATATGGGGTCAGAAGAATCGATATAACTCAATTCGGAGTTCTCTAGCTCGATATACAACATCTTGCTCTTGTCACGTTTTACGAGGAATGGTCACATCCACTATATGCCCTCGGGGTCCAATTGAACAAGTTCTGATGTACTTGTATCGACTATACGAGGTCACATGAACTAGCAGAACTCAATTCGGAGTTCTCTAGCTCTATTTCTTGCCTAGGGTTATCTCCCAACGGGTCATTGGTAGGGTTCGAGCCACTTTTATTGGGCCCACTAGGGCTCTGGTGGCCCAACAAAAGTTGGGATGTTACCCAGATATAGAACTGAACATGGCTCCTGAGAATGGATATGAAATTGAAGCCTCTTGAATGGAGTGATTGGACTACTAACTATTTTCTTTATGATTTATTCCAATCTTGCACTGCTCCAGATCCTTTATTTCAGTTCAGAATTCTTTTTCAGTACTATTCCAGTATCATACTGGTCAAATTACTTTCAGTTCTTTCATTTCAGTACTATTCCAATCTTATACTGGTCAAATTTCTTTCAGTGCTTACTTTCAGTTCTTTCAGTTTAGTATTATTTCAGTCTTGCACTGGTCAAATTTCTTTTACTACTTACTTTCAGTTCTTTCAGTTTAGTAATATTCATGTCTCATACTAGTCAAATTACTTTCAGTACTTGCTTGTTGAAGCCAAAATTTGACTCCGACAAATGTTCACAAAATAGGGGCGTAGCCGACACCTACTTGGCCCAAGCTCCGACCTCCGACTGGTCGTGAAGGACTAGAAAACTGGCCCAAAGCCGCAGCAGGGAGGTCCCACCGCTTTCCCGGAAGGTCACTGAGAGCTTCCCCTCCAAAGCAAAAAGCTGGGCTTGGAGTTCCTCAGAAGACAGTGCTGTCGATTTTTCTTTGGAGTCTGAAAAGTCCCCTCTGAAGAACCCCTATGGGCTTATTTATAGATTTCAGAATCTGAACTACCAATAACCAAACTGCACCAGTCTAAAATTACCGGGGTACCCTTGGCTGGGTCTGCCAACATCCAAACTCCGCTGTTCTGAGAAGCTATATGCAGTCCACTAAGGGTAAGAGGGTAAAAATACCCGAGGTAGAAGAGTAAAAACCCCTGTTTGACAGGGAAATATAAAAAAGGTCTCTTCTCGCCCTGGCGAGTGGAAAAGCATCTGCCGGCGAGAGGGACCCCACTGCCCGTCTCGCCGGCGCCTCTCGCCCTTTGCTGCGAGATCTCCTTGCTGCTGGAGGCTATATCGCCCATGGAGGCCCTCTCGCCTCTGGAGGCCCTCTCGCCTCTGGATGAGGTATCTCGCCCATTGGAGAGTCCATCATCTCGCCGCTTGCGAGTGGCCCCCCTGGTCCCATTCGCCCGCCTGAACTGTTTGCTCCTTGAGGGCTCTTCGCGAGCCCGAGGTTGTACACAATCCCCGTTCTTTTTGAGATTATTCTAAGCTCAAAAAGAATGTTCAACCGAGGCTCGTTATTTAAGGCGCATTAAAAAACGTATTTATGAGGAATCTTCTAAGGCCCCCACCGGGGCCTATAAATATATGACTCCTGCCCCGCACACCTGGCGCCCTGCTCTGCATATTCTTCTTCCCCATTCTTGAGTCTTTTGGAATGACGCACAGTCAGAGCTTTCGTGAACGTCACGCACTGGTGCGAGAGCAACATAAGGCCAACGTGGCTTCTTTTACCTCTTCTTTAGTTCGCCCTCTCGCCCCGTCGTCTCGCCTGAAAAATACGAAGGCTGGGGGTCCGTCACCTGCCGCGGGAGATCTGTCTCGCGTTGCTTTGGAAACCATCCCAACTCCTCTTGCGTCTTCCAAGGAAAAAGAGGTGGGTACTTACTTTTACCACTGTTATCTCCGCGACCGGGTGCTCTCTTTCGTTGACTAATGCTTTTTCAGGGGGCTCTTGTGGTTCCGCAGCCCCCGAAGAGTCCGCGAGATGGTTCTGCCTCCCACTGCGAGGAGTTCGATTCGCAGCCCTCTTCTACTCCCCCCACTACTCCCAGCGAGAGGAGGAACGACTCTTCCCCGGCCGCCGATACCTCTCGCCCTCCTGGTAAGGGACCCTCCCTCGCCCTTGTGAATCCCCTTCGCTATTCTCACTCCCTTCTGTGAGTGCCTCTTCCACCTTGCCTCTGTACCCCTTGCGCATATTCTCGGGCCAACTCTCCTGCTGAGGTCCCATCAAAGCGACTCTCCGTATCGCCTCCTCTTGTAGACGGGATTGAAGACTATCTGGGTGACCCTTCAAATCCAGCGGAGATGAAGCGCAAGACGACTGAGCTTTTTCGGAAGCACGCGCACATCATCCACTCCTTGACGCTGGATAAGCAGGCCGCGGAGAAGCGCATCGAATCGCTGGAAAACGAATGCGCTCGCCTATCCTCCGGAGCTAACGCCGAGCTAGATGTCGATGGTACCAACCCCGAAGCCATCATAAATGAGACAGATATGCAGCTCCGTCTCACGCGCCGTGGTCTCGAATCCATTCGCTCCTTCCACTCGCGGAGTGGACCTCCCCGCGGGGGAGCCCGTGGTGGACGCTGGGAGTGGCGCCCGTACTGAAAGATGTTCGTCTCGCTATTTGTCTTTTTCTTTTCCTCGCGAAAATTGTAATAACAGTAGTCTTGCGGCGTCGTCTCGCCAAGATGTGTAGGAAACTGGGTGCCCGCTGCACGCGGGACGATCTTTGAACATATATTTTTATCGCTGATATTTTATTCCTTTTTTAACTCTTTTTAATGTGTCACG
This sequence comes from Platanthera guangdongensis, assembly GCA_039583875.1. Lineage (NCBI taxonomy): Eukaryota > Viridiplantae > Streptophyta > Magnoliopsida > Asparagales > Orchidaceae > Platanthera > Platanthera guangdongensis. The sequence continues at coordinate 34,771,356 of CM077148.1, read as the reverse complement.
TATATATATTTTTCCTGATTGCGATGGGTCGCGCCGATCGAGGTTTTAGGAGAGAGAAAAGGACATCGACTCTTCCCCTCCCCTCATGCTTTTCCCGCCCATTAATCATTTGTTATTCATCGGTTATAAATATGCCTTGTCCGGGATCAGATACCGCACTTTCCCCTTCTGCTGTTGCCCAAGCTCTTGGCTTTCTGACCCTTCCGTCTCGCCGCCCCCTCTCGCCTTCCTCTCTTGGATCTCTCGCCAATTTCTTCCTTTGACTCGCCGAAGACCATTTTGCCGAAGAAGATGTGCAAGAAGGTGGAGGAGGGTGAGGGGCGCAGCCGCTGCGGGAAGAGGTTTACTGACCATGACTTCCCGCTCGGCCGGCTCCCTCGAGAAGATCATGATAAGTTTGCCCGCGAGTATCTGGGGGAAGGGGTCGAGTCGCGTCCCCCCAAGGTCGGCGAGTGCATCAACACCTATTACCCGAAGGAACTCGCCTTCCCCGTCTCGCATTTCGAGGCGGGGTTGCGACTGCCCCTTTGGCCTGAGGTGAAGCAGGTCTTCAAATACTTTGGTGTCGTCCCGGCATAGTTCAACCCTACGCCATCTCGGTGTTGATCGCCTTCGCCTGCTATATGCGCCGGGAGCGCATCGAGTTTAGCTTGACGTCCTTCCGCAAGCTTTTTATCTACCACGCCAACGCCGATGGCGTCTCGTATTTTACTGGGCAGGGGCTTAAGGTATGTGAGACGCCCAACAAAAACCACCATTGGCTCACCCGATTCGTCTTCATCCGGGGAGACCGCGCTGACTTCGGCGACATCCCTCTCGCGCCGGTCTCTCCGCCAGAGAGTTTCTACGCCACTCCCCAAGTCAGTGGCCCAGAGAAGCTGCTGTGCGAGTACTTAGTCGGCAAGAATTTCGAGGTCAACTTCTTGCGGCGAGGTCTCGACTCGCTTCTCCCAGTGCTCCCGGGCGAAGGTATTCTTTTCTTATCCTTTCGTTCTTCTCTTCTCGCTATTTGCCGTTTCTCTTCTTTACAACCCCTGCTTGCTTTTAGGTGAGCGAATTGTTCCAGCGCTCCCTCCTTACAAGAGCAACATCCACCCCGCAAAGGGTCTCGATCTCGCCAACGGAGCGGCAGAGGCGGCGAGAGAGTCCTTGGCTGTCATCTCGCCGAAGCGTCCCGGAGATGACATGGTCCCCTCTCGCTCCAGCCCTCCCAAAAAGAAGATGAAGAAGGCTGTAGTTATTTCCAAGGAAAGGAGGAAAGCTCCCCAAGGGAGCCCTATCTCTATAGGGGAAACTCCGCCGCCCCTCTCGCCGAATCACCGGGCCGTCTCGCCTACTCGCGGGACGGTACTCTCTGATCAACCTGCTGCCGCCTCCAACCTGCCCGCCACGGCTTCCAACCCGCGAGCTGTTGCTCCTGAACAGGCGGCTGCCACCTCCTCTCGCGAGGGCGACTCCTCTGGCCGTCCCGCTCCCTCCTCCCACATGAATTACAATCTGGGTCCCGTGGTTCATGATGCCGTCGGCGACCCGGTTCTGTTGTGGGGGCGGGACGCCAACCGCGTGTCCATCTCCACCCTCCTTCCATCTTGGAAAGAGCAAGAGGTCCCTACTAGCCATGCCTTCGCCATAGGGTACGACCTCTATGGCGGCCTTGACGCCGTTTCGCCTGAAAGCGAGTCCACCAAGGATCTTGTGCTGAAAACTTGCCATCACCAAATGCGGGCCTTGGAGTTCTCGCACCGCTCCTCTCGCCGCCTCATTTACATCAATTCAAAGTGGAAGGCCAGCGAGGAGAACCTGGAGGTGGAGCGGGAGAAGTCTACCGGTCTAGCGAGAAGGTTATCAGATGCCGAGTCCCTCCTCGCGAAGGCCCAAGGTGGCGTGGTAAGCCATAACTTTTTTCCTTGGGTCTTTTTCCTTTTCTTCTTCCATCATTCTTGGCTAATTGCTAGGTCGTCCCGCAGGATGCCGAGATGGCGGAACAACTGCGCTCGCGCGTGGCGGCTTTGGAGGAGGAGGTTAGGGAATTAAAAGCTGGGAACGCGCGTCTTCAGGCTGACGTCGCGTCGTCGTCTTGCTGCGAGCCCTTCCAGACGCCTCCGCCACATTATTCTTATGAAGAAGTCGAGGAACAGTGCCGAGACGCTGGCGTTCGTGCGGCAGAGCTGGTGCTGCAAATGATGAAAGATTTGGGGGTTGTGAAGGACGAATCCGAGACTGTGACTGCGCGCGACTTGGTCCCTGAGCTTTATAGCGAGGAGAGCAATGATTCTTCATCTGGCGAGGAGGACTGATGTGCCGCCTCCAAGATTTAGAATCACTCTCTCCTCCTTTTGATGTTGTAAAAACTTTAAACCATATTTTGTGGCATCTGCCAAGCGACGGGCGAGTGCTTATTTTTGTTGTCTCTAATTTTGTTTTCTATTTTGTGAAGTTAATCCCTGGTTTGTTTTTTGCCTGCGGGACGGTGCTGCCGCTTCGTCTCGCCGCGTAACCTTTCTATATATGTCTTTTTTATGTTCTACGCGAGACGGCTTCTCGACGCGCTTACGGCCGCGAGTTGACGTAATGCCTTGCCTCGCGAGTACCCTTTCGCTACCGGCGAGACGATCCTCAAAATCCATCCGCTGCGAGTGCTGCTACCTGCCCTACTCCACACCCTTTTTTCCTTAGTTTATTTTTGTAGCTTAGGACTAAGCTGAGATACTAAGGTGTAATGTCGCTTAAGGGGACTTTTCACCCTATTCTGCCAAAGTGAATTCACTGTCCTGTCAATTCGATGCTAATGGAGATAGCTTGACCCAACCCTATCGCCCGCAGGCGAGCCTTCGGACCTGCCAGCTAGATGAGAGCCTGCGCAGCGGGTCTACCTGGGGCCGAGCCGAGCTCGAGGTACCAATGAAGATCCCAAACCAAAACATATCCCCCACAGGCGAGCCTTCGGACCTACCAGCTAGATGAGAGCCTGCGCAGCGTGTCTACCTGGGGCCGAGCCGAGCTCGGGGTGCCGATGAAGATCTCAAACCAAAACCTATCCCCCACAGGCGAGCCTTCGGACCTGCCAGCTAGATGAGAGCCTGCGCAGCGGGTCTACCTGGGGCCGAGCCGAGCTCGGGGTGCCGATGAAGATCTCAAACCAAAACCTATCCTCCACAGGCGAGCCTTCGGACCTGCCAGCTAGATGAGAGCCTGCGCAGCGGGTCTACCTGGGGCCGAGCCGAGCTCGGGGTGCCGATGAAGATCTCAAACCAAAACCTATTCCCCACAGGCGAGCCTTCGGACCTGCCAGCTAGATGAGAGCCTGCGCAGCGGGTCTACCTAAGGCCGAGCCGAGCTCGTGGTGCCGATGAAGATATCAAACCAAAAGCTATCCCCCACAGGCGAGCCTTCGGACCTGCCAGCTAGATGAGAGCCTGCGCAGCGGGTCTACCTGGGGCCGAGCCGAGCTCGGGGTGCCGATGAAGATCTCAAACCAAAACCTATCCCCCACAGGCGAGCCTTCGGACCTGCCAGCTAGATGAGAGCCTGCGCCGCGGGTCTACCTGCGGCCTAGCCGAGCTTGGGGTGCCGATGAAGATCTCAAACCAAAACCTATCCCCCACAGGCGAGCATTCGGACTTGCCAGCTAGATGAGCCGAGCCTGCCGATGAAGATCTCAAACCAAAACCTATCCCCCACAGCGGGTCTACCTGGGGCCGAGCCGAGCTCGGGGTGCCGATGAAGATCTCAAACCAAAACCTATCCCCCACAGGCGAGCCTTCGGACCTGCCAGCTAGATGAGAGCCTGCGCAGCGGGTCTACCTGGGGCCGAGCCGAGCTCGGGGTGCCGATGAAGATCTCAAACCAAAACCTATCCCCCACAGGCGAGCCTTCGGACCTGCCAGCTAGATGAGAGCCTGCACAGCGGGTCTACCTAGGGCCGAGCCGAGCTCGGGGTGCCGATGAAGATCTCAAACCAAAACCTATCCCCCACAGGCGAGCCTTCGGACCTGCCAGCTAGATGAGAGCCTGCACAGCGGGTCTACCTGGGGCCGAGCCGAGCTCGGGGTGCCGATGAAGATCTCAAACCAAAACCTATCCCCCACAGGCGAGCCTTCGGACCTGCCAGCTAGATGAGAGCCTGCGCAGCGGGTCTACCTGGGGCCGAGCCGAGCTCGGGGTGCCGATGAAGATCTCAAACCAAAACCTATCCCCCACAGGCGAGCCTTCGGACCTGCCAGCTAGATGAGAGCCTGCGCAGCGGGTCTACCTGGGGTCGAGCCGAGCTCGGGGTGCCGATGAAGATCTCAAACCAAAACCTATCCCCCACAAGCGAGCCTTCGGACCTGCCAGCTAGATGAGAGCCTGCGCAGCGGGTCTACCTGGGGTCGAGCCGAGCTCGGGGTGCCGATGAAGATCTCAAACCAAAACCTATCCCCCACAGGCGAGCCTTCGGACCTGCCAGCTAGATGAGAGCCTGCGCAACGGGTCTACCTGGGGCCGAGCCGAGCTCGGGGTGCCGATGAAGATCTCAAACCCAAACCTATCCCCCACAGGCGAGCCTTCGGACCTGCCAGCTAGATGAGAGCCTGCGCAGCGGGTCTACCTGGGGCCGAGCCGAGCTCGGGGTGTCGATGAAGATCTCAAACCAAAACCTATCCCCCACAGGCGAGCCTTCGGACCTGCCAGTTAGATGAGAGCCTGCGCAGCGGGTCTACCTGGGGCCGAGACGAGCTTGGGGTGCCGATGAAGATCTCAAACCAAAACATATCCCCCACATGCGAGCCTTCGGACCTGCCAGCTAGATGAGAGTCTGCGTAGCGGGTCTACCTGGGGCCGAGCCGAGCTCGGGGTGCCGATGAAGATCTCAAACCAAAACCTATCCCCCACAGGCGAGCCTTCGGACCTGCCAGCTAGATGAGAGCCTGCGCAGCGGGTCTACCTGGGGCCGAGCCGAGCTCGGGGTGCCGATGAAGATCTCAAACCAAAACCTATCCCCCACAGGCGAGCCTTCGGACCTGCCAGCTAGATGAGAGCCTGCGCAGCGGGTCTACCTGGGGCCGAGCCGAGCTCGGGGTGCCGATGAAGGTCTCAAACCAAAACCTATCCCCCACAGGCGAGCCTTCGGACCTGCCAGCTAGATGAGAGCCTGCGCATCGGGTCTACCTGGGGCCGAGCCGAGCTCGGGGTGCCGATGAAGATCTCAAACCAAAACCTATCCCCCACAGGCGAGCCTTCGGACCTGCCAGGTAGATGAGAGCCTGCGCAGCGGGTCTACCTGGGGCCGAGCCGAGCTCGGGGTGCCGATGAAGATCTCAAACCAAAACCTATCCCCCACAGGCGAGCCTTCGGACCTGCCAGCTAGATGAGAGCCTGCGCAGCGGGTCTACCTGGGGCCGAGCCGAGCTCGGGGTGCCGATGAAGATCTCAAACCAAAACCTATCCCCCACAGGCGAGCCTTCGGACCTGCCAGCTAGATGAGAGCCTGCGCAGCGGGTCTACCTGGGGCCGAGCCGAGCTCGGGGTGCCGATGAAGATCTCAAACCAAAACCTATCCCCCACAGGCGAGCGTTCGGACCTGCCAGCTAGATGAGAGACTGCGCAGCGGGTCTACCTGGGGCCGAGCCGAGCTCAGGGTGCCGATGAAGATCTCAAACTAAAACCTATCCCCCACAGGCGAGCCTTCGGACCTGCCATCTAGATGAGAGCCTGCACAGCGGGTCTACCTAGGGCCGAGACGAGCTCGGGGTGCCGATGAAGATCTCAAACTAAAACCTATCCCCCACAGGAGAGCCTTCGGACCTGCCAGCTAGATGAGAGCCTGCGCAGCGGGTCTACCTGGGGCCGAGCCGAGCTCGGGGTGCCGATGAAGATCTCAAACTAAAACCTATCCCCCACAGGCGAGCCTTCGGACCTGCCAGCTAGATGAGAGTCTGCGCAGCGGGTCTACCTGGAGCCGAGCCGAGCTCGGGGTGCCGATGAAGATACCTCTTCCTGTCATTAGGACTTCACGAGAAATAATGAACAAGAAATAATTTGAGAAGTTTATTATATTAATTATGCTTCGAGTACATATCTTCTGCTCTCCCTTCTCATGGGTAGAAGCGTTTCAAGTCATCCCCACTCCAGGAATGGTTCAATGTCCTACCCTCCACATCCTGGAGGTAGTAACCCCCCGCTTTCAACACTCTCAATATAAGGTCCCTCCCAATTTGGATTGAGCTTTCCCACCGGGGCGGACCTCCCTGCCGCATCAACCTTTTTTAGTACTAGGTCTCCTTCCGCGAATTGCTTTATCCTAATATGCTTGTCGAAGTGCTTTGCCATCCGACGCTTGATCTCTTCCTGTCTGATGGCTGCTACGTCTCGCAGCTCCTCTGCCAGGTCTAGTGAGAGGCGCATGCCTTCTTCGTTTTCCATCCTCCATACCTCGTCTCCATCACCTGCAGCCGCAACTCGTGGGGATCGGACCTCGAACTCCACCGGTAGTACCGCCTCACAACCATGGGAAAGCTTGAAAGGGGTCTCGCCAGTGGCCGTGTTCGGGGTTGTCCTCAGAGCCCACAGGACCGAGGGGAGCTGCTCTACCCAATTCCCTCTTAGATTCTCCACCTTCTTCTTTAGTAAGTTAACGATAATCTTGTTTGCCGCCTCCACCTGACCGTTGCTCCTGGGGTGGTGGACGGAGGCAAACCTGAGGTCGATGCCCAGCTGAGTGCAGAAGCTGATGAACTCTTCACTAGAAAACTGGGGGCCATTATCCGTGACGATGGCCTGAGGCAGCCCGTGCCTGCAGATGATATCCCCCCAGACGAAGTTCCTGATGACTTGGGAGGTCACCTTTGCTAGCGCCTTAACATCCAGCCACTTGGAGAAGTAATCTATCATAACCAGGAGGAATCTTCTTTGTCCACTAGCTGGAGGGAAAGGCCCAACTAAATCCATTCCCCAAATGGCGAAAGGCCATGGTGCTGTGATGCTTCAGAGCCTTTGAGCCGGCAAGAGCTGGAGGGGGGCGCAGAGCTGGCATTTCCGGCATTTCCTCGCAAACTCTGTCGCGTCCTTCCTCAGGGTGGGCCAGAAGTACCCCTGCCTGACCAACCTTGCTTCCAACGTCCTCCCTCCAGAATGACTACCACATTCCCCGGAGTGCACCTCCTCCAGAATGTGTCTGGTCTCCTCCTCTGTTACGCATCGAGCTAGGAGACCCGAAAGCATCCTCCGGTGTAGCCCTCCTTCATGCATGAGATAATGAGCCGCCTTGTGGCGGAAGCTCCTTGCCTCCTTGGCCCCCTCAGGGAGGGTTCCTGTCAGAAAGAAGGTAACAAAAGGATCTACCCACGAGGGCCGCCGATCAACCTCCATTAGCTCCCCCTCTTCGATCGCTGGATGGAATAAATCAGTCAGGGCACCCCCTTCCCAAGGTCCGAACTTAGCCAATTGATCGGCAGCAGTGTTCTCTTCTCTGGGGACGTGCTGGATGGAGAACGTCCGGAACCCCCCGATGATCGTCCTCACCTTGGACAAATATTTCACAAGGGTGGGCTCCCGAGCCTCGAACTCTCCACGTATCTGAGATGCTACCACCAATGAATCTGTGAAAACCTCAACGTCCTTAATCTCGAGCTCCTTAGCCAAGCGAAGGCCGGCTATCACTGCCTCGTACTCTGCTTGGTTGTTGGTTGTGGTGAAATGTAAGGCGACGGCTTGTTTTATGGTTACCCCCTGAGGACTTGTTAGTACCACCCCTGCTCCAAGGGAGTGCTTTCCCGAGGCCCCGTCGACCATTATCTTCCATGCCTCCGGTGGCCGCGGCTCCTCGGCCCCGACCTCCGCGACGTAGTCTGCCAAGAAGTCGGCCACCACCTGTGCCTTAATGGAGAGCCTTAGTACGAAGGAAATGTTGAATCCACTCAACTCGATAGACCACTTGGCCAGCCTACCTGAGTGCTCTACTCCTTCAAAAATCTTTCGGAGAGGATGGTCCGTCACCACCCTAATCGAATGTGCCTGGAAGTATGGCCGGAGCTTCCTGGCTGAAACAACCAAGTCGTATGCTAGCTTTTCTAGGATAGGGTAACGAAGCTCCGCCTTCCTTAGGATCCTGCTAACATAATAAATGGGCAGCTGCTTCTTTCCCTCTTCTCTGACTAGGACGGAGCTCACCGCCTCGGCTCCTCCAGATCCTGGAGATGCGAGTTCACCCCTTGCTCTTTACCATGAGATCATCAACGTAGACTTCTAGGTTCCGGCCCCTCTGGCCCTGGAAAACTCGATCCATCATCCGTTGGTACGTCGCTCCCGCGTTCTTTAACCCAAAGGGCATCATGTTATAACTAAAGCACCCTTCTCTTGTGATGAAGGAGACTTCCTTGACGTCAGGAGGGTGCATCCGGATCTGATGGTAACCTGAAAAAGCATCCAAAAAACTCATAATAGAAAAACCAACGGCTGAATCAACCAGCGCGTCGATTCGAGGCAGGGGGTAGCAATCCTTAGGGCATGATTTATTTAATAACGAAAAGTCAATACACATTCTCCATTTTCCTCCCCCCTTCTTCACCATTACTACATTGGAGATCCAGCCTGGATACTGTATCTCTGAGATGAAGCCCGCCTCCAGGAGCTTCTTGACCTCCTCGCGAATGGGTTCCTCCAGCTTGGTGGCGATGGCTCTCATCTTCTGGCGTATGGGGCACGTCCGAGGGTCCAGATTTAGGCGGTGGCAGGCCACGTCCGCATCAATGCCCGGCATGTCCGCCGCGCTCCAAGCGAAGACGTCGACGTTGCACTGAATGCAGGCCCACATCCGCTCCTGGTCTTCGGGGCTCAAGCCCCCGCTAATCCTCACCCTGTGTACCTGCCCCTGGCTGGTGTGGACCTCCATCTCCACCACTTCTTCGGCCACCTCCAACCGCGACTGCTCACAGTCGTCCCTTGCTTCTTCTTCCTGCTCCAGCTCTTCCTCCCCTCCTGCTCCCTCAACTTCCATCACCTCGTCCTGCTGCTGCTCAATTTCCATGCCCCTTCGGGCTTCCTCCTCAGCCCCTTCTCCTCCCACTTCCTCCTGCCTTCCCTTCTGTGGATCCAACTCCCCGCTCATCCGGACCTCCTGCACACCTCCTCTTCTCAGTTCCTCCTCAATCTCCATGGCCCCCTCTGGGCTCTCTTGCTGCTGCTCGACCTCTACATCCCCCTGGGCCTCCTGCACATCTCCTCCTTGCTGCTTCTCAGTCTCCTCTCCCCCGACTTCCTCTTCGATTCCTTCTCTCGCTTCCTCTGGGCTCACCTCCTTCTCCCCGACAGCTTCTTCACGCGCTGCTATCTCTTTTTCCAACCTTTCTGCTTCTGTCATCCAAGATATGGTATTGACCGCTGTGACGTAGCACTGTCTTGCCACTTTTGGGTCCCCCCTGACCCTGACCTGCACCCCTCCATTGTTAAACTTGAGACATTGATGGAAAGAGGAGGGGACGCAGCGAAAGGCGCTGATGAGGGGACGCCCAAAGATGGCGTTGTAGCTGCTCGGGGCGTCTGCAATCACGAACCGGCAGTTCCGTGACACGCCCCCCAACCTCACGTGCAGCCCTACTCCCCCTTCTACTTCTTTTCTCTCCCCGGAGAATCCGAACAACGGTCCATCCGAGGCCAAAATCCTCTTGGCTTCCACCTGCATCTCATCGAAGGCCCTCTTAAAAATCACATTTACGGAGCTCCCGTTATCCACTAGGATCTTGGAGACCGTAAAGTTTTCCACCGCTGTCTGGATCACCAAGGCGTCGCAGAATGGGTCCTCATACTCTGGCATATCCTCTGAAGAGAAGGTAATTTTTTCTAGCGGGGGTGGGGTTTGGGAGGTTGAGGCTACCCCCTTCCGGAACATGGTCTGGAGGCTCCCCTTCCGGGTGGCCTCGATCCCGATCCCCCCGTGAATGGCCCCGATTCCCCCCCGGGTTCCTACATCCACCCGGTCCTCGCACCTGTCTTCCGCCTCCCCTTGCTGCATTTCTACGATCCTTACCGGCGGATCCTGCCTCCTTACTCCTCTGGCCTCTCTCATCTCCAAGAATTCTGGGCACGTGGCTGTGGCGTGACCTCCCTCCTGATGGAAGTCACAGAAAGGCAACGCCACCCCACCCCTTCTTCCTTCTCCTCTTCCTCTCCTTCCTCCTCGAGCTCCTCTTCCTCGACCGATCCCCATTGCCTCCTACTGATGCTGAAAACGATCCCTCGTTCCCTGTCTCCATGCCGGTTGATCGAACCTCCTTGGCTCCCGGAAGTTATCCCTTCCCTAGAAGCCTCCTCCTAACTCCAGGGGGCGACCCTCATGAGGCCTCCAACCTATCCGGTTGTTCGGCTCTCGGTCCCCCCGGTGATTTTGTCCTTGGTGTCCCTGGCCTCGGGGTTCCTCTCTCCTTTTCTCTTCTCTCTGCTCCCTCTGCTCCTTTTGCTTTTTCGCTCCTGGTTCCTTTGCGTCGTCCTCCGCCAACCTGGCTAACCTCCTTGCAAACGCCGGATTGGCCCTCTCAAAATCCGTCTCCTTCGCCTCCCTCTCCATAAGCTCCTCAAAAGAGAGGGGGGCACCCTTTTCAACTCCATGCTAAAGAAGCCTGACCTCAGTCCCAGGGTGAATGCAAGCATCAGCGTATACCCAAGGACCTCCTGGACCTGGAGGATCTCCTCCTAAAACCGATCCACGTAGTGTCCCAACGTTTCATCCTGGCTCTGCCTTACCGAGAACAAGCACTCCGCCTCCTTCTTACGCTTCTTCGATGTTGAAAACCTCAATAAGAAACCCCTCCGCAGATCCTCGAAACAATAGATCGACCTTGTCGGTAACTGATGGAACTAGTCTCGCGCCTTCTCCTTCAAGGTGATGGCAAACAGTCGACACTTAAACGCATCCATCATCTGTCTTATCGAAACCACATCTTCAAACCACTGCATATGATGTACAGGATCATCCTTCCCCGAGTAGTAGGACATGTCGGGCTCCCGGAACCCCTCCGGCACCGGAGCCGAGATGACGAGTTCACTGAACGGGCTCTCGCTGACTGCTTGCCGTGAGGGCACGTCTCGCAGCCTCGGCTGGCTGGCCTGATCTGCGAGACCGTGCCCAGGGAAGAGTTCTCGCACAGCTGCCTCCTTCTCACCGTCTTCTGCAGGGATCTCCTTCCCGGGACGCTGGCCTGGGAAGAGCTCTCGCGCCGCCACGTCCCTCTCGCCAGCCTCTGCGGGGACCTCCTTCCCCGGGCGCTGACCAGGGGCGTTCTCGCCTAAGAGCGGGACCACCTCGATCGGGACCTGAGGCGTCGCCCACTCGCTCCTTGCCGAGAAGGCCAAGCTTATGGTTTGCATGACCTCTCGCCTGAAGTCCTCCAGCATTTTCCTCGTCGCCTCTTCTACCTGGGAGGGGGAACCTCCAGAACCAGATCCTTCTCCTTCACCTCCTGCCATAGGACCAAACTCAAACTTTTCTTGAACCGGCTACCTCCACGCTCACCACACCATTGCTTTCATTTCTTTCAGTTCAGTACTACTCAAGTTTCGTACTGGTCTCATCTCATCTCAGCATTTCAATTCTGCAACTTATAATATCAGCAATCTTTATTACCGCACTATTGTTTCTGCAATTTACTATTTTAAGCACGAGTTCTGATCTGACGAACAGTCTTCTGTTATGTTGAGCCTTAGTTAGAGATATCTGGAGTTTAGGTATTCCTCCAGGATTAGCCCCAAATAAATAGCTCACATGCTCCTTATTGGAAGTCGAGGCGAGTGTCGCTTGCCTGAATTATTTGAAGCATAGTAGGGCAGGCCGCCACAGACCCGGTGTGTGCTAGCAAAATTGATTTCTTTGATTGCTTGCGAGTTTCTTGTGGTGAATCATGGCGGGTTAGCCACTTCCCCAGATCGTTCGTACCGATGCGATAAGTTCGACGGCTCAAGGTGAAAAGGAGATGAGTATCACAGGTGACCAGCCGTTATGTTTTTCCTAATTGTGTTTCCTCCGCTGGTCGGCCAAAATGTTGAATCGTCAGATGTCGCTCAAATCCAACAGTACACGGGTTTGTATGTTGGGGCCTAGGATGTGCGGTACGACCACACCCAGAAGCGACAGGACTGGCCACTGTCATCGACGATCACATCGGTGAGACCCGTGGGGCTCGCTACCCTGCTTGAATAGAAGTGGTACATACTATGTCGACATACAGTGTGTGCACAGATTGCATGCTTGCGGTATGAACATAAGTGAATAACTAATGTGTTGATGTGCTATTGGAGCTTTGTATATTTCTGTTGATTTTCCAGTTATACCTGTTGGAGGTTGACTGTTTTGACCAGTCAACAAGTCAAAAGTTTGGATTTAATATTAGTTTATGTAAGCATTTATTATGAGAGAGTGTGTGTATTTATGATGAGAGAGTTTTTCTAGTTTTTCTTTGCCTATATAAAGGCCCCCCCTTGTACATTTTTTGATTGATGAAAGTAGAGAGATAAACTCCCCAACATTTGTTCCTGTTTAGAGAGAGAGAGAGAGTGGGAAGCGCCGCAGCGCTGGTGTGTTTTTCTGTCCGGGCGGTTAGGAGTTTGAAGCCGGGCGACTTAGTGAGCTCGCAGCGAGAGAGGACTCGCGGCTTGCGCGACCCGCGTTTTGGTGATCTCGGCAGGGGGAGCTCGCGCTGGTGTAGCTCTCGCAGGTGGAACTCGCGCAGGAGGAACTCGCCAAGCGAGTAGCAGTGCTCTTGGCGTCGTGGTCGCGAGTAGACGGACCTCGCCACGCGAGTTGGGAGGTCTAGCCGCGAGTGGGGAGCGGTCTCGCCGGGGTGTAACCACGCGACTTGGCGGTCTCGCCGAGTTGGTACTCGCTTGATAGGGGAGGTCGCGCGGTTTGAGGCGGCCGTCTCGATTTTGGTGTTGAGCTGTGGTGCCAAGTGAAGTCGTTTGAGGAGTTGGGATTGAGCGGGAACCCATACACGTTTCTAATAAGTGGTATCAGAGGAGGTTCGGACCCTCGGAAGGTTTGAAGTAGGGGAGAGATGGAGTTTGGAGGTGCCGTGCCGGGGCAAGTCCCCAAGTTGACGAAGACCAACTATGGGAACTGGAGCATCCAGATGAAGGTACTACTAGCCTCAAAGGAGTTGTGGGAGGTAGTAGAGGATGGTGTGGAGGTGCTGACTGCCGAAGCAGAAGCCGCGTTGACGAACGCACAGAGGACAACACTGAGAGAAGCTAAGAAGAGGGACAAGAAGGCATTGTTCATTTTGTACCAAGGTGTAGATGAAGCTACATTTGAAAAGATCTCGGACGCCGAGACTTCGAAGGAAGCATGGGAGATCTTGCAGCGCTCCATGCAGGGAGTAGACAAGGCCAAGAAGGTTAAGTTGCAATCCCTCCGAGGCCAGTATGAGATGATGAGGATGCAAGGGTCGGAGAAGGTTGGCGACTATGTGACCCGTCTGCGGACGCTCACAAATGAGATGAAAAGAAACGGGGAGACGATAGACGAGGTCAGCTTCATGGAGAAGCTCCTGCGTTCTATGTCTAAGAAGTTCCGACACGTGGTGGTGGCCATCGAAGAATCGAAGGACCTCACAGTGATGACGACGGATGAACTGATAGGCTCGCTACAAGCACATGAGTATCGGATGGTGCAAGATGAGGATGAGTCGAGTGGCTTGGGGAAAGCACTTCAGACTCAACTCAATTTTGGAGAAAGTTCAGGAAGAGGAGGAGGCCAGCGTGGTCGAGGCTACCAAGGCAGAGGTAGAGGAGGAAGAGGTGGAAGAGATTTTGGAAGAAATCAGTTCAACCAGGGAGCGGTAGAGCAACATCATGGTTGGAGGCAAGATGCAGGAGGTAGAGGAAGAGGCCAAGGTAGAGGTCAAGGCAGAGGACAGGGAAGAGACCAGGGAAGAAGTCAAAGAGGAGGTAGAGGAGACATGTCCCAGACTCAATGCTACAACTGTGGCAAGTTCGGGCACATGAGCTATGATTGTTGGGCTCCTCAGAAGGGAGGTGAAGCCAACCACTATGCGGAGGCTAGCAACACGGGTGGAGACCCGATGATGTTCCTTACTATCCAAGGCGCTGCAGGAGGGAGGAATGGAGTGTGGTACCTAGATACTGGAGCAAGTAACCACATGTGTGGTGATAAGGAGCTATTCACCAGCCTTGAGCTGAATGGAGGAGATGTCAGTTTTGGCGACGCCTCGAAGATCTCTGTGGAAGGAAGAGGAGTGATCGCGGTGACGATGAATGGGAAGGAGGTGCTCATCAACGACGTCTTCTATGTACCGGGCTTGAGGAGTAACATCCTAAGCCTTGGACAGCTGGTGGAGAAGGGCTATCGCGCCCTGTTGAGGGATAGCACCTTAGCGATGAAGGATAGCCAAGGAAGAGAGGTGGTAAGAGTGAAGATGGCGACGAACCGCCTCTTCCCTCTAAGTTTGGATGCCAAGGAGACGGCATGTCTTGCGAAGACAGGAGAAGAGGAGGAAGCTTGGTTGTGGCACCACCGGATGGGGCATCTGGGGTTCACAGGCCTGAAGCTGTTGTCTGGATCCAAGATGGTGGAAGGACTGCCTATGATCACACCTCCTCAAAGGGTCTGTGAGGCATGCACGAAGGGGAAGCAAAGAAGGGAGACATTTGAAGGTGGCAAGTCTCGTAGAGATACAAGGCAACTGGAGCTAGTCCATTCGGACATTACTGGTCCGTTTGAGACTACTTCAATAGGTGGAAGCAGATACTACATCACGTTCACCGACGACTTCAGTAGGAAGTGTTGGGTATACTTTCTGAAGGAGAAGACAGAGGCTCTAGACAAGTTCCGAGAGTTCAAGGCGATGGCTGAGAAGGAAGTTGGGCAACTACTGAAGGTGCTCCGGACAGATAGAGGAGGGGAGTACACCTCTAGGCTGTTTGATGACTACTGCAGAGAATGGGGGATCTCACACCAGCTGACGGCGGCGTACTCGCCTCAACAAAACGGAGTGGCAGAAAGGAAGAACCTAACCATTATGAACATGGCGAGGAGCATGGTGAAGGGCAAGGGGTTGCCAAAGAAGTACCGGGCGGAAGCAGTACAGGTAGCGGCGTACTTGCTAAACCGTTGCCCAACCAAGAGTGTGAAGTTCAAGACACCGTTTGAAGCTTGGTGTGGGAGGAAGCCCAGTGTGAAGCACCTGAGGGTCTTCGGGTGTGTAGCTTATGCTCACATCCCGGACCAGAGGAGGAGGAAGCTGGACGATAGAAGTGAGAAGTGCATTTTTATAGGCTACGCTCCTGCGAGCAAGGCTTACAAGTTGTACAACCCGGAGACGGCGAAGGCCATTATCTCACGAGATGTGGTGTTTGAAGAAGGAAGCTGCTGGAGCTGGAATGAGGAGGTGAAGAACATCAAGGGAATGTTTTTCGAGGATGATGAAGAAGAAGGTGGTAGAGAGGATGAAGCGGAGACGGGTGGAGCGGAGCCACCATCACCACCAAGCGGAGGTCCAGGGGGAGCTCTCACCCCTTACTCAAGTGGAGCAAGTTCGAGCAGAGGAGGATCCGGTGGAGCAAGTAACAGTGGAACTAAGGATGATCGTCCTCACCCTCGGACTAGGAGGTTGGAGGAGATCTATGAAGAGACGGCTGCAACCCATAACAACTTTTCTTTATACTGTTTGCTTGCAGATGTTGAGCCGTGCTCCTACGATGAAGCTGCGAAGGAGAAAAGCTGGAGGAAGGCGATGGATGCGGAGATCGCCTCCATCAAGAAGAACGATACCTGGAAGCTGGTAGATGCACCTGCAGGCCACAAACCCCTCGGGGTGAAGTGGGTGTATAAGGTGAAGAAAAATAAAGATGGGGGCGTGGAGAAGCACAAGGTGAGGCTAGTCGTGAAGGGCTACCGCCAAGTTCAGGGAGTGAACTATGATGAAGTCTTTGCACCGGTAGCGCGGATAGATACCATCCGGCTGATCATCGCGCTAGCCGCACATCACGGGTGGAAGATAATGCAGATGGACGTGGTATCTGCTTATTTGAATGGCTACCTGGAGGAGGATGTGTACATCGAGCAGCCTCCAGGGTACGTGGTGAAAGGGCAGGAGAGAAAGGTCTGCAAGCTTGACAAGGCACTCTACGGGCTGAAGCAGGGAGCTAGAGCTTGGAACGGCATGATAGATGCTTACTTACAAAAGCATGGCTATCAGAAGAGCCCGCATGAGTACGCACTCTACACCAAGGTAGACAAGGATGGAGGCATGATGATTATCTGCCTATACGTGGATGACATAATCTTCACAGGGAACAATGCTGGGATGTATGAAGAGTTCCGGGGCATGATGAAAAAGGAATTTGAGATGACCGACTTGGGAGAGTTGAGCTACTTCCTGGGAGTGGAAGTGAGGCAGGGAGAAGACGGGATCTTCATATCCCAGAAGAAGTACGCAGATGAAAAATTGAAGAAGTTCAGGATGGAGGATAGTAAGCCTATCTCCACCCCTGCTGACCTAGGGTTGAAGCTGAAGAAAGATTCCAAGGAAGGAGCGGTGGATCCTACCCTATTCAAGAGTTTGGTGGGTAGTCTACGCTACCTGACCTTCACCCGACCAGACATCATGTATGCGGTCGGGGTGGTGAGTAGGCACATGGAGGAACCAAAGGAGGACCACTTCACGGCAGCGAAGAGGATCCTGAGGTACATCAACGGGACCAGGGGTCACGGGCTGAAGTACTCCACTGGAGAGGAGCTGAAGTTAGTTGGGTACTCCGATAGTGACTATGGAGGCGATGTGAACGATCGGAAGAGCACTTCCGGATATGCATTCAACGTGGGGACGGGGGTGTTCTCTTGGAGCTCGAAGAAGCAGGCAACGATAGCTCTATCGTCCTGCGAGGCTGAGCATATTGCAGCAGCAGCTGGCACCTGCCAAGCCATCTGGCTAAGGAATCTGTTGGAGAGTTTGCAGCATGGTGTGGATGGGCCAACGACTATATTGGTGGACAACATGTCGGCCATCCAACTCGCGAAGAACCCGGTACTACATGAAAGGAGCAAGCACATCGAGACGAGGTATCATTTCCTCCGTGAGCAGGTAGAGTTGAAGACAGTGGAAGTGAAGTATTGCCCGACCGGAGAGCAAGTCGCGGACATCTTCACCAAGGCGTTGAAGGTAGACACGTTCCTGAAGCTCAAAGGCAAACTTGGCATGTGCTGCCAAGTTTGAGGGGGAGTTTGTTGGAGGTTGACTGTTTTGACCAGTCAACAAGTCAAAAGTTTGGATTTAATATTAGTTTATGTAAGCATTTATTATGAGAGAGTGTGTGTATTTATGATGAGAGAGTTTTTCTAGTTTTTCTTTGCCTATATAAAGGCCCCCCCCCCCCCCCTGTACATTTTTTGATTGATGAAAGTAGAGAGATAAACTCCCCAACATTTGTTCATGTTTAGAGAGAGAGAGAGTGGGAAGCGCCGCAGCGCTGGTGTGTTTTTCTGTCCGGGCGGTTAGGAGTTTGAAGCCGGGCGACTTAGTGAGCTCGCAGCGAGAGAGGACTCGCGGCTTGCGCGACCCGCGTTTTGGTGATCTCGGCAGGGGGAGCTCGCGCTGGTGTAGCTCTCGCAGGTGGAACTCGCGCAGGAGGAACTCGCCAAGCGAGTAGCAGTGCTCTTGGCGTCGTGGTCGCGAGTAGACGGACCTCGCCACGCGAGTTGGGAGGTCTAGCCGCGAGTGGGGAGCGGTCTCGCCGGGGTGTAACCGCGTGACTTGGCGGTCTCGCCGAGTTGGTACTCGCTTGATAGGGGAGGTCGCGCGGTTTGAGGCGGCGGTCTCGATTTTGGTGTTGAGCTGTGGTGCCAAGTGAAGTCGTTTGAGGAGTTGGGATTGAGCGGGAACCCATACACGTTTCCAACAATACCGTGTTCCGCAAAGAACTACCAATACATCATTGCAGTGCATCAAGAACGCCCCCACCAACCGTGCGCCAACACTTCCTCCTGCACGCAGTACCTCGCGACCTTCCCCTTCCCTCCGGCCTTCAGATTGCCGGTAATTTTCTCCATCTCTTCCTCCCTTGTCCCACCTCAATATCCACAAGAAAGGGGAGCTGCTGCTCTTAAAACCCCAGGCGAATTCCGGGAGCAGGCTGATAGTGAGCACTGTGATGCTTCTTAAATTGACGTACATAACGGAGGACAGATCCAGCGCGTCCAACCATTGGAGGCATGCGATGTCATCCTTCCAGAGATTGGAGCAGATGGAGGCGGCCTCCGTTGGGAATTGGCCGGAGAGGATGAGGGGGAGAGGGCCGATGGTGTAGAGTTTGGGGAAGATGGAGGCGTGGGCTCGGAGGACATGGATTTCGAGTGGGTCAAAGGTGTTGAGGATGAGGGTGTGGGCGATGCTGCTGTTCTGGGCTTCATTGTCGTCATAGTTGAGCATGGCGGCATTAATAATGGAGAGTGATGGAGTCTTATAACGAAAATTAAGTGACAGAAACAAAAGAAGCAACGGGTTAACAAAAATTTGGAAAACAACAACCAAAAAATAAAAGATAAATATGTCATAACATAGATTATATTCAAATTTGGAAAACCAACAATAAAAAAATAACATGAATTAACAAAAATATGATTTCATCAAAATGGGACAACCAAAAATAAAGTAATTAGATCTCTGCTTTTTTGTCAAAAAATTTTTTTCATTGATCCTTTTTTTCTTCACATTCCTACAAATTTAAGCAGAAAAATAAACAATTAATGAATGAAATTAAGTAATGAATTTTATTACAATTAATGAATGCATACCTTTATGCGAGAGTGCTCCAAAATGACTATTATGCCTGAGAAATCTCTCATATGATTTTTTCGGTGTGCAACGAAACCTTATCGGAGCAGCTGATGGTGACAACGAAACCCAAATTACGGCCAACATTTCGAACCCACTTAATTAAGATTTCTTTGCTCTCAAAAACTTGATCCGTCTCAAAATGAGAACCAACTTCAATTTCAACTTTCCTATCAGCACAATTACTAATTACCATAGCAGTATCTCCCTCCATACTGTAAAAGTTATTCCAATTTGTACAAATACATATTTTAGCATGGACAAACAATATAAATGATACAGAAGTATAATAATATCAAAAACGCATAATTATTAGAACATTAGCAGCTTTTAGGGGAAGCCTTTTCTCAAGAATTGGATATCGAACATACCTTGACATATTGTATCTCGTCTTGTTCGGTACAACAATAGAGAATATCTATCACTGATCTTATATGTAGTGACATACTATTTATAGATTCCAAGCATCCAATCAAAAACTAATTTGTTATAGGTTGAGACTTGAGAGTCCTAAAATTTATATTAAATGCAGAAAGTTATAACAATTTCTCAATCTGAGACTATATTTTCAATATGATCGCATTGATAACCTATTTAGATTCTAAGCATCCAATCAAAAACCAATTGGTTATAATAGGTTGAGAGTCCTAAAATTTATATGAAGTGTAGATAATTATATCAATTTCTCAATGTGAGATTATATGATATCAAGTTGGAAGTTGGAACTCGAGCATCCAACCCAAAAAATGAATTAACTATAGGCGGAGAGGCCTAAGCTCTATATTAATTGCACAAGGCTACCCAAGTTTCCTAATATTTGACTATAACCTCAACCAAATCCTTCTCCAATTCTATCCTTGTACTTATAGTTAATTTGGGTTCTGTAAAAAAAAATCAAGAAAATTATTTTAGTTGTTTGATTTGGTGTAGTATTATAGGTATCTAGATTAAAATGAAGTGATTAAATTACTTTCTTTCTGCAATAACTAAACGTATCAAGGTTTACAAGCATTATAAACCAACAACTCCTGAGTATTATAAGAAGCAAACGCGTAATTAATGGAAACACAATATCAGTTTTGGAGAACTTAGAACTAAGAAAAAATGACAAACAACGCATTGTCTTAGGATTGAAGGGACAAACCTCATGTTGGTGGGCCGAGGCTGCGGAAGAAACAGAATAACCGGCGGCGAGCGTTGAAGCAGCGGAATAACCAGCGGCGAAGCGGCAGAGGGGCACGATCAGAGGGAAGAGGTGACGACGAGCGTTGAATCGGGCGGAGAAGCGACGGAGGGGCAGGCCCGGGCGGAAGCAATGGCGCCCAGCGGAGGAGCACGCCCAGGAGGAAGCAGCGACAGAGAGTGTCGAGAAAGTGGAAGGCGTCGATCGTCGTACAGGCGGCCGGCGTCGGGGCTGGCGGCCGGCATCGGGGCAAGCGGAAACGTCGGGGCGGAACCGTCGGGGAGGAAACGTGGATGCTAGGGTTTGAGAGAGGAATCTGCGGTGCGCAAAACTGGCGTGCCCCTAGTTATAAATTTAGAGAGAAGTTTGGAACAAAAATTTAATGATTTTGTAGTGCATGTAGCAAAAAATGTGTTGCACTTAACAATGCTCTTTTTTTATCATGTGTTTTTTTAATATAATTTTTAATTATTAATTTATTTTTTAGATTGAAAGGTTAAAAGAGAAATCCAAAAATTAAAATATATATATGTACGTATACGTATTAAATGTCTTTTTATATATTGCACGTCATAAATAAAATAAAGTTGAATGGAGATAATATTTAATAAAATATAGTTTTTAGATAATACACAAGTGTTTGTGGCCTATTGGATAATGCGTCCGACTTATTAGCAGTTAATCGGTGGTTCGAGTCTCATTGTGCTCATTTTTTTTAATTTGATAAATGGTAATTTCATATTATAGGGTAGGAGGTCTACGAAAAATATAAGTTTGGACACCCTATCATCATAGGTTTATAAGACCTAGGAAAATGAAAACAGACAGTCTGATTTGCATGTGTGATCGAACGGTTAAGATCTTATGATTCAGACGGTCCAAATTTATTTGATGGACGTCGGCGTTACACTGATGTTGCACTGCGAATTCTGATTGTTTGTTGATATATCTTTGTATATATATAGATACACACACACATTCGAGCATCTATACATATACGAGTGATAGTGCACATGGGCTCCCGTGCCCTGCGCGACAGTACCCGGCCCTCGGCGGGCTTCACCCCTCCCGACAGGCTTCGCCCGTGCCCCGCGCGAAAACACTCGGCCCTCGACGGGCTTCACCCGCACCCCGGCCGGCTTCGCCCGCCCCGTCGGCAGGCCCCATGTGGCCCGCGTGACAATACCTGGGCTGTGGCAGCGGGCTCCCCACGCTCCTGTGCACTTCTTATAATTTTAAAACCTAATATAATATATTTTTTAATGAATATTGTATTTTCATTTGACATGGCGGATGAACAGTGCACGCCGGACATGTATTATATTTTCCTATTATATTATGTTTTCAGGTCGGGCTAGTCTGACATCGCTAATTTCCATACAGCGTTAGGGTATATATTATTTCTCCAACGTGGATATGCAGAGATGTTTTGGTGTGGCTATGTTAGAGCTCGGGCTGATATCGAGTCGAGTTCGAGTGATTTTGGCTCGGCTTGAAATCGAAATTTTCGACTCGAACTCGGCTCGAAATCGACTTAAAATTGAAATTGATTTTGAGTCGAGTCGACTAGACTCAAAATGTCTCGATTCCGAGTCGGCTCAAAACCGAATCGAGTCGGCTCGAAACCGATTCGAGTCGGCTCGAAACCGAATCGAGTCTGCTCGAAATCGAATCGAGTCTGCTCGAAATCGAATCAGGTTGTCTCGAAATCGAATCAAATCGGCTCGAAATTGAGCAATTTTTCGTTTTATACATAGTTTGCTGAGAATTAAATTGGACAACATATAAATTTAGCAAATGAAACATTTAAAGTCTTCATTTTTTTTATTTAGGTTTAAATTTTGTTATTTTTAATCTTAAAATAAGAATATATTAATAAATACATAATTTTTTAAATTAATTCAAGTTGATTCAAATCATATTTCGAGCGATTCAGAGCTGACTCGAAATCGACTCGAAATCAGATTCGATTCAAATTGAATCGACTCAAATTGAGTCGAATCAATTTTAACCGATTCCGATTCGGCTCAATTTTTGAACGATTTTCGAGTAATTTTAGAGTTTCAAATAATATGCTCAGCCCTAGTTAGAGCTGGTAAGTTGCAGAGCCTGGGTTGAGTTAAAATAGGCGTGTTCATAAAGCCTTTCGGGCCCGGGCCTAAACCGGGCCTCCCAGGCCCGGGCTTTACCAAACCGGGCCCGGGCCCTTATTACAGCCGGGCCGAGCACCTGGCTCCGGGAGGGGGCCTGCTAAGGCCCCCAGGGCCGGGCCGGTTCTGGCCCGGGCTTAGCCCGGGCCCGATTATTTTTAAAATAATTTTTTTTAAAAACGAAATACGCGCCTTTTTGAACTGCGTCTTCTAGGAGCATTTTCAGGAGAAGTGTTCACCATGATAGTTGTAGATCTAGATGATATCTACAAGTTTTATGTTTAACACTTTTTTTCTTGAACCCGTTTAGGCTCCCGATTTGACCCCCGAAAAAAAGCAGGTGGAACATATGGGGAAAAATGCTTGAATATACATATTATGTTTTTAACACATTTTGTCAGTAATTACCAAGTTTTTAAAAATCGGACCGGACCGGCGGGTCGGACCGGTCGAACCGCGGACCCGGCATCCTCCCGGTCTGGTCCAGGTAAACAAACTGCCCCATCCACGGACCACTCAAGAACCGCGGAACCGGGCGTGCGAACCGTTGGGCCGGGAACCGGGCGCTGTTTCACACAACTGGACGGGCCAAAGGCCCAATATTAAAAGAGCAGAAAAATTGAAAGTTATAGATCTCGATGATATCTACAACTTTCATGTTGAACACTTTTATTTGAAGCCGTTTAGGCCCCCGATTTGACCCCCGAAAAAAATCAGGCGGAACATATGAGGAAAATGCTTGAATATACATATTATGTTTTTTAACACATTTTGTCAGTAATTACTAATTACCCTTAAGATAAATTTATTACATTCGAGCATCTATTAAAATGATATTGATGACATTCTCGTAACAAAATGATCTTTTAAAGAAGCTAGAATCCAATGTTTTCTTAGATCTCAATAGCCAACTATTATTTTGAATGTTATACTTTTGAATAAGTAGTTGTCATCTCAATTCACTTTAGCTCACATCTTTTTTATTAAACCATTCATAATAATCTTTTTTTGAAATCCCTATGAATATTTTAGATTTCAAAAACATGCTCAACTAAATGTTTTTCGATATATATTGAAACCGAGATGTCGGTCTCCAATGGAGTTCACCCTTGGGGAAGGGGTGATCGCGCACTTACTTCTCTCCTGCAAGCCAAATAACAATGGAAAAGAGAAGGGAACTAACCCAAGGGCTTGACGTGGAGGTCCCGCAACACACCCGAAAGATCTTAGAGCGCTTCCCCTCCTTAGCCGAAATTCGAGCTAAGACTATCATAGAAAGCGCAAGAAGATCTGAACAATAGTAAGTCTGCCCTCTAAGGCGCCCCTTGGGTCCTATTTATAGTTTTTTGAAGACGGCCTGCAAATAGCCAACCTCCGCTGTTTTTGTCACAACCCGCATTTTCTCCGTATTCAAAAATACGTCAGAGTAGAGAAAAAAACGCGTCGTGATGTCACGCCGTCCAAGGGACAACTGTAGACGCTCGGGCTACTTGACCTCACATTTTCTTCATGTAAAAGATTTATGAAATTAAGTTAAAAACAATAAATATATGTTATTTGAGTTACTGACCGTGTCCCTCGGTCGGGTGAATCACTAGTCCAAAGGTGAGAAAATATATAAGTTTTACGCGTCGGAAAATACTGAGTTGACTCATTTATTATCCTATATGAGAATGAAGATCTAACATATTATAATGATGATATGACTTCTACATTTAATATATATATATATATACTTTTATAGCGCTTAAAAGTAGTAGATTTTTGCAGTCAAAAGTCATGTCATGCCGATACTCCAGAATACAGTTTTTTATACTTTAAAATAACTAAATGCATCCTAACATAAATCCTTCACAGAGAGCAAGTATAAACAAGTAAAAAGTAACAACAGTAAAATTAGCAAGTAGCCTATCACAAAAAAAGTTCAAGACTATGGGCGTCAACAATTGACACGAACTCATAGTAAAATCTGACAAGTCTAAACAAAGTCAACTACCTCAAAGCTATGGGGTGGAATCAAACGGTCGCAGCAATCCCACAGCACCAGAAGCATAATACGGTCAGCTAAACCTGCTACTGCTCTAATCCTGAGGCATTCGAAAGAAGAACACCTCAGAAGCAAGTTACAAATGGTGCAAATAGTAAAGGGAGACCAAACAAACCTCAAAGTTAAGTAAATCTATAAAACGACTGCAATAAAAGGTCAGCAACAGAGTAAAAGTATGCAAACAGTAAATCTAGCCGAGCAAGAATGTCTATTCACATCAACTGGACAGAACAGAGTACCAACATCTGAAGTTCAAACTTTCACATTTCATTAATATTTATGTTGTTCATCAATAAAAAAATGAGACTGATCAGCTCAATAATAAAGAGTACTGTGTCGGGGAAAAAGGTCCACAACGCGCACAAACCCAGCCAACAGGCACCATGCCGAGGGAGAAACCCCAATGCGCACAGACCAAGCTAAGCTAATGTGACGGGGATGAAAGTCCACAACGCGCACAGACTCAACCATAAGACATTATGCCGAGGGAGAAACCCCAACGCGCACAGTGCATCTATGTTTCTTTAGTTACATAATTATACAAGCATAATTCCTTTTATTCATTACAGACTCACGGTCAACAAACAATGTGGACTGCATAAGGACATTTCAAGGTCAAGCAAAGTAAAGTTTAATCAAAAACAACGGAACGCACAAGATGTCACAACGATCAACATGACCCGATAGTTAAAACGACACGACAACCAATTTGTTTACCAATTCTACGGAATAAAAATTGGGGGTATGATTCTGGGGGAAACAAGTTACAATTCAACAAAAAGAAAAAAAATTAGAATTTAAGGACAAATTTCTATGAAGTTGAAACATGACAAACTCAATCAAATGTGGCAAAAATTTAGAATAAAGGAGCAAGAGGGAGAGCAAGAACACCACTTGCCTTGGGTTTACCAGAAAAATCCTCTGAATCACCCCACGTCGCAGATCGGGGCAAAAGAAAACGGGAGGAGTCGAAATCTGAACAAAAATGGCCGAAATAGAGATTAGGACCGAAAATTTCTAACGAGAAAACTCAAGAAATGGGAAAAATTTTACCACGATGGCGTAGCTCTCGACGAGAGCTTTCCAAATCTATGATCGGTTGGAAATTTCGAGCACCGGAGCTCCGTCGGCGGCCACCGGAAGATTCACGAACTTAGAACTCTGCCGTCACTCTCGCTCTCTGGTTCGGCCAAGAGAAGAATATGAAGTTTTTTTTCTATATATCCTTAAGTATAAGAATAAATACTTATATATATATCTTTATTATATAATACAATATGCATATCTCAATCACACCATGAATCTCATCTTGACCGTCCGATTAAGCTCCATCAAATACGGGTCGTTGGATTCAAAGCAGAAGGTCTGCAAATAACCAAATACCCAAATCCAGCACTGTTCATTCTAGAAAAAAACCCGATACCGTGAATCCCTCTGCCGCCCCTCCTCTGTCGCCGGCGGCGGAGCCGCCGGCGGCCTGCCCGGCGCCCACCGGCGGGTTCGCCGGCCTCCGGCGAACCAGCCGGGGGTTGTCCGGCGGCGAGCGGGCAGGGCCACCGCCGGCGGTGGCCCTGCCCGCTCGCCGCCGGACAACCCCCGACGGGTTCGCCGGAGGCCGGCGAACCCGCCGGTGGGCGCCGGGCAGGCCGCCGGCGGCTCCGCCGCCGGCGACAGAGGAGGGGCGGGATGGGCGGGAGAGGTTGCGTTTTGTTTTCCTTTTTTTATTTACTTATTAAATAAATAATTTATATCTTTTATTATTAATAAAATTAATAAAAATTTATGCGTTTTTTTATTTAATTATTAATAAAATTAGGCTTCGCGCGCCGGGGGACGAACGAAGCATGCCGGGGGGCGGGCGAAGCCCGCCGGGGGCTCAAGCGGGCGAAGCCCGCAGCGACGCATCGAGAACGGGCGGAGCCCGTTCGAAGATGCTAGATATATATATATATATATATATATATATATATATATATATATATATATATATATATATATATATATATATATATATTTATAGATATATAAATTCTTTTGTATAAAGAGGAAGAAAAACGTATGATTTAAGTGCAGGTGCACAAAAAATGAAATTAGAGATTTATGATGGCTTCAAATCGAAAAATGATCAACACGGAAGTTGTAGATCTCGTCGAGACGAACAAAATCCATATTAACCATTGTTTTATACAACACCGTTTTGACTCTCAAAAAGGCGTCCGAACACAAACTGGAACGAATTTCTTGGGACGAATTGTAGACTACTCGAGAACTAAAACAAGACTACTCGAGAAGAACGAACAGTACTCGAGAACAAGAAGTAATCACACGAGTACAAAGCTGTTGTACTCGAGAACAGGAAAAAAAATCACCGGAGTACAAAGCTGTTGTACTCGAGAACAGAAGAAATTCACCCGAGTACAAAGTAAAATATTTGCATAAACAGTGGTTATTTTACAAATATTTCCAAAAAATTAAACTATATACATGAATAGTAAAAGACATTTTTGAATAGTGCTTTAATATTAAAATAATCATATTTATATACTTTTGAATAAGAAAAAACGAGATCGAAACGGAGCCCCAAACGAACGCTGAATTGAACTAAACTCACACCGTAGGCGAACACTGATGCTACGAACCCAACGGAGAAGTCAAAACCAAAATTCGACGAGCCATTCTCGAGATATAAAATTTCAAAGTCTACGGCGAACATAAATTCTACAAAACTTCGGAAATTCGCCGAGACTCGAATATCGTTCGGATCGCGACGAAACCTGACGAGCATTTCAAAAATTAATTAATTTAATTTTTCAACATGAAATTTTCCATTTTCGATAAGGATACACAAATTTGGCCGACTCGACCGAATAGACGCGAAAACACACTAACGACGACGTGCTGTCAACTGCACGTTAAAGAACGTAACGCCCCTTACGCCACTATGACGTCACCGAGAGAATTAAATAATTGCCGGAAAAAAATCAGGGGCGTTACAGTTTTGAACAACTATATGCAGCCCAGCTGGGTCTGCCAACACCGTGACTCCGCTGTTCTAACAAACTATTCGCACCCCTGGTAAGGGCACCCAAGTAATTTTGCCTCTGGGCCCCACTGGGCAAGTTCCAAGAATCTGGAGGTCGGCTCGCCCCAACTCGACACCATTGTTGAGGCGGATGCGACCTGGCTCCCGCAGCTCGCCTTCCCTCCTTAGGCGAGCACGAGCCAGGCCGCCGCAGTCCGCCGACCCTTACTCTGAGGCGGGCTGGCGGCTAGGTCGCCTATGGGAGAGCAGGTTGGCCGGTCTGGGATCGTTACTATAGAAGGAATTCCAGAGGAATTGATCTCGTCGAGCTTAGGTCGACGAATTCAGGTTTTTAACTCATGCGGTTATCTCGAAGAACGCCGAGTTCCGTTCTACAAACGGCGATTTCAACCCGAGCTCAGTTCGGCAAAAGCCCGAATCAGTTCGACGAACTCCAGGCGGACGTGGGCTGGTGGGCCAGCCCTCATGATGTTCTGGCGCGGACAGGTCGCCCTAGTCCGCTCGCCTGGCCTGATGGACCCACTCGGCGAACACGGAGTTGTACAGTATACATAAATAAGGTCACGTTCAAGTGAGAACACATATTCGGAGTGAACTGTGCGAATTGTCTGAATTATACATATATAAGGGCGCACCAACCCGCCGAATTCGGCTTCTTGCCGCCGATCTTGGAAGGCGCGCACGAGAAGCTCTTCGAAGCATTCCGCAGGCGGCGTTTTAACGTTGTCTTCTGGCGCATCAACGTCAACGTGCTCGATGAAGTCCTTCCCTGCGAAAGTATGAATGCGCGAGATTCTACCATACTCGTTACATCGCCTCTGCTCCTGAAAATCATGCTAACTGTTCTTCGGTATTTGTCGAGGCGCGCGAGCTCCCGCGAAAACCACTTCTTCCGGCAAAGAAAGTCGCATCTTCGCACCAAGAACCCTCGAACCCGTCTACCGAGGTCAAGGAGATCCCGCCTCCGAGGAGCAGCAAGGGTCAGTCGTGCGACAGCGATAAGGACGGCTTGCAGCAGAATAAAATCGCCAAGGGGAAGGAGAAAGCCAAGTCCCCGAAACACGCGAGCAAAGCTTTCTCACGAGCTCCACGACGAGAGGGAATCTCCAGCCGACGTCGGGGCGCCGTGTTACCACCCTAACTACAACCTCGGGCAGGAAGGTAGGGATGTCTTTGGTCGCCCACTGGTCTCCTGGTCCGAGGGTGAGCATAAGGTGACATTGAGCACGAACCTACCCACCTGGTCGGAAGACTTAGAGGACAAGGGGAGGCCTTCGATGTCGTCTTTGCTCTATACGGGCGAGCAAACGCTGAGTCAATGCTAGAACTCAGCCCGGAGGTGCTCGCCCACCAGACCTCTCGCTCAACTCTACGGACTGCCGAGCTCGGGCACTTCACGGCGAGGAAGCTCCTCGAGACGGAGAAGAAACCGAGGATCGTCTCACAGAAGGCGATAGAGCTGGGGATGCAGTCTGCTCGCTGGAAGGAGTATGAGGTAGGTCGCCTCCTCGGCGCGACTTAGTCTCTTCTGCACTTGAACTTTTCTGACTTTTTTGGTTGATCCTCGCGGGCCGCCGAGATCACGATGACAAAGAAGTTCTCCGAGCTTGAGCAAGAGTTCTCCAACACCAAGGCCAAGCTGGAGGCTTCTCAGGTTCAGGTTGCCGAGTTGGAAAATCAGCAGGTCGTCGCCGAAGATCGCCCGGGTCCTTCTGGTACTCGCTCGGCTGAGTCGTAGGAGGCGGCGTCTACGCATGGGATGGGCAAGAAGATCTGCATGCAGATGGATGAGATTCCCATGCACGAGGACAAGATACGCATGGGATGGGCAAGAAGTTCTCTCCAAATTGAGGATGAATGGCTTCCTCGGCGTAGACGCCGAGCACTTGACAGTTTTGGATCTCATCCCAGGCCTACTCACCGAGGAGTCCAACTCGCCTGACCGTATCCTCTCCTCGGCTTCTAGCTTCAGCGGTAGCGAGAACAGTAGCGGAGAGAGTAGCAAAGGCAGCGACAATGAGGATGATGGCGAGGATGACGATGAGGATGAGGAGGATGTCATCATCGGGGACAATGAGTATAGGCCCGATACTGGCGACGATGAATCATAGTCGGTCGGCGACCTCCTGCGTCAAACTTGTAAAGAGATATAACTTAGAAATTTTTGCACGTAAAGTATTGTAATACTCGTCATATAATACAAGAGTTTTTTGATATTGTCCTCTTTTTTTTAGTTTGCATACTGGTATATTCGCTTGCTTAACAATGCTTGCTAGGTTCATAGGCGCGGATAGGTTGAGAGCTCGGCATGCACATATTTGCATGTTGATATCACTTGTACTCGCGTAGTCGTCGCTCTGCATAGTCGCTTCACCTACTCGCACACTGTTGCTCGCATATGCACAATCGTAGTCATGTACTCGCACGATGATGCTCGCACTTGAAGGTGGAGATTGACTCGTGAGGTGATTAGTCGACCTGCAGGAGAGGAGCTCGTACAGGGGGTCGTAGTACGACAACTCCACAGCTTGAGGACTTAAATCAGTGCTAAAGTAATTCGACCTGCTGCTCAGGAGATAGCCAAAAGAATTAAACGCACCAATATTTTTGAGGACTAAGGAAATTCTAAAGAGACGACAATCTTCCATTCGTGAAATTGGGGGGGGGGGGGGTGTGGTGTGGCGTCCAGACCTGTTCATAATAGTTCCTCCAGTCGGAGGAGAAATGCTGTCACAACCCGCATTTTCTCTGAATTTAAAAGTATCAGAGTACGAGAAAACACGCGTCGTGATGCCACGTCGAACAGGGGATAACTGTCGACGCTCAGGCGAAAACCATCT
The DNA here is from genome assembly GCA_039583875.1 of Platanthera guangdongensis. Lineage (NCBI taxonomy): Eukaryota > Viridiplantae > Streptophyta > Magnoliopsida > Asparagales > Orchidaceae > Platanthera > Platanthera guangdongensis. Next base: position 34,741,275 of record CM077148.1, on the reverse strand, counting down.
AACTAGACTATGAAAATTCACAAGTTTAATGATTAGAAAAAAAAATCAATTATATTTTAGAGGCCGTATCCCTCGGCTCGGTAGATCGTCTAGTCCACGGTTTAAAAACTATACTTATACGCAGCGGAAAATATTTTATTTATATTTGACATCCTATGAGAGTGCATAAGTGACCCCCGAGGTCAACTTATACTATGCAAGACTCTAGATTTATATTATATTATAAGTAGGAAAACGATCTGTTTACGTTGCTTGGAAAGTAATGTATGAGTTTTTTAAACATGCTGGTCATGAAATATAATAGTAATAGTGTTTTTTTAGGTTTAAAAGTAACTAGCAACCTAGCATAAATCTTCCCAAGAGCAAGTAGACTATCTCTAGAAAGGTAGCAGTGAAAGAAACATATCTAGTATCATAAGGTAAAACTACCAGTGGGCGCCAACAACCTGACACGAACCCACTGACAAGTATGTATGTCTATAAGAAAACAAAAAAACTACCTCACAACAGCAAGAGAAAGATCCATACAACTCAAGGGATCACCAGCAACACTACAACAAATCTAGCCAGCTACCCGGCTACTAATCAGAACCTGAGGCATTCAGAAAAGAAAAGAATACCTCAACAAGTAAAACAAGAAAATCTGAATTACGACATTAAATCAAAATGGAACAAAGAGAGTAAGTAAACATGACAGTAAAAGCAATCACTGTCCAAAGTAAGCCAAAGTACACCAAGTACCAAGTAACAACACCAAGCCCTGCTCAAATCCTGCAGAGGCTACAAGGCAAAAGACAAGAAAAACTTGCCACAACATGCTGCATTCAACAAGGAAGAAACACCTAACAATCCTAATTTGTGAGTTAATGGCAGTAGTAAAAAACATGGACCTGAGTTGGTGACCAAAAACAGCCCCCCAACAAAACAGTTCCAACAAAAAGAAAAAATATTTCACTGTGTCAGCATAAAACCACCACAAACCCAGCCCGTACCTGAGATTAAAAGGTGGCGGCCACAGCAATACCCAGCCCGTACCTGTGACTAAAAAGTGGCGGCCACGGCTCGCACACAAAACATCTCGCTCCTTTAGAGCGTCAAAATACCACTACCTGCCATAACCCACGATTCGGCCCTCAAAACAAGGGAGAACGAAAGGCCGACAAGACATTCCCCCTAGGAGGTAATCACTCGGGAAGGAGAGAAACTGAAAAGAAATAAATCCCAGCTTATAGGAATCGTCGATCTCCAGCCACAAGAAATCGTCGAACCCCATTCGACGATTTTCGTCGAACACAGGTCACGGGAAATCGTCGAACTCCGTTCGACGATTTTCCTTTCGTCGAACATAGCTCACGGGAAAAATCGTCGAACGCCGTTCAACGATTTTCCTTACGTCGAAAACAGGTCACGGGAAAAATCGTCGAACGCTGTTCGACGATTTTCCTTTCGTCGAAGACAGGCCACGGAAAACAATCGTCGAATGTCATTCGACGATTTTGCGTTAAACGCAGGCCACAGGAAATCATCGAATTCCGTTCGACGATTTTGCGGTAAACACCGGACACAGAAAATCGTCGAACTCAGTTCGACGATCCTCGCCGAACTCAGGCAACCAGAGATCGTCGATCTCAGTTCGACGATCTTCATCGAACTCAGCTCGACGATCTTCATTGATCTCAAGCAACCAGAGATTGTCAATCTCAGTTCGACGATCTTCATCGAACTCAGGTCGACGATCTTCGCAGAACCGGCCGCGTTGAGTGTACCGCAATCCTGTACAACCACCTTCATTTCCGACCAATCCTCTTAGCCTAATTCGATCATATTACTCGCAATGTAAGTATGAAAACCCACTGCTACTAGTTCTAGGGCTGATAGGCTAATTGCTACCCAAACCGAGATTAACAGGGAACAATTTGATAAAAACAAACAAGACTACAGCAACCCGGCCAGAAATTTGAGTTTCAGAACTTGAGAAAATGCAAAAAAAAGAAACATAAAGGAGCATTTATGGTTTCAGATCCACATGACATTGACGGAAAAACAGAGCAAAATTAGCAATCTCGGGAAACATGAATGATTACAACAAATATGACCATGAAAAGGAGAGGAAAAACCTGGCAAAGGTAGGAGCACCACTTGCCTCAAATTCCAGTGATTTATCTTGCACAACCCTTCCTCTCTCTCTCTCGGCTCCAGCCGCAACAGCACCTAAACAGGATTCTAAAGTTTTAATGGCGGAAAAGGATCAAACTAAAAATTTCGAGACCCCTAGAAACACCACGAAAATTGAATCTCTTACCGTAGGAATGAAGGTCTAGGCAAGAGCACTCTAAATCCGCTTTCGGAATCGAATTCCGTCCACTAACGCTCCCAGAATCGGCGTCTGAAGGGTAGCAGAGTTGGCGGTTTTTCTTCCTCTCGAACAGGCGATGATTATTCTCTCACGGAAGGAGACGATGGATAGACTCGTTTTTTTTGTCTTAAGGCATTATATATGCATAGACATGCCTTATCAGCCTTAACTGTCACCTAAAAGCTACTGGATTCATTCAAGCTTTATTAATTAATTATTTGCATCCATTATTATTGACACATCAAAACGACGCGAAAACTGAACCACCTCGGAATCCGATGAAATTCACACCGTAGCTAATTACTCACGCTACGAACGCAACGACGAAGTCGAAATCAACTTTCGACGAACAAAACTCGGGTTATCACTACCAGAAGCCAAAACACAAGCATCCCCCGAGAGCCCTCACCGGTCACCAAAACAGACCCGGCTTGCTAGGGAACCTTGCCAAACAGGCTACCAACAACCACACAAGGAACCTAAAGAGCTAGGACCACGCTCTAACAAATGACACCTGCCAGAAACGCGTCAACGTAACGCCAAACGAGAATTAAATAATCGCAGAAAAATCGGGGGCGTTACAGTCACGCCCCCTAAAAGAAAGTTTTATCCTGAAACTTTATATACGCTACTTCTACTATAGAAGGAGAGTAACAAAACAAGAGCTACTAGAAAGAAAACGTACCAAGCAAATCAAGGGAACAAATGAGGGTGAGCCTCCCTCATAGCCGACTCTAGCTCCCAAGTCGCGCTTTCCAAATCCTGATTCTTCCACAGAACTTTCACCATCGGGATAGACTTCGTCCGCAACACCCGATCTTGAGTATCCAAGATGCGGACCTGCACCTCAACATATGAAAGATTAGGCTCCAACTGGGGCACAGCATCCAAGACTTGCTCACTGCTTCACACACACTTCCTTAATTGGCTTACATGAACACATTATGAATATCTGGGAAATTTGCTGGCAAATCCAATCTATATGCTGACACGCCAATCCGTTCAACAATCTTAAACGGACCCACATACCTCGGATCCAATTTTCGGTTCTTACCGAACCTCTTAACACCAACCATCGGGGAAACCTTAAGAAACACAAGGTCCCCTACAGAAAACTCCAAGTCAGACCTACGCTGGTTGGCGTTCTTCTCATATCTCTCTTGAGCAATACGAAACTTTTCTCGAATAAGCTTCACTGCGACTTCCATTTCCTCGAGCGCATCCGGACCCAGCACAGGCCACTCACCGACCTCGGTCCAAAACAAGGGAGTTTTGCAGCGCCACCCATACAAAGCTTCAAACGGAGCCATTTGCAAGCTCTCCTGGTAGCTGTTATTGTATGCAAATTCCATAAGCCGCAAACGCTCATCCCACGCTCCACCGTGGTCCAAGATGTAGCACCTGATCATATCCTTAACTATCTGGTTCACCCGCTCAGTCTGGCCATTGGTATGTGGGTGGTAAGCTGTAGAATACCTCAAATCTATACCCAAACCCTCCTGCAGACTCCTCCAGAAACGAGATGTAAAACGTGAGTCTCGATCCGAAATGATGCTAACTGGCACACCGTGTAATCTGATGACCTCGTTCAAGTACAGCTCTGCTATCTTTTTCATCGGATAATCAATCTTATACGGCACAAAGTGAGCACACTTTGTCAGTCTGTCCACTATAACCCAAACAGAATCAAATCCCCTTGGAGATCTCGGCAAGCCCGTAATGAAGTCCATAGAAATACTTTCTCACTTCCAAGTAGGGATCTCCAACGGAGTCAACTTGCCACCAGGCCTTCCATGATCGGCTTTCACACGCATGCAAGTGTGGCACTCAGCAATAAATCGGGCTGTATCACCCTTCATCCCATACCACCAGGCAATCTGCTTTAATTCATGATACATCTTTGTAGATCCTGGATGGTAGGCAACACTGGATCCATGAGCCTCTCTACAAATCATACCCCTGATGCCTCCAACAGCGGGGATGCAAAACCTGCCGCGGTACTTCAAAGTACCCGCATCATCGATAGAAAAATCCGGTAACTCCCCTCTCTCAGTCCTGAGGTATAAGTGCAGAAGATCCAGATCATCCTTCTGGTGCAACTTGGTAAGTGAAATCCAAGACGGCTCTACCACTGCCAAACTGCTCTACATGTCACAGCGTCCCACAGAGATATCCATCAGGAGGAACTTTTCCACTAAATGGTCGGCGGTGAGATTAAAGATCTTCCCTGTCTTCCGGCTCAGGGCATCAGCAACCACATTGGTGAAAGTCCACCTAGTGTCAACTACGTTCACCTATGGGGGGGGGGGAATAGGTGACGTGCAGCACTTTTGCGGAATTTAAATTGTACCTGCACACGAAAATAAAACAACACAGCACAACAGAGTACACAAGCTATTTATAGTGGTTCCCCGACTTGGGTACATCCACTTTCCCCCTTCGACCTATCTCCCACCAAGGGACGACTCGGTCACTTCTCCAACATGATTGAAATCCAATCCTTGCACTATCAGAAGGAACCCTTCCACACGTGGGAGTCAACACTCCCACAAAATGGGTTGCACCCAACCCTTACAACACGGAACCAACGTTCCTTTACAACAAAAGTAAAATAGAATGTACAAGAAATACAAACTACGTGAGGAGACTACGGTGTCCCTCTTCGTTGACGACGTGATCTTGAAGTCTACAAAGAGTCCACGACCTTGGTCTCTCTTGGAGAGGATCTCCCCGGAACCGGCGGCGACAAGAAGGGCGGCAGCTAGGTTCACGGGATCGGCGGCGACGACGATGTGCGGCTGCTGTTCTTTAGAGATCCAAACTTCGTAGCGAAGCTAGCTAGGTCTACCAACGGTCACACGAGGATCGATCGTCTCGATCGATTCGGACGGGGAAGTTTTTTTTCCGATCGACAAATCGAGAGACAAGGGATCTCTGGATAGACGCGTGAGACACTAAGCTTGGCTAAGCTTCTGTCGCCGGAGATCGGGAAGAAACACGATCAACAATGGCGACCAACTTGCTCGAGCGACGACGGCGGCGGCGGAGCGGAACTCGCGATTTTAAGGTTAGATCGTGCTCGGCTTCTTTTCTGTGTATTTCGCTACTGTTCAAAATACCCGAATATATATACTGTATACAACTCCAATAATACTGTTGTGGGACCCACAAGAAGAATCCCTAAATCCCGGTCCAGAATATTGACAGCGGCAGAATCCGGTTCAGGAACTTCCAGAGAAATCGCTAAGTAAAAATCGGCGAGAATCGCAGGTGATTCTCGACGAATCGGCGAGAATCAGTTAGTGATTCTCGACGATTCGTCGAGAATCACTAGTGATTCTCGCCGAATCACTTTTTGATTCTCAACGAATACTACTTGGTATTCATGATCTGCTCTGCGATGGGTTCGACGAGAATCACTAGTGATTCTCGCCGAATCTTACTTGGCACTGTTTTGAGGTAGCCGGAAAGAGTCGGCGAGAATCACTTGGTGATTCTCGTCGAATTATACTTAGACGAATTTTCGTCTTTCCACCCAAGAGCTGCTCCTTGACCCATCCTTGCTCCTTGTCTTCTCTTGCATAAACACGGCCCTGTACTTGAAAGTAAGTGCACTCCAATAGAGAGAGTACACGTAGGCCAACACACTGATCTGCTCAACGAGGGATTACGTCGTGCAGACCCGTGTATATTGACCTACTGCACCCTGACAATTGTGTGCACTTAGCGTGGAATAACTGCAAGTACAACTTGAAAGATTTTATCAAATACATTGTCTATTGATCTTAGCTTGTCCAGGGGCTTCTTCAAATCAGGTACATTGTGGATACAATACCCAACAATCTCCCCCTATTTGAAGAAGCCTAAACCCTACAAGCTAAGGTGAATAGAGCATATGGGAATGAAAACCATAAACTTGAAATTGAGTTGAGTGAGTTATCCATTACCAATACTAATAACTTGGGAGCAAGCTTGGAGCCACCTTAGCCGAGAGGGTAATCTCCCCCTTTTCGGCTTCTGCAAATCGGGGTCGGTAGCATTTGACCCCTTGCTCCCCCTCAGTTCTTGCGTCTGTGCTCACACTTGAGTTCCTTGCTCCCCCTCAGATCGTGTACGAGCCTGGAGCTTCTGTAGTCTTCATTCCTCATAATTGAGCATCCCCAATTCAGTCTTGAAAAGATTGAACTTGGCCTCGTCTAAGGGCTTTGTGAATATATCAGCAATCTGCTTGTCTGTGGGGACATAACAGAGAGAGATGTCCTTGTTCTCCACGTGCTCCCGAATGAAGTGGTAGCGCACTTCAATATGCTTCGTTCTGAACCGTAACCTCTGGTGACTCCTCGATCTGACCCTCCAAAGATGACTTTGGGTCCATTCTCGACTGGAGTGTAATCACGCAGCAGGCTTCTTGTCCCAGTCATATGCCGGGAGCATCCACTGTCCAAATACCAGATCGGCGTTTTGGTGGCCTTTGGACATTCCTGCAAAACAAAATTAATTTGCCTTAGGAACCCAATCGAACTTGGGTCGTAGATTCCTGGTTAGCACACTCCCCCTCGGTTGGTTAACCCTACGAGTGGTCGGCCTCGCATTGCTAACATAGGGAGTCTCGTAATACCTTGGATTAAACCAACAATCCACGGCAAAGTGACCGACTTTGCCACAGCACCAACAGTCGAATCTGTTGTACCTCTTCCTAGGCTCCTGCCTTACCCTGGGAACGGTGGGTACAGCTGGGGCCTTGGATCTGGAGGTGGAGGCCTCATGGTGACAGCAGTCACATGACTTCGTCACCTTCTGTATAACAGGCTTGACTTTTGGTGCCTGCTTTCCATTATGGCCGCTAGAGAATTGACCATAATTTCCCATGTGGATTTCCTCATAAGGTACCTTGAGGGCACTCTCACCGAAGTTCCGGGGAAAGGTCCAACCATCGTATCGGCTCTTTGGCTTTGCAACCGAGGGCCGGAAATGATGACCAAAGGTTGATTCAAAGTCATGTTGGTTGCAAGGAAAGCTAGGCTTTCTGAACGCAACAGGACTGAGCGGAGCCTTTCCCTTTTCATCAGCAGAGGCCTTCTTGGCGGCCTTATTCTTCCTCTGGTTCCTGTTTCTCCTGGATGAGGAACCAGATACCCCTACATGCCCCAAACCAGCTCCTTTGGCCTGAGCAGAGAAGGTATCAACAACTGGAAGAACTGTTTTTGGCATAGAGAAGCTCTTGACGATCTTCCTTTCTGCCGCAAGTTGTTCTTCCAACTTGTCGACTTCCTCCTGCTTAAGATCAAGGAGCTTAAGAGACTATGAATGCTTTGAAGTCAGGTCAAGGTGCTCCTGTCGGAGAGAAATCAAGCTAGTGACCTCTTCCCTTAGGGATACACATTCACCCTTAAGGAATTTCACTTCCTTTTTCTCAGCCTTCAGTCTCTTACGGCACTCCTCAAAAGTGTTGAGCAGAAGCTCATACTTCTCGAGGAGCTCCGCTTCACGAGCCGAAGGGCTATCCTCAGGTTCATCATCCTGAGACTCAGGATCAGAGTCGGAGTCGGAGAGAGGGGGTGTGAGCTTTTACCTTCCCAGTAAATGGGGGACATTCTCCTTCTGAGTCGGAGCGACCCACCAGCCCGAAGTAGGCTTCCTCATCATCACTGGAGTCTGAGGAATCAGACTCGCTCAGTGTCTTTGGCCTTTTGGCGATGTAGCTCCGCTCTTTCTTCTTATCTCTCGAAGATTTGTGCTCCTCTTCTTTCCCTTTTTCTCTCTTGCCTTGATAGCAGTCGGCCACGACGTGTCCTGGCTTATTGCATCCAAAGCAAATAATGTCAGAGGAGCGATGTTTGTTCGGTTTAGAAGCATACCTGTCAGAAGAATAATTTTTCTTCTGATGCCTGGAGGAGGAGCCGTCTCTCTTTCTTTGATTTCTCATCTTGAGAAACTTCTTGAACTCTCTGGTGATGAAGGAGAAATCCTCCTCCGACAGCTCTGAGCTGGAGGAGCATGACTCGGAGTCCTCCTCCTCATCCTTTTTCCTGGCACGGTATGAAACCGCACCCTTGCCTTTTCTGGAGTGAATGGCTTTTAGAGCCACAGACTTTTCTTTGGCTGCAGCCTTCTCTGCTTCTTCTTCTCCTTTCCTGGTGTTCAGCTGAAGCTCATAGGACATCAGCTTCCCAAACAGAATTTGCGGGTCAGTTTCCGCTAGCCTGCCAAATTCTCGGATGGCGCAGATCTTTGTGTCCCATTCCTTAGTAAGGGACCTAAGGAATTTGTCATTGAGTTCATCATTAGTGAACACTCTTCCGTATCCTTTGAGGGCATTGACGATCTTGAGGAAGTTCTCGTAGGTGACTCCGATTTCTTCCTTAGGCCCTTGTCTGAAGGCCTCATACTTCTGGTTCAGGAGGGATCTCCGATTATCCCTCACTTCATCCGTGCCCTCCATTAGGATGATCAGGCACTGCCAGATCTCCTGTGATGTCCTGCAGTTGCTGAAGTTTTGCATCATAGAGTCATCAACCGCGCTGACCAGAATGTTTCGCGCCTTCTTGTCAAGTCCTACTAGCACCATCTCGTCCTTGTCCATTTCAGAAAGTTTCTTTGGCACTTTCTGGGTATGATCAATGGTGGAGGCCTTAGTGGGGACATAAGGTCCCTCCTCCACGATCATGAAGAGACGAGGATCAACTGCTTCCATATAGAACCTGATCCTTTCCTTCCAAATAGGAAAGTTGAGCCTGGTGCACACGGGGATCTTGCCTGAGAACTTGAGCCCGTCCATAGTGGAAGATTGCCTCCTTCTTGACACTAGCGGCAGGATTCAACTCAAGGTGTTAACCTTTTAGACGAGTAACCTGGCTCTGATACCACTTGAAAGTCCACCTAGTGTCAACTATGTTCACCTATGGGGGGGGGGGAATAGGTGACGTGCAGCGCTTTTGCGGAATTTAAATTGTACCTGCACACGAAAATAAAACAACACAGCACAACAGAGTACACAAGTTATTTATAGTGGTTCCCCGACTTGGGTACATCCACTTTCCCCCTTCGATCTATCTCCCACCAAGGGACGACTCGGTCACTTCTCCAACAGGATTGAAATCCAATCCCTGCACTATCGGAAGGAACCCTTCCACACGTGGGAGTCAACACTCCCAGAAAACGGGTTGCACCCAACTCTTACAACACGGAACCAACGTTCCTTTACAACAAAAGTAAAATAGAATGTACAAGAAATACAAACTACATGAGGAGACTACGGTGTCCCTCTTCGTTGACGACGTGATCTTGAAGTCTACAAAGAGTCCACGACCTTGGTCTCTCTTGGAGAGGATCTCCCCAGAACTGGCGGCGGCAAGAAGGGCGGCGGCTAGGTTCACGGGATCGGCGGCGACGACGATGTGCGGCTGCTGTTCTTTAGAGATCCAAACTTCGTAGCGAAGCTAGCTAGGTCTACCAACGGTCACACGAGGATCGGTCGTCTCGATCGATTCGGACGGGGAAGTTTTTTTTTCCGATCGACAAATCGAGAGACAAGGGATCTCTGGATAGACGCGTGAGACACTAAGCTTGGCTAAGCTTCTGTCGCTGGAGATCGGGAAGAAACGCGATCAACAGCGGCGACCAACTTGCTCGAGCGACGACGGCGGCGGCGGAGCGGAACTCGCGATTTTAGGGTTAGATCGTGCTCGGCTTCTTTTTTGTGTATTTCGCTACCGTTCAAAATACCCGAATATATATACTGTAGACAACTCCAATAAGACCGTTGTGGGACCCACAAGAAGAATCCCTAAATCCCGGTCCAGAACATTGACAGCGGCAGAATCCGGTTCAGGAACTTCCAGAGAAATCGCTAAGTAAAAATCGGCGAGAATCGCAGGTGATTCTCGACGAATCGGCGAGAATCGGTTAGTGATTCTCGACGATTCGTCAAGAATCACTAGTGATTCTCGCCGAATACTTTTTGATTCTCAACGAATACTACTTGGTATTCATGATCTGCTCTGCGATGTGTTCGGCGAGAATCACTAGTGATTCTCGCCGAATCTTACTTGGCACCGTTTTAAGGTAGCCGGAAAGAGTCGGCGAGAATCACTAATGATTCTCGACGATTCGGCGAGAATCACTAGTGATTCTCGCCGAATCGGCGAGAATCACTTGGTGATTCTCGTCGAATTATACTTAGACGAATTTTCGTCTTTCCACCCAAGAGCTGCTCCTTGACCCATCCTTGCTCCTTGTCTTCTCTTGCATAAACACGGCCCTGTACTTGAAAGTAAGTGCACTCCAATAGAGAGAGTACACGTAGGCCAACACACTGATCTGCTCAACGAGGGATTACGTCGTGCAGACCCGTGTATATTGACCTACTGCACCCTGATATTGGTGTGCACTTAGCGTGGAATAACTGCAAGTACAACTTGAAAGATTTTATCAAATACATTGTCTATTGATCTTAGCTTGTCCAGGGGCTTCTTCAAATCAGGTACATTGTGGATACAATACCCAACAATTGGCCTTGCCCGGATGATACTGTATATCCACATCATAATCGGCCACATACTCTAGCCATCGCCGTTCGCGCAGATTCAACTCCTTCTAAGTGAACACGTACTTTAGGCTTTTATGATCTGTGAAGATCTTGCACTGCGCACCATAAAGTAAATGTCTCCACAGCTTCAGGGCAAAGATCACTGCTGCGAACTCAAGATCATGCGTAGGGTAGTTCCTCTCATGAGTCTTCAATTTCCTCGACCCATACGCAATCATTTTCCCTTCTTACATCAACACCCCTCCGAGCCCAACATGCGAGGCATCCACATACACATCATAGTCCATGCCCTTCGTAGGCAATGCCAAAACAGGAGCAGTGCACAACCTCCTCTTTAGCTCCAGAAAAGCCTCCTCTCATTTCTCGCTCCAAATGAACGCCGCATTCTTCTGCGTCAGCTTAGTCAAGGGGGCTGCCAAGGTAGAAAAGCCCTCCACGAATCTTCTATAATAGCCGGCCAACCCCAAGAAGCTCCTAATCTCCTTGGGTGTGCTCGGCCTATGCCAATCCATCACTGCAGAAATCTTTTCTGGGTCAACCGAAATGCCGTCCTTATTCACCACGTGGCCCAGAAATGAGACCTGAGGCAACCAAAATTCGCACTTGCTCAGCTTGACGAATAACTTGTGGCTCCTCAACTCCATTAGAACCAAGCGTAGATGCTGCTCATGCTCCTCAGCACTGCGAGAGTAGATCAACACATCATCGATGAATACCACAACGAACTTGTCCAGAAAATTCTTGAACACCCGGTTCATCATATCCATGAATGTTGATGGCGCGTTGGTCAAACCAAACGACATAACCAAGAATTCGAAATGCCCATGCCTCGACCTGAAAGCAGTCTGTGGAATGTCCGACTCACGGATCCTGAGCTGATGATAGCCTGATTGAAGGTCAATCTTAGAAAACACCGTGCTACCACGCAACTGATCAAATAAGTCATCGATCCTCGGTAGAGGGTACCTGTTCTTAATGGTGACTTTGTTCAGCTCCCTATAATCAATGCACAGCCTCATCGACCCATCTTTCTTCTTCACAAATTGAACATGAGCACCCCAAGGAGACGAACTCGGCCTGATAAAACCTTTTGACAACAACTCGTCCAACTGGACTCGCAACTCCTCCAACTCACGAGGGGCCATCCGGTAAGGCACCTTAGCAATAGGACGCGTACCCGGTTCCAAATCAATCACAAACTCAACATCCCGCTCGGGGGGGGGGGGGGGAGACCCGGAAGGTCATCAGGAAAAACATCAGAGAAACCATGTACAACAGGAATCTCCTTCAAGCGCGGTACACTGACAGCAGTCCCAACCACCGAGACTAAACAAGCAAAACAATCAGAATGAAACAGCTTCTGAGCACATACCGCAAAAATGATAGGAGAATCCTGACACGGATCAGCATACACACTTCCAGGCTGACCGTTGTCCTTGATGAAGTCAAAGCGCTTCCCTTTGCACTGAATAACCACATCATACTTAGACAACCAGTCCATGCCCAGAATAACATCGAAGTCCTCTAGATCAATCATCTTCAAGTCTGCCTTCGCAAGAAAGTCCCCCAACAAAACAGGACAATCCAAAATGCCCAAATCTGACAACACAGATTCACCAGAAGGGAACTTGACGCAGAAGGTATCACGAACTTGATCTAGAATCAACCGATAACGCTCTACAAAAGCTCTAGCCACAAATAAGTGGGTAGCGCCGGAGTCGAACAGAACACGCGCCCAGCGGTTCTTCACCTTAAATTTCCCTATAGGAATACATAAGCAACTAAGGAACCACCAAAACAAAAACTGTAACCATACTAGCAAATAAAACTTTCAGGCTAGGAAAACGACTAACCTGAGATGACCTGAGTCGAAGCTTGAGCCTCCTCGGAAGATATCACGTTCAGCTTCCCTTTGCCCTTATCCACACGCTGAGGCGGAGGTAAAGCCTGAAGTGGAACCGCTTGAAGAACAGGCTGGACCTGAGGACACCTTATCTTGATATGGCCCTTCTGGCCACACAGATAGTAGACTTTATCCTTGGACCAGCACTAGGCAGCATCATGCCCGGGACGCTTGCAAACAGAACAAGAAACATTCTTCCTAGGAGCACCTTGAATAGCATGAACTTGCTCCTTCTTCTGAGCTCCCGCCTTCTTGAAATACCTCTCAACAGGGTGGCCTAACCGGCCACAGAAGCTACACACTACCTTGCTCTTTTTTCCCGAAGCAGCATCAAGTACCTGGGGGTTCTTCTCTTCAGTAGACTTCCTCTTGTCCTTCCTCATTTGCTGGCCTCTGTTCTTTGCGGTCTCAATTGCCTCCACTTTCAGAGCAGCCTCCACTACCCCTGCATATGTCTCTGATCCATAAGCACTGGCTAACTGCTAAACCTCGCTCCTCAAGCCACCAAGGAACCGCTTGATTCGATCAGCTTCAACACTCACCAACCCAGGGGCAAACCGACTCAACTTGCTGAACTCTATCTTGTACTCACTGATCGTGAGTTGCCTCTGCTTCAGGTGAAGGAAGTTATTCATTAGTCGGTCACGCTCGACCGAAGGCAAGAACTTCCTCAACAGCATCTCCTTGAATAATCCCCAAGAGCAACCAGCCACCAAGCTCTTCTTTTCCCTAAGCCACCAGCTCTTAGCCAAACCCTTTAGCTGATATGCGGCTATCATCACTCTCTGATCATCTGCAACACCGGAGTACGAGAACATCTCCTCCATGGAGATCAGCCAATCATTTATGACCCTGAAATCTGCCTTCCCATCATATGTAGGAGGGCTAAGTCTCTGAAATTGAGAAATAAAGGTCATCTCTGCTGGCACCACCACTGGAGGTCTTAGGGGAGCAGGAGGGGGAGGAGCATCTGACCCCCCCTGCAGGGGCTTGCACCCCCTGAGTCTGTCCTGCCACCACTGCCACCAGAGACTGAAACCGGGCCTGCATCTCCACCATCTGCCTGGTCAAGGAATCGTTGCTCTGTCGCAGGCTCTCGATCACCGCATCACTCTGCGCTCCTGAGGACTCACCCTTAGACAGGGGAGTCGACCTGGTCGAAGGACGTCTTGTCATCCTATGGTCATATCAACATTAGTCAAATCCTGGTACAATAGTTGGAACTAACTACGAGTACAGACAATACATACATAAATATGATCTTAAAACTGCGAAACTTGCTCTGGGAGTTTATTTGAACAAAAATGATGTTATGCCTAACCTAGGATGGTTAACCACCATCAACTAACTCTTGTGCCTGGATCGGGAGTGCATGAATTTATATTCTTTTTCTGATTTAAAACCAAGTGTGTACATATGTCATCCTGCAAATCTTTATCTTGGCACGTTGTGCTTATGCAATGTTATGCTATGCATGATTGTGTGATGCATTCTAAAAAGGCCCTAATGCATGTCATGAGCGGTGTACACATGAAAATGTTATGCATCCCATACTACATAACATTCTCATGCAATGAAAAAGAAACGTGCTAGTCACATTCATGTGGTGAGGTTATGCATCTCATACTACATAACCCTCATATGTTGGCCCTATGGTGGATCCATATACAGACACATATTATGCATCCCATACTACATAATATGCCCCGTATACTTCATGTTATGCCATGAGTGTAGTGTTCGTACTTCAGCCAAGACGTGCTGATGACATATCAGTATGTGTATGATATGATGCTAAACATCTAATACCTATAAGGAAAGGTTGCCCGACAAATTGTCAAGCAACCTTCCTCTGATACCAACTGTCACAACCCGTATTTTCTCCGAATTTAAAAGTATCAGAGTATGAGAAAACACGTGTCGTGATGCCACGTCGAATAGGGGATAACTGTCGACGCTCAGGCGAACACCATTTAACTAGACTATGAAAATTCACAAGTTTAATGATTAGAAAAAAAAATCAATTATATTTTAGAGGCCGTATCCCTCGGCTCGGTGGATCGTATAGTCCACGGTTTAAAAACTATATTTATACACAGCGGAAAATATTTTATTTATATTTGACATCCTATGAGAGTGCATAAGTGACCCCCGAGGTTAACTTATACTATGCAAGACTCTAGATTTATATTATATTATAAGTAGGAAAACGATCTTTTTACGTTGCTTAGAAAGTAATGTATGAGTATTATAAACATGTTGGTCATGAAATATAATATTAATAGTGTTTTTTTAGGTTTAAAAGTAACTAGCAACCTAGCATAAATCTTCCCAAGAGCAAGTAGACTATCTCCAGAAAGGTAGCAATGAAAATAACATATCTAGTATCATAAGGTAAAACTACCAGTGGGTGCCAACAACCTGATACGAACCCACTGGCAAGTATGTATGTCTATAAGAAAATAGAAAAACTACCTCACAACAGTAAGAGAAAGATACTTACAACTCAAGGGATCACCAGCAACACTACAGCAAATCTAGCCGCCTACCCAGCTACTAATCAGAACCTGAGGCATTAAGAAAAGAAAAGAATACCTCAGCAAGTAAAACAAGAAAATCTGAATTAGGGCATTAAATCAAAATGGAACAAAGAGAGTAAGTAAACATGACAGTAAAAGCAATCACTGTCCAAAGTAAGCTAAAGTACACCAAGTACCAAGTAACAACACCAAGCCTTGCTCAAATCCTGCAGAGGCTACAAGGCAAAAGATAAGAAAAACTTGCCACAACATGCTGCATTCAACAAGGAAGAAACACCTAACAAACCTAATTTGTGAGTTAATGGCAGTAGTAAACAACATGGACCTGAGTTGGTGACAAAAAACAGTCCCCCAACAAAACAGTTCCAACAAAAAGAAAAAAAATTTCACTATGTCAGCACAAAACCACCACAAACCCAGCCCGTACCTGAGATTAAAAGGTGGCGGCCACAGCAATACCCAGCCCGTACCTGGGACTAAAAAGTGGCGGCAACGGCTCGCACACAAAACATCCCGCTCCTTTAGAGCGTTAAAATACCACTACCTGCCATAACCCACGATTCGGCCCTCAAAATAAGAGAGAACGAAAGGCCGACAAGACATTCCCCCTAGGCGGTAATAACTCGGAAGGAGAGAAACTAAAAAGAAATAAATCCCAGCTTACAGGAATCGTCAATCTCCAGCCACAGGAAATCGTCGAACCCCGTTCGACGATTTTCGTCGAACCCCGTTCGACGATTTTCGTCGAACACAGGGCACGGGAAATCGTCGAACTCCGTTTGACGATTTTCCTTTCGTCGAACACAGGTCACGGGAATAATCGTCGAACGCCGTTCGACGATTTTCCTTTCGTCGAAAACAGGTCACGGGAAAAATCGTCGAACGTCGTTCGACGATTTTCCTTTCGTCAAAAACAGGCCACGGGAAATAATCGTCGAACGCCGTTCGACGATTTTGCGTTAAACACAGGCCATAGGAAATCGTCGAATTCCGTTTGACGATTTTGCGTTAAACACCGGACACAGAAAATCGTCGAACTCAGTTCAACGATCCTCGCCGAACTCAGGCAACCGGAGATCGTCGATCTCAGTTCGACGATCTTCGTCGAACTCAGGTCGACGATCTTCGTCGATCTCAAGCAACCAGAGATCGTCGATCTCAGTTCAACGATCTTCGTTGAACTCAGGTCGACGATCTTCGCAGAACTGGCCGCGTTGAGTACACCGCAATCCTGTACAACCACCTTCATTTTCGACCAATCCTCTTAGCCTAATTCGATCCTATTACTCGCAATGCAAGTATAAAAACCCACTACTACTAGTTCTAGGGCCGATAGGCTAATTGCTACCCAAACCGAGATTAACAGAGAACAATTTGATAAAAACAAACAATACTACAGCAACCCGGCCGGAAATTTGAGTTTCAGAACTTGAGAAAATGCAAAAAAAAGAAACATAAAGGAGCATTTATGGTTTAAGATCCACATGACATTGACGGAAAAACAGAGCAAAATTAGCAATCTCGGGAAACATGAATGATTACAACAAATATGACCATGAAAAGGAGAGAAAAAACTTGGCAAAGGTAGGAGCACCACTTGCCTCAAATTCCAGCGATTTATCTTGCACAACCCTTCCTCTCTCTCTCGGCTCCAGCCGCAACAACACCTAAACATGATTCTAAAGTTTTAATGGCGGAAAAGGATCAAAGTAAAAAATTCCGAGACCCCTAGAAACACCATGAAAATTGAATCTCTTACCGTAGGAATGAAGGTCTAGGTGAGAGCACTCCAAATCCACTTTTGGAATCGAATTCCGTCCACTAACGCTCCCAGAATCGGCGTTTGAATGGTAGCAGGGTTGGCGGTTTTTCTTCCTCTCGAACAGGCGACGGTTATTCTCTCACGGAAGGAGACGATGCATAGACTCATTTTTTGTCTTAAGGCTTTATATATGCATAGACACGCCTTATCATCCTTAACTGTCACCTAAAAGCCACTGGATTCATTCAAGCTTTATTAATTAATTATTTGCATCCATTATTATTAACACATCAAAACGACGCGAAAACCAAACCACCTCGGAATCCGACGAAATTCACATTGTAGCTAATTACTCACGCTACGAAAGCAACGCCGATGTCGAAATCAACTTTCGACGAACAAAACTCTGGTTATCACTACCCGAAGCCAAAACACAAGCATCCCCCGAGAGGCCTCACCGGTCACCAAAACAGACCCAGCTTGCTAGGAAACCTTGCCAAACAGGCTACCAACAACCACACAAGGAACCTAAAGATCTAGGACCACGCTCTAACAAATGGCACCTGCCGGAAACGCGTCAACGTAATGCCAAACGAGAATTAAATAATCGCAGAAAAATCGGGGGCGTTGCAAATGCAGTCGGTGGTAGCTAGGCCGACAAGCAAGGGGGAGCTGATTTTGACCGTCAATGCAGGGGCTCAGTCTTACAAGGATGCTTAAATCCCTAGGAATCGTCCCATTGTCCTCCCTGGTCTATTTAGGAGAAATAGGTCGAAAGCTCGTTTCCCAATCTGATCGCGGATATCTCTTCCAGCTCTGACTCCTGGCTACCAAGACCAGCGTACGAGCGAAGGGAAATGGCCCTCGGGGGAGGTCCTATAGTACACACTCGAATCATCGCTAAGAGCGAGCCTTTTAGTCTTCTCAAAGACCGATGATGCCTTTGAACAAGGGGTCACTTGGTGAGGTTGATCCTTCATCGAGTTTAGAAGGCCAGCGTCCAGACCTGTTCCTGATAGTTCCTCCAGTCGGAGGAGAGATGCAATCAGGGATAGCTAGGCTGACATGCAAGGGTGGAGCTAATCTCGGCCGTCAATGTAAGGACTCGGTCTTACAAGGACGCATAAATCCTGAAACATCGTCTGCCCTGGGCTATTTAGGAGAAACAGGTCGAATGCTGGTTTCCTGAATCGATCGTGGAGTTGGACTTCACTACTTCTAGCTATCTCCAGATAAATCAACACAAAGAAGACAACTCGCAACCTCTCGTGGATCCGGGGGCGAGGCAATACATATATTGAAATGTGATTACAAGTGAGTAATTACAGGTTGCCGCTAAGGGTAGAGCCTTTTCTGGTCATCCCCGATACAAGTACTCCTTAGTTGCTCTCCTTCCTTGTCTTATAAATGGTATCCCTCAATGGCTATGGCTTCCTGGACGATGAAGGGTCCTTCCCAGTAGGGATGTAGCTTGCCAATGGCAGCTCCCCTTCCCGCGGCATCCACCTTCTTTATGACCAGGTCTCATACGAGGAAATGTTTGAGGCGGACAATCTTGTTGAAGTTCTTTGACATGCACACCTTGATCTCCTCCTGGCGGACTGAGGCTAAGTCATGAAGTTCCTCGATGTAGTCCAGCGAGAGCCTCTGAGCATCTTCATTTTCCAAGTATCACTCTTCGCTGCCTTCTCCTGGTGCTACCACTCTCGGGCTCTGAACCTCGAACTCCACCTGGATGAGTGTCTCGGATCTGTGGGATAACTTGAAGGGTGTTTCCCCTGAAGACGAGTTTGGAGTTGTTCTCAGAGCCCATAGGACCGAGGGGAGCTGCTCTGCCCAATTTCCCTTCAAATTGGTGACCTTCTTCTTCTTCAGGAGGTTGATGATCAACTTGTTGGCGGCTTCCACCTATTCATTGCTCTGAGGATGATACATAGAGGCTAATCGAAGATCTGTCCCTAATTGCCTGCAGAAATCCTCCAGCTCCAAGCTGGCAAACTGCGGACCGTTGTCAAAGATGAAGGCGGGAGAGATCCCAAACCGGCAAGAGATCTCTACCTAGATGAAGTTCTTTACGATCTGAGAAGTGGTCTTGGCAAGGGTGAAAGAATTGGTTTCAAGATAACCTAAACACCTAGATGGGGGGGGTGAATATGTTCAATTCCTTTTTACTCTAAGGCAGAATATTAATTCAGTTAATCAAATAGAATCAAACAGTTCTACAGCTACCACATCACAGAAATCACAATATCACACACAATCACAGATGACACACAGATTTATAGTGGTTCCCCAAATGATGGGTACATCCACTTTCCCCCTTCGCCTATCTAGCAGTGTGCTAGATTCGGCCTAACTTCTTCCTTCCTTCTCAGATCCACAGATCTTACAGCTCAGAACCTAGTCAAGGTTCCTACAACTCAGAGTGAGTCCACACTCCTACAACTCAGGCAATTAATCCCTACCTCAGCCTTCACCCAGGCCTACAACTCAGATAATTAAATCTCCTACCTCAGGCACACAGCCCTACCTCAGCCTTCCCAAGGACTACAACTCAGAGATGTAAATCTCCTACCTCAAGCACTCAGCCCTACCTGAGCCTTTATAAATTAGGCTTACAACTCAGATTAATAATGATCTTACAAAAAAAATGATATAAAATAAGTTTTATCTTTCACCCAAGTTGGGAGAGAATGGGTAGAAAGTCTTCTCGATCAGTTTTTGAAGAATCTGATTACATAGAAATCAACTTGTCTTTGGCTTTCTTCAAAGCATCTTGAATCTGAACACAGTAAGGTTGAATTTCTTGAAGTTGATCTTCAATCAACTTCCTTCTTAAAATCCAGAAATTAATCTGAATTTTTCTTTGCAGATTAGTTCAGGATCTGCTCTTAAGAGACTAGTTGATGATACTCTCTTTCTTCACTTGAATTGTTGGAGCTCTCTCTACAAATTCTTCTGAAGATATTTTGGAATTCTTCACTTAGATCCACTTGAAATCTCTGACTGGATTTTCTTGTGTATGTTGGATCTTCTGTTGTAATTGTGTTTTCTGTACTTCGTCGTCTTTTTCAGTTGATAGAATCTGTCTTTATATAGACTTCATCCAAGGTTACCGGCTGATCCGGTTGCTAACCAACTTCTGACATATCTGATAGTTGCAGTAGACTTGTTGGTTATGGCAGCTGTCAAGTCTCCAGTCACTTCTTGAAACTTTGTCTTTGTCAGCAAAGTGTCGAGTCTGAACTTCACATGTGTCGACACAACCCTTGGTGGTGTCGACATAGCTCTCATGGTGTCGACACTTCTTCTTGACATAGATTCTATAAGAATGTGTTGACACAAGTCCTGTGTGTCGACACAGTCACTTCTTGTCTTGGCACAATTAACTTTGAAGAAATTCTGGTGTGTGTGTGTCGACACAAGTCCTATGTATCGACACAGTTGAT
Organism: Platanthera guangdongensis; assembly: GCA_039583875.1. Taxonomy (NCBI): domain Eukaryota; kingdom Viridiplantae; phylum Streptophyta; class Magnoliopsida; order Asparagales; family Orchidaceae; genus Platanthera; species Platanthera guangdongensis. The sequence continues at coordinate 34,720,717 of CM077148.1, read as the reverse complement.
GTCGACTGAACTTTCTGTGTGTCGACACAAGTCCTGTGTGTCGACACAGTTGATGTCGACTGAACTTTCTGTGTGTCGACATAAGTCCCGTGTGTCGACACAATTTCTTCTGGTGTCGACACAACTTTTCCAAGTATCAACACAATTGACTCCAGGCGTCGACACAACTTTTCTCAAGTGTCGACACAAGTCTTCACAAGTGTTGACACATCTTCTTCTGGTGTCGACTCATGGACTTAGAATCTCTTCCCGCATATTCTTAACCTGCACATATAAACTCAAAACAACATCAAATACACCTTGATGAATATCATTGAGCTAAGTGAGGCTTCTCCAAATCTGGTACACATTTTCCAATGTACCCAACAATCTCCCCCTATTTGGAGAAGTCATAACCCTTAGTCAATAATATATACCATTTATAATAAACACACATTATGATTTATATAAACATTACATGACAGGGTAACATATAAACAAAACATGTATAATATGTCATTACAGAATGATGCAAACACAGTGAGCATGAATCATTATTTTGTTTAAACTATCAAAAGTTTGTCAACAATTAGTTTACATAGATTTTTTAACAATTAAAGATTACATTGTTGTAAACTCTAGTTAATCTATTCTAAGACTGATCAGGCTCCTTGATGACTATGCCTTTTCCTGGTTTGATCTGAGCCTGCACAGTAGGTTTAGCATCATCAACAGGTTTCTTTCCTTTCAGATCTTTCCTTTTCTATTCTTCAGCCCTTATCTTTTGCCTTTCAAAATAATGAAAAGGCTTGGGGAAGTACTTGCTAGGCTCCAGAGCATTAGCAGGTAACTTCCCAGCTTTTGCTTTCCTTCTGTATTGAAGAATGACTTTCTGCCTGGCTTCAGACTTGTTCCATTCTTGCTCAGTGTACCATTTACCCCTTTCATGGGTCTTGTCCTTCACAGCTTTCCAGGCAGTCAATATAATATTCTTGGAAGTAGGACTTCATTGCTCAAAATCAGGCTTCAACTCTACCTATTCTCTAAACCTTTTCTTTGAGAGTTGAGCTTCTTGCTCTTTATGCAAAGCTGCCTCTGACATTTTTACTTTCTCAATGATAACATTTTTAGTAGCCTCTAGAGGGCTGTACATCTGATGAACCATGTGTTGAATTTCCTCAAAGTTAGAAGGGGGATATATAATTTGAGCTACTTCCTGCTGACCCCCTTCATTTCCTGCAGCTTGAATTCCTGACTCAGCTGTATTGTCATCATCATATAGGGGTGGATATCCCAGAGTTGCTTTAACAGCATTTGTTATCCATTTTTGCATGCTCTGAGCTAGCATTGACTATCAACCTCTCCCCCTTTATGACTTCTCTTTCAATATGATCTCTTAGATCATTCTTTTGGAACCTTATTTGATTAACCAGATAATTGGTTCCCTCTGTATAATAAGCTATAAACTTTTGGAGCTGAGAAGAGATGAGCTTCTGAGAGGCTTGAAGTGCAGATTGGAAAGTGGCTAAATCCTCATGAAGTTTCTTATCAAACTCTGATTTCTCTTTAGCCCTTGCCTCAGTCAGTGCAGTTGCAGTATTCTTTAATTCTGTGTTGAAGTTGGTGACCGGGCGGTCTGGCGGTCTGGCTTGGCGGGTTGATGACCGCGCGGTTTTGCAGTTACTCTTCAGCGGTTTGGTTGCTGTGTGTTACTGTCTGAGGTCCAAGCGGTCTGGCGGTTTGACTCTGGTGAATTGGAGACCGGGCGGTCTAGCGGTCTCCCATGACAATCTCTCTCTCTCTGGCAGTAGCCGAGCGGTTAGCCCGTCTGTCTAACTGCGCGGCTTGTGCGGTTTGTGTCTGTATAGTCCGCTTGTGTCATGTAAATTTTTAGTCTCACATCTCTTATTTTTATTCTCTCTCCTCTCCTCCATTCTATATAAGGGAGGTCATACCTTTGTAATAGACACCTTTTTCAGATAATAAAGTTTCTGTTAAAACCCCTTCCGGTTTGTTTTGTTCCACTTCTGGCTTGTTTTTTGTTCATTTCTAACATGGTATCAGAGGAAACGATCTTTTCCTCCTGATTCAGCTTCTTCTTCTGTTCGCGCGGGCTACCTTCTAGCCGCTCGACTTCTTTCCCTCCGCTTGATTCTCGTCTTATTTCTGCTTCCCGCGACCTATCTTCGCGGCTTGCCTTCTCTTCTGACCGCTGCCCTGTTCGTGCGGCTTGTTTCTCCTTGCTTCTCTTCTCGCTGCTCCTCTTAGTTGCTGCGGCCTGTTTACTAGTCGCCTCGACCTGTTTCCTTCTACCCGCTCGTGCTAACTAGTCGTTGCGGCCTCTCTTTTGTCGTCCGACTTGGTTTCTCCTGCCTGCGGCTTTCCTAGCCGCGCGGCCTGCTTCTGTCCGCCCGGCTTGTGACTTGTTTTAGCCGCCGCAGCTTACTCTCGCCGTCTCTCTTCAATGGATTCCACTTCCTCCGCGCCGTCCGCCTCGGTGGTTATCTCTTCTGGTAGTGCCCACACTGTTACTCGCGGACGCTGGTTGATCGATTTTGGTGCTACCAATCATATGACAGGCAATCCTCATTGTTTCTCTCATCTACACACGCATGATCGGTTGCCCCCTGTCCTCGTTGCAGATGGTTCTCCCTCCCCGGTCAATGGGACGGGCATGGTTCAAGTCACTCCGTCTCTCTGCCTTGCAGATACCCTCTATGTGCCCCAGTTTCCTTGCAATTTATTATCGGTTACCTCTTTATGCAAGCAACTACAGTGCTCCGTCACCTTCACTCCTACCTCTTGTTCTTTTCAGGATCCGGCCTCCCGACGGACGATTGCTACTGGGACTGAGAGTGGCGGCCTCTACTTCCTCGACAACGTCTCTGCTCTATCTGCCTTCTCCTCCTCCTCTATAGATCTTCTCCAATGACATCTTCGCCTTGGTCATGCCCCCCCTCGCCTTCTTCGTCAACTTCTCCCCCACCTCCCTTCCCAACATCCTCCTCTTAATTGTGACGCATGTCAACTTGGCAAGCATCACCGCTCTTACTTTCCTCCCAAGCAAGCTCGTGGATCCACCCGTCCGTTTGATCTTGTTCACTCTGACATCTGGGGTCCTGCTCCTACCCTTACCATTGGGCGGGGCAGTTCTTACTTTGTTACGTTCATTAATGACTTTTCTCGCTGTACTTGGGTCTATCTCTTACGAGACCGTTCTGAACTTTTTGATATATGGACATCCTTTTATCATTCAATTCAAACTCAGTTTGGCATTTCCATTAAAGTCTTACGCTCGGATAATGCAAAAGAGTATCTTAGTCAAGCCTTTTCCTCCTTTTGTATGCAACATGGGATTATTCATCAAACCAGTTGTGTTTACTCCTCCCAACAAAATGGCGTGGCGGAACGCAAAAACCGTCACCTCCTTGATGTCGCTCGCACTCTGCTTACGCAAACGCATGTCCCTCGCTCCTACTGGGGCTATGCTGTTCTCATCGCTTGCTATCTCATCAATCGCATTCCCTCCACCGTTCTTCATGGTCAAACTCCTTTCTCCATTCTCTATCCGGGCAAGGAACCCTTTCCTCTTCCTCTCCGTATCTTTGGATGCACCTCATTTGTGCATGCTCCCTCTACCACCCGCGACAAACTCTCCCCTCGGTCCACCAAATGTATCTTTCTGGGCTACTCTCCCACTCAGAAAAGTTATTGTTGCTTTGACCCCGTCACCCGCAAACAATTTGTCTCTGCGGATGTTACCTTCTTTGAAAATGCATCTTACTTCTCTTCCGCTTCTTCCTCTACTCCTGTTACTCCTTCTCCCACCAACCCCACTATTCCCTCCAGTCCTGCTACTATTCCGCCATCTCCACCATCTCCACTATCTCCACCATCTTACCCTGCTCCTCCTCCTCCACCTTCCTCCTCTTCGCTGCCATTGCTCTCTTCTCCCGGGCCAGCTTTCTCCACCACGGATGCTCCGGATACTGAGGTACCTGCTGACCTAGACCTTCCCATTGCCCTTCGCAAAGGGGTTCGGGCTTGTACCCAACATCCTCTTGCTGCCGTTGTTTCCTATGATCGTCTGACGCCTGCTCGCAGGGACTTTGCTCTAGCTATTTCTTCTACTTCCACCCCTCGTTCCTATTAGGAAGCTCTTACCCTTCTGCATTGGAAAGCTGCCATGGATGAAGAAATCGCTACTCTGACTGAACGGGGTACCTGGACTCTTGTTCCTCCTCCTGTTGGCACAAATGTTGTTGGCTGTCGCTGGGTTTTTGTGGTGAAATTACTCCCCGATGGCAGTGTGGATCGCTACAAAGCCCGCCTGGTGGCTAAAGGATTCACTCAGACCTATGGTGTTGATTATTTCGATACCTTCTCTCCTGTTGCTAGTCTCAGCACCATACGGGTCCTTCTCTCTGTGGCTGTCAACCGGGACTGGCTAATTTCACAACTGGATGTTAAGAATGCCTTCCTCTATGGTGATCTACAGGAAGATGTTTATATGGAGCAACCTCCGGGGTATGTTGCTCAGGGGGAGACACGTGTATGCCGACTGAAGAAGGCTATTTATGGCCTCAAGCAAAGTCCGTGTGCCTGGTTTGACAAGTTTAGCGGCATTGTTGCGGCCATTGGTTTTACACGAAGCTCGGCCGATCACTCCTTATTTGTTCGGAAAACCGCCTCTGGTATGGTTGTTCTTGCGGTTTATGTCGATGACATTCTTCTTACTGGCGATGACCAGGAGGGGATAATGTTGACAAAGAAACACCTCCGTCAACACCTGGTCACAAAGGATATGGGATCTCCAAAGTACTTTCTGGGGATTGAAATCTCAAGGAAGCCCAACTCCATGGTTCTTTCTCAAAGGAAGTATGCCCTTGATCTTTTAAAGGAGGCAGGATTGACAGGTACTAAACCTGCCCATTGTCCTATGACTACTGGAGAAGACAAAACTTGGACAGATGACTCGCCTCTTCTATCTGATATTTCGAGGTACCAGCGCCTGGTGGGAAAACTCATTTATCTCATGGTAACCAGACCCGACATCTCCTATGCTGTTGGCAAGGTGAGCCAGTTTATGCAAGCTCCTCGGGAGTGTCATCTTCAATCTGCCTTGCGGATCTTGGAATATGTCAAAGCAGCGCCTGGGAAAGGATTACTCTTTCAGAAGAATGGTCATTTGAGGGTTGAAGCATACTCAGATGCGAGTTACGCTGATGACAAAGGGGATAATAAGTCAACCTCGGGTTTCTGCACCTTTGTTGGGGGCAATCTGGTGAGCTGGAAGAGCAAGAAGCAGTCAGTTGTTTCCAGGTCCAGTGCTGAAGCAGAATATCGTAGTATGACATCAACCACTTGTGAGTTAAAGTGGCTACGAGCTCTCCTGCTGGATTTAGGAGAGGTGTACAATCATCCTCTACCTATGTTCTGTGATAACAAGGCTGTCATATACATCTCCAAAAATCCGGTCTTCCATGAAAGAACCAAGCACATTGAGGTCGACTGTCATTTCATTCGTGAAGAGATTCTGAAGGGACAAATTTGCACTCCCTTCGTCACTTCTGATAAAGAGCTGGCTGACATCTTCACCAAGCCAGTTTCCGCCTCGTTTCTTCATATTTGTGACAAGCTGGGCATGATCGATATATATGCTCCAGCTTGAGGGGGAGTGTTGAAGTTGATGACCGGGCGGTCTGGCGGTCTGGCTTGGCGGGTTGATGACCGCGCGGTTTTGCAGTTACTCTTCAGCGGTTTGGTTGCTGTGTGTTACTGTCTGAGGTCCAAGCGGTCTGGCGGTTTGACTCTGGTGAATTGGAGACCGGGCGGTCTAGCAGTCTCCCATGACAATCTCTCTCTCTGGCAGTAGCCGAGCGGTTAGCCCGTCTGTCTAACCGTGCGGCTTGTGCGATTTATGTCTGTATAGTCCGCTTGTGTCATGTAAATTTTTAGTCTCACATCTCTTATTTGTATTCTCTCTCCTCTCCTCCATTCTATATAAGGGAGGTCATACCTTTGTAATAGACACCTTTTTCAGATAATAAAGTTTCTGTTAAAACCCCTTCCAGTTTGTTTTGTTCCACTTCTGGCTTGTTTTTTATTCATTTCTAACATTCTGTAACAATCACATTATGTGATGCAGTAAGATTATCATTCATTCTAATTTGATTTTCAAGGACATAGCCTTGCTTGACCATTATATCATCAATCTGTGTCCTTCCCTCTTGTTGCTGTTTTGCCAGAAAAACTACAGCATTACCTTCTTTATGGAAGCAATCTGTCATCTCCTTTTTATTTTGGTTTACCTCAAATCTAATTGATTTTATATCTTGAGCCAAGGAGAATTGCAAATCTTTATGAGTTTCATCCATATATTTCTCCATGACTATTCTTTGTTCATCTAATTTTACTTGCAAAGATACCAGTAAGGAGCTATAATCATGTGCAGGAACTGGTTGTGGAGCAGTTTGCAATGCCCTTTTATAGCTTTGGCTTCTTCTTCTGAAAACCATCAGCTTTCTCTTATTTGCTTGAGATTCTGCTTCATCTTCAGAAGCTGAGGTACTTGCTATGTAAACTCTTTCCTGAGGAGTAGGAGGCAGTTCCTTTTCAGTCCTAGTTTGCTCCCCCTTAACTTCAGCTTGTTCCCCCTCAGTCCTGGCTTGCTCCCCCTCAGTCCTGGCTTGCTCCCCCTCAGTCCTGGCTTGCTCTATATCAGGGAACAACTCTTCAAGAGTAAACTCTTGTTGAGTTAGGACTGGAGGCACCACTAACTCTAGAGCATCAGCAGCTGTAGATGTATCCTCCATGATAACATCTTATGCTTGATTGTTGAGTTGAGTGGTCTGGTCAACATCAATCAAGGGCACAACTAGTGTTTCATACTCATTATTGAAAACTGTTTGATTAACTTCTTGGATTATCTCAAGAATAGTTTGATTAGCCATTTCACTTTCTAAGTGTGTTGGTTCTTCCTCAAGATGAGGCTCCCCCTGCATCTGGTCTAATGTCTTGAGCAGGTGATTTCTCAGTATTCTCTGGCCTCTCTTCATCAGCCATGTCTTTTATCAGCACTTTATCCCATCTAGAGATTATCCTTAGATCCATTCTCCTCGTGTGATTGATCTTGGATCCAGTAGCTTGTTGCATCACTTCTGGAATTGCTCCAGCCAAGTATAAACTTAATATCCTTCCCAGATTTGGTTTCTTGATACTGTATTTAATCTTCTCATATATGACTGCATACCAATTGGTGTTGATTTTGTAGATGATCCTGGTCATGAGGCAGAACATGTAGGCTGAGACCCTATCATGTCCACCTGGTTTGCATAAGATTACTTTGTCAACTACTTCAGAAAGTAATTTTCCTTGTACATTCATTCCTTTTCTATTTATGGATGATCCAATTTTCATGGTGGGATCTAATCCACACCACTGGAGTGCTTCCCTGGTCTTGGAAGAGGTAACTTCTTCGTCTTCTTGATTTTTGGGCAGATGAAGAGTTTTTCGTATGCTCTTCATGGTGAGTTTGATTTTATTACCCTGGACTGAAGACCTAATCTTTAGTATAGTTGAATCCTGAGTTGCAGCTCCATAGAACTCAAGGATTTCCTTCTTCCATACTTTGTAGGTTCTAATGCCAAATACTCCAAGCCATTTTCTGCAATTAGAGCTACCACAACTTTAATCGCTGGTTCAGCATCGTCAAAGACATTTCATACCAGTTCATATCCCTCGTTCACGTTTTCGTCAAGTTTCAGAGCCATTGGGATGGTGAGAAATCTTGAATGGAGAAGAGAGAGTTTGTCGACACAAGAATCTAGTCTCAAAAAAAAATCTAGAGAGCGTGTCGACAGGGTTTGTTCTTGACCTATATATATGTGTCTAAACATAGAAGGTCAAAAGGCGCGTCAAAATTTACTTAGTGTGTCGACACTGTTGAGATGGTGTCGACACAGACTTCTAATGTCTTGACAGAAGTGTTGACTTCTATGTGTCGACACCAATTGATGATGTGTTGACACAGACATACTTATTAGTTCAATAGAAATTCTGTGTCGACTCTAATTTTAAGTGTCAACACAACTTCTGGATGTGTCGACACAACTCCTGGATGTGTCGACACAACTCCTTTGAAGTGTCGACACCAATTTTCTAGATATGTCGACACAACTTCGCTGTGTCGACATAGACCTCTTTTTATGTCGACACAAAATTACTTAGACAAATTTGTCAATCTATTCTATGTTCAGCATACCTAATTCAATTTTAAAATTATTGAATTTAGTTTTATCCAATGGCTTTGTGAATATGTTAGCAATTTGAAAACTTGTATTGATAAATTCTAAACATATATCCTCTTTTTCTACATGATCCCTAAGAAAATGATATCTTATTTCTATATGTTTTGTTCTACTATGAGAAATAGGATTATTAGCAATAGAAATAGCACTTGTAGAATCACAGAATAATGGGTTTCTACTTACCTGGATACCATAATCTTTAAGCTGATGCTGTATCCACAACAGCTGTGCACAACAACTCCCTGCAGCTACATACTCGGGAGATTGACACACTAGTCTGCTTCTTACAGCTCCATGACACCAATCTCCCTCCTAGAAATTGACAGGTGCCAGTTGTGCTTTTTCTATCTTCTTTGCATCCTGCAAAGTCTGCATCTGAATATCCAGTCAGTAGAAAATCTCTATTCTTAGGGTACCAAAGGCCTACATTAGGTGTGCCCTTAAGATATCTTAAAATCCTCTTAACAGCAGTATAATGAGATTTTTTTGGGCAGGATTGGTACCTAGCACAGACACATGTAGCATACATGATGTCAGGTCTACTAGCAGTCAGATAAAGGAGAGAGCCAACTATCCCTCTATACAAAGACTCATCTACAGGTTTTCCTGCATCATCTTTGCTTATAGACATACTTGTCCCCATTGGAGTTCTCATGGTAGTGTATGACTACATACCATACTTCTTAATTAACTCCTGGGTGAACTTAGACTGGGATATGGACATGCCATCATCAGTCTGTCTTACTTGGAGTCCCAAGAAGAACTTAAGTTCTCTCATGCTGCTCATCTCAAACTTCCCTTGCATAAGTTTAGCAAACTTCCTACAAAGGTTGTTTTAGTAGAACCAAATATTATGTCATCAACATATATCTGGACTAGGATTATCTTCCCTTTGGATTCCCTAAGGAATAGAGTTTTGTCTATTTTTCCCCTTGAGAATTTGTTCTCAATGAGGAAAGTAGACAAGGTTTCATACCAAGCCCTTGGGGCTTGTTTCAAACCATATAGGGCTTTCCTAAGCCTATGCACATAATTAGGATAGAGTGGATCAATAAAACCTGATGGCTGTTCTACATAGACTTCCTCCTTTAAGTCTCCATTCAGGAATGTTGACTTAACATCCATTTGGAACACTTTGAAACCCTGATAAGCTGCATAGGCTAGGAATAGCCTTATTGCTTCCAACCTTGCCACATGGACAAATATTTGATCAAAGTCCATGCCCACTTCCTGCCTGTATCCTTTGGCAACAAGCCATGCCTTGTTCTTAATTATGATCCCACTCTCATTTAGCTTGTTCCTGTAGATCCACTTAGTCCCTATGACATTGTGGACTTTTGGTTTAGGAACTAGCTTTCAGACCTTGCATCTCCTGAATTGATTCAACTCCTCCTGCATAGCATCAATCTAGTGTGAGTCTTGTATAGCTTCTTCAAATCTTTTAGGTTCCTGTTGAGACAAGAAACTTAAGCATAGTACAGTGTTCAAGCTCCTGCTTCTAGTTTGAACCCCTTGTCTAGGATCACCAATAATCTGGTGTACAGGATGATCCTTTAAATGTCTAACTGCTGGAGGAAGTCTGTCTGCAGTTTGACTTTCTCCATTTTCTTCATTCTATTGTACTTCATGGTCTTCATCAGCATCTTGTGAGTCTTGTACTCCCCTTGGACAGCAACCATCATTTTCCTATTCCTGCCTTGCAGTTTGATCTTCTTTGATAGTCAGCATGTCCATCTTCTCTTTTATACATGTAGAGCTATAAGAACTACTAGACAACTCACTGTTAATAAGTCTTGATTCATCAAATATAACATGAACAGACTCTTCTACAACTTGTGTAGTCAAGTTATAGACTCTATATGCCTTACTATTGTTGATGTACCCAACAAATATCCCATCTTGGGATTTGGAAGCAAACTTTGTCAGGTAAGACTTGCCATTGTTAAGCACATAGCACTTGCAATCAAAGATCCTAAAATAGGATAAGTTTGGTTTTCTGCTTTTCATAACCTCATAGGGTGTCTTTTTGTGGCTCTTAGTGATGGAAGCCCTATTGAGCACATGACATGCAGTGTTTACTGCCTCAGCCCAGAAATATTCTGGGAGAGAAGTGTGACTCAATAGAGTTCTACCTGCCTCAATAAGAGTCCTATTCTTTCTTTCAGCAATTCTATTTTGCTGAGCAGTTTTAGGTGAGGAGAATTCCTGATGAATCCCAAATTCTTCACACAACTTTGTCATATTTTCAAATTTAAATTCAGTTCCATGGTCACTTCTGATTTTGACCACTGAATTGTTCATTTCATTCTGAATTTGCTTAACAAAGTTGCAGAAAACAGTTGGGGTTTCAGATTTCTGCCTCAGAAAGAAAACCCATGAAAATCTAGAATAGTCATCTACAACCACAAATGTATAGACTTTTCTACCTAAACTCTGAACTGACATTGGACCAAATAAATCCATATGCAAGAGGTATAAACACCTCACTGAGTCTTTGGTTTCTAGACTATGAAAGGAGGATCTGGTCTGCTTGCCTTTTTGACATGCTGAGCATATTCTATCCTTAATGCACTTAACTTGAGGACCATTCCTCACTAACTCTTTATCAAAGAGTTGACCAATAGTCTTGTAATTTAGATGAGCTAGCCTCTTGTGCCATTTGACACAATGAGAGGCTTTCTCATCAGCTACCAGATAAATAGGAGAATCTTTATTCTCACTCACAAAGTTTAGGCAATACACATTTCCTTTCCTATAAATAGTCAACATGATCTTCTGATCACTTGACCTTTTAATATGACAACCATTCTTAATGAATGAAATGTCATATCCAAGATCACTCAGTTGACTTATGATTATCAAGTTATATTTCAAATCCTTCACATAAGCCACTTGAGTGATAGTAATTGAGCTGTTAGAAATGTTACCAAACCCTTTGATGACTCCTTTTTCAGAACCACCAAAAATTACTTTAGGTCCATTCAATATGAGTGAGTAGTCCTTCAGCAATCCTCTTGTTCCAGTCATATGTCTGGAGCATCCACTGTCCAAGTATCATAAAGGGGCATGACCACTTGGACTTATCTGCAATAAATAATTACTTAACCTTAGAACCCCAATTGTTATTGGGTCCTTGGTTCAGGTTAGACTGAAATTTAGCATAATTTGTAGCAGCCCTTCTTCCAGGTAAGCTGACATTCATCCTGACACTAGTGTTGTGCCAACAGTCAATGGCAAAGTGTCCCACCTTGCCACAACACCAGCACTCATATCTATTATACCTCTTTTTTAGGTATAGTTTTAACAGCTTTGCTGTCAGCTGTTCTTAATACTGTAGGTACAGTGTTTCTTTGCTTGAGTGCTAGAGAGCACGTGTCATTCAGAATATCAGGCTTACCATGACCATGTATGATATCATGATCATATCTATTGGTAGGCTGTTGCACTTTTCTGAGAGCAATGAGGGGATTGAAGACAAGTGGCTTAACTGGGGCTTTCCTTTTTCTTTTGGAATTAGCTACCCTAGTATTTCCCTTAAAACCCAATCCTGTCTTACCCTTTTGAGACACAAAGTCATCAATTAAAGGCAGGACAGATTTTGTCTTAGAGAAACTAGTTACTAGATCCTTTTCCTTCTGAAGTCTGACTTTCAGACTTTTGATTTGATCACGCTTGAATGTGATTGTTCCCATCTGAATAACAATTATGTTTTTCAGCTTGGCAATCTCATTCATCTTCTGATCCAGCAGCTTTTCTGAATCAGATGCTGCCAACTTAAGAGCTGCAATTTCCTTAGCCTGAATTTTAGTCAGGTTTTTGCATCTCTTAAATGCCTGCATCAAATCACCATATTCATCTATAAGTTGATGAATATCTCCTTCAGATTCAGATCCATCCACATCTCTTGATGCAGATGCTTCTGATTCTGAGCCAGTGTAATAATCAGAGTCTTCAGATAAGTTTTTTACCTTACTGGGACCAGGCTGATCCTGACAGTGATCTTCATCAGTCAGGGCCATCAGCCCTTTGCACTGATGATCTTCAGTTCCATTTATTGAGTACAGCAATTGTAAGAACTCAGTCTCCTCTTCTTTTGCAAGCATACCAATATAAGCTTCAGCATCAGATTCAGAATCTGAAGATGATGGATCTGTCCAGCTTTTCTCTTTCTTTGCTACAAAGGATTTCTCCTTCTTGTTCTTATACTGAGACTTCTTCTTATCTATAGATTCTTTTCTTTTGTCTGGACAATCAACTACTACATGTCCAGGTCTGTTGCAGCAATAGCACACAATCTTTGTAGTTGTTGATTTGCTAGGTTTTGACCTACTCTTATCCTTTCTAGATGACTTTCTTTTCTGATAATATTTATCCTTGGACTGAGAGGAGGATGGATTAGTTCATTCACAATTCTGAAGAACTTCTTGTAACATTCAGTGATGCTGTCTGATTTGCTTTGTCTGAAGATCTCATATTCCTAATTAAGCATTGACTTTCTATCTTGTCGAACTTCTTCTGATCCCTCCATGTAGACTATCAATGTGTCCCACATCTCCTTGGAGGTTTTACAGTGAATCAGTTTTTAGAATGTTGAGTCATCTATGACACTCACTATAATATTCTGAGCTCTCTTGTCCATAGTAGCCAAGATAATCTCATCCTTAGTCATTTCTGAAAAGTCTTTTGGTGTCCTCTGATTAGCATCAAGAACTGAGACTTTCATTGGAATATAAAGCCCTTCCTTAACATTTATATATATTCTTGGATCAGATGCTTCCATAAACAATCTGACCCTTTCTTTCCATATTCCAAAGATTTTTTTCCTGCATATGGGCAACTTCATGGAACCAAATTCCTTATAATTTTCTCCTGAACCCATCTTTTCTAATTTATTCTGCCTCACAGATCTTACTCAGACTGTTAAGTCTATCTTTGAGAAACCTGGCTCTGATACCACTTAAAAGAATTTGTTTCAAGATAACCTAAACACCTAGAGGGGGGGGGGGGTGAATAAGTTCAATTCCTTTTTACTCTAAGGCAGAATATTAATTCAGTTAATTAAATAGAATCAAACAGTTTTACAGCTGCCACATCACAAAAATCACAATATAACACAATCACAGATGACACACAGATTTATAGTGGTTCCCTAAATGATGGGTACATCCACTTTCCCCCTTTGTCTATCTAACAGTGTGCTTGATTCGGCCTAACTTCTTCCTTCCTTCTCAGATCCACAGATCTTATAGCTCAGAACCCAGTCAAGGTTCCTACAACTCAGAGTGAGTCCACACTCCTACAACTCAGGCAGTTAAGCCCTACCTCAGCCTTCACCCAGGCCTACAACTCAGAGAATTAAATCTCCTACCTCAGGCACACAGCCCTACCTCAGCCTTCCCAAGTCCTACAACTCAGAGATGTAAATCTCCTACCTTAGGCACTCAGCCCTACCTCAGCCTTTATAAATTAGGCTTACAACTCAGATCAATAATGATCTTACAGAAAAAATGATATAAAATAAGTTTTATCTTTCACCCAAGTTGAGAGAGAATGGGTAGAAAGTTTTCTTGATCAGTTCTTGAAGAGTCTGATTACACAGAAATCAACCTGTCTTTGTCTTTCTTCAAAGCATCTTGAATCTGAACACAGTAAGGTTGAATTTCTTGAAGTTGATCTTCAATCAGCTTCTTTCTTAAAATCCAGAAATTAATCTGAATTCTTCTTTGCAGATTATTTCAGGATCTGCTCTTAAGAGACTAGTTGATGATTGTTGGGTATTGTATCCACAATGTGCCTGATTTGAAGAAGCCCCTGGACAAGCTAAGGTCAATAGACAATGTATTTGATAAAATCTTTCAAGTTGTGTTTGCAGTTATTCCACGCTAAGTGCACACCAATGTCAGGGTGCAGTAGGTCAATATACACGGGTCTGCACGACGTAATCCCTCGTTGAGCAGATCAGTGTGTTGGCCTACGTGTACTCTCTCTATTGGAGTGCACTTACTTTCAAGTACAGGACCGTGTTTATACAAGAGCAGACAAGGAGCAAGGATGGGTCAAGGAGCAGCTCTTGGGTGGAAAGACGAAAATTCGTCTAAGTACAATTCGACGAGAATCACCAAGTGATTCTCGCCGATTCGGCGAGAATCACAAGTGATTCTCGCCGAATCGTCGAGAATCATTAGTGATTCTCGCAGATTCTTTCCGGCTACCTCAAAACGGTGTCAAGTAAGATTCAGCGAGAATCACTAGTGATTCTCGCCGAACCCATCGCTGAGCAGATCATGAATACCAAGTAATATTCGTTGAGAATCAACAAGTGATTCGGCGAGAATCACTAGTGATTCTCGACGAATCGTCGAGAATCACTAACTGATTCTCGCCGATTCGTCGAGAATCACCTGCGATTCTCGCCGATTCTTACTTAGCGATTTTTCTGGAAGCTGCTGGACCGGATTCTGCCGCTGGACTATTTTGAACCGGATTTCGGGATTCTTCTTGTATTTCGGCCACAGCATCCCTGGCCACCTAGGAGATGTCAGATACTATATCAGCATGAGTGGGTAGAGTCTCCCCCTCAATTCCTGCAGTCAAAGTATCAGGAATTTCACTGGGGGTGACTGCTGGAGATATTTCCTGTTGGTCTTCCATGGCAGCCTGCCCAATTCGCCTCTCCCATCTGTCAAAAACACTTGCGTCCATTTTCTTCAGGTAGTGTAGAGGAACACTTGTACTCATGTCAAACTTGTCTCCATTCAGCTGATTGAGATACAGACTTATGATTCACCCAAAGCTCGGAGATCTCAGGGTGTCCTTTATTTTCTCAAACAGCAATGACCCCCAGTTGAATCTTTTTCGACAGAAAATAGCCACCAGGATATTGAACATATCCGCAGAGATATGGTCATGAGATCCTGGCTTGTAGATGAGTACCTTTCCAATTATGTCAGACAGAAGCTTCCCTTCTTCATTCATATCCTTGCGCTTGATCGACCGAGTTCCTCGTGGGAGACCACAGAATAAGAGAGTCCTGCTTTTGTCTTCTTCCTCAAGATAGTCCTCGTGCTCCGAGCTAGAGAGCTGCAGGAAGCGGGTCAGCTTGCTGGCAGACATCTTGACCTTTGCCCCAGCCACCTTGCTTTTGATTAGAGAGTCGCCATTCCGGAGTCTTGCGGTAGCGAAGAACTCCAGCACCTCTTTGTCCAAGATTTTGCATGGGTGCTCTAGGACGAATGATAGCCCAGCCTCTTCCAGCATCAGAATGATGTTTCTGAATTCGTCAGAGGCGTGAGAGAACCCAGTTCGAACTAGCTCGCAACCTGTGACCAATCCAGCAGTTGTCCTTGGAGCCATTGCAGATCTAGGGAGAGAAGCCCTATTCTACGCTTAATCAAACATCAAAGAGGAAGCGACACTAGCGATCAAGTCCAAGTAAGGGTGAGGGGGGGTTACCTAAAGGTGGAGACGGTGAGTAAGTTGGATGACGACGAGGAACACCCGATGAGTGCACGCGGAGAAATTCCTGGAAGCAAGAATCGAAGCCGGAAGAGCATCCAAGAGCAAGGTGAGCGTCCTGCGGGAAACTTGCGGTGAGAAGCGATGAAGGGGGAAGATGATTCGGGGAGATTCCAGCGGGATTCGGCGGGAGACCTTCGATGGAGACCGGTTCGGCGAGAGTCTTGCGGGAGTCGGCGAGTTTCCCCTCGGCGAGTTTCCGGCGGAGAAATTAATCTGAAGTTGATCTTCAATCAGCTTCTTTCTTAAAATCCAGAAATTAATCTGAATTCTTCTTTGCAGATTAGTTCAGGATCTGCTCTTAAGAGACTAGTTGATGATAGTCTCTTTCTTCACTTGAATTGTTGGAGCTCTCTCTCTCTACAAATTCTTCTGAAGATATTTTGAAATTCTTCACTTAGATCCACTTGAAATCTCTGACTGGATTTTCTTATGTATGTTGGATCTTCTGTTGTAATTGTGTTTTGTGTACTTCGTCGTCTTTTTCAGTTGATAGAATCTGTCTTTATATAGACTTCATCCAAGATTACCGACTGATCCGGTTGCTAACCAACTTCTGACAGATCTGACAGTTGCAGTAGACTTGTTGGTTATGACAGCTGTCAAGTCTCCAGTCACTTCTTGAAACTTTGTCTCTGTCAGCAAAGTGTCGAGTCTGAACTTCACATGTGTCGACACAAGTAGACTAAGTGTCGACACAATCCTTGGTAGTGTCGACACAGCTCTCATGGTGTCGATGCTGCTTCTCGACATAGCTTCTGTAAGAATGTGTCGACACAAGTCCTGTGTGTCGACACAGTCACTTCTTGTCTTGGCACAATTAACTTTGAAGAAATTCTGGTGTGTGTCGACACAAGTCCTGTGTGTCGACACAGTTGATGTTGGGTACATTGGAAAATGTGTACCAGATTTGAAGAACCCTCACCTTACTCAATGATATGCATTAAGGTGTATTTGATGTTGTTTTGAGTTTATATGTGCAGGTTAAGTAAATGCAGGAATGTTGAAAAAAGTTTCTAAGTCCATGTGTCGACACCAGGAGAAGCTGTGTCGACACTTATGAAGGCTTGTGTCGACACTGGAGAAACGCTGTGTCGACACTTGGAGTCAAATGTGTCGACACTTGGAAAGGTTGTGTCGACACTAGAAGAAACTGTGTCGACACATAGAGGCAGTGTCGTCATACAGAGAAAGCATTGTCGACATCAACTGCGTCGACACCAAGAGGCAGTGTCTACACACAGAAGACTTTGTCGACATCAACTAGGTCGACACCAAGAGGCAGTGTCGACACACAGAAGACTTTGTCGACATCAACTGTGTCGACACACCGGACTTGTGTCGACACAAAGCAGAGTTTCAACAAAGTTAAAGAGAATAAGTGATTGTGTCGACACACAAAAATTGTGTCGACACATTCTACAAAAGCTGTGTCGAGAAGCAGTAATAACAACAAAGGAGCTGTGTCGACACCATCAAGGCTTGTGTCGACACGTAGTCCACTTGTATCGACATTTAGTCTACTTGTGTCGACACATGATGAAGTTCAGTCTCGACACTTTGCTGACAGAGACAGAGTTTCAAGAAGTGACTGGAAGACTTGACAGCTGTCATTTCTAACCGGTCTACTGCAACTGTCAAAGCTGTCAGAAGTTCGTTAGAAACCGGATCAGCCGGTTACCATGGAGAAAGTCTATATAAAGACATTCTTCATCAAACAAAAAGGGATGGATACAGATTGAGACAGGAACTAATACAGAATTTGGAGAGAGAGAGAGCTCCATCTATTGAAGTGAAGAAAGGGACTTAAATCAACAAGTCTCTTAAGTGCAGCTTCTGAACCAGTCTGCCAAGAAGGATTCAGATTGAGATCTGAATTTCAAGAAGGAAGCTGATTGAAGATCAACTTCAAAGGAGATCAACCCTATTGAGTTCAGATTCAAGAAGCTTTGAAGAAAGCTAAGAAAGGTTGTTCTCTGTCATCAGATTCTTCCAAGAACTGATCAAGAAACCATCCATATTTTCTCTCTCAACCAGGGTGGTGGTAAATTCCATTTTAAATCTATTTTCTGTAGAATCTTTATAAGATCTGAGTTATAAGCCTGTTTTTATAAAGGCTGAGTTGTAGGAGATTATTTTCTCTGAGTGGTAGGCCTTGTTGAAGGCTGAGGTAGGGCTGTGAGCCTGAGTTGTAGGAGGTTGTAATATCTGCGTTGTAAGCCTTGTTGAAGGCTGAGGTAGGGCAGATTGCCTGAGCTGTAGGAGTGTGGACTCACTCTGAGTTGTAGGAGCCTTGTTTTGGTTCTGAGCTGTAAGATCTGCGGATCTGAGGTGAAGGAAAGAAGTTATGCTGAATCTAGCACACTGCTAGATAGGCGAAGGGGGAAAGTGGATGTACCCAGACCTTGGGGAACCACTATAAAAACTATGTGCAATCTGTGATTGTGTGATTCTGTGAATTCTGTGCTGTGTTAGCTGTAGAATTAGCTGTTTCTGATTAATTAACTGAATAAATATTCTGCCTTAGAAGAAAAAGGAATTACACCTATTCACCACCCCCCCTCTAGGTATTTAGGAACCAATTCTTTCAAGTGGTATTAGAGGGAGGTTACTCAAAGTTAGACTTAACAATCTGAGTGAGATCTGTGAGGCAGAATAAGATCAAGAAGATGGGTTCACGAGAAAACCATAAAGAACTTGGTTCAATGAAATTGCCCATCTGCAAGAAAGAAATATTTAGAATATGGAAGGAAAGGGTCAGATTATTCATGGAGGCATCTGATCCTAGAATTTACATAACAGTTAAGGAAGGACCATATGTTCCAATGAAGATTTCTATTCTTGATGCCAATCAAAGAATTCCAAAGGATTTTTCAGAGATGACTAAGGGTGAAATCATCTTGGCTACAATGGATAAAAGAGCCCAGAATATTATAGTAAGTGTCATTGATGATTCAACATTCCAGAATCTAATTCACTGCAAAACCTCCAAGGAGATATGAGACACATTGATTGTCTACATGGAGGGTTCTGAAGAGGTTAGGCAAGATAAAAAGTCTATGCTTAATCAAGAATATGAGAGTTTTAGACAAGTCAAGTCTGAAAGTATAACTGAATGTTATAAGAAGATCTATAAGATTGTCAATGAACTAATGTCTTATGGAAGAATATTTAGTACATATGAACTGAATGATAAATTTCATAGGTCTTTGACTAAGGAACGGGATACAAAGATCTGTGCCATAAGGGAAGTGGCCAGACTGGCAGAGATTTCACCTCCAACATTGTTTGGCAAATTGTTGTCATATGAGATGCAGCTGATGGCCAGAAAAGAGGAAGAGAAACATACAAAGGTTGACTCTGGAGAAACGTCAGTGGCCTTCAAGGTAGAAGCCACCATGAAGAATAGGAGGATGTCTCCATCTCCTCCTAAGAGAGTTGCAGAAGTGATTTCAGACAATTCTGATAAACGCAGTTCAGACAGCAGTGACTCAGATGAAGACTTTGCAGCATTCACAAGGCAGTTCCAGAGATTCTTAAAGAAAAAGCAGTGGAAATCTAAGCCTTCCACATCTCAGTCCAAGGATGACTATTATCAGAAGAGAAAATCATCCAGGAAGGACAGAAATGGGACAAAGTCTAGCAAGTCAACTACATCCAAGATTATATACTATTACTGTAACAAAGCTGGACATGTTGTTCCTGACTATCCAGACAAAAGGAAGGAGTCTGCTAATAGAAATAAGTCTCAGCATAAGAGCAAGAAGGAGAAATCCTTGGTTGCTGAGAAAGAGAAAAGTTTGACAGATCAATCAACTTCAGAGTCTGAATCTGAGGCTGAGGCATATATTGGTTTGTTTGCAGAAGAAGAGGTGAGTTCATGTAATTACTGGACTCTATCTACGAGCAGGAAGACCATCAGTGCAAAGGACTGATGGCAGTGTCTGAAGAAGACCAGTTCCAGGATCAGCCTGGTCCCAGTAAGGTAAAAAGTGTATCAGTAGATTCAGATTACTTCACTGGGTCAGAATCAGATGCATCTGCATCAAAAGATGAAGATGGGTATGAATCTGAAGGAGATATTCATCAGCTGATAGATGAATATGGGGATTTGTTGCAGGAACTCAAGAGAAGCAAAAACCTGGCCAAGAATCAGGCTAAGGAAATTACAGCTCTTAAGTTGGCTGCATCTGATTCAGAGAAGATGCTGGATCAAAAGATGAATGAGATTACCAAATTGAAAAACATAATTGTTATTCAAATGGGAACAATCACATTAAAAAATGATCAGATCAAAAGTCTGGAAAACAGACTTCAGAAAGAGAAGGAGATAGTGGCTAGTTTCTCCATGCCAAAATCTGTCCTACCCGTGATTGATGACTTTGTGTCACAAAAGGGTAAGGCAGGATTATGCTTTAAGGGAACTGCATGGGCTGCACAGTCCAATAAGAAAGGCAAAGTCCCAGCACAAAACAAAAGACCTGCTGCAAACAATACAGCTAAGATTATACCTAAAAAGAGTTATAATAAGTTTGAGTGTTGGTGCTGTGACAAAATAGGCCACTATGCCTTAAACTATTGGCACAATACCAGTGTCAAGGAGAATAGCAATCTGCCTGTTAAAAGAACTGCAGACAGATTTGTTAAGTTTCACACTAACTTGAACCAAGGACCCAAAAGTTATTTGGGTTCTAAGGTTAAGTAATCTTTGTTGCAGGTGAGTCCGAGTTGCCATGCCCCTATATGGTACTTGGACAGTGGATGTTCCAGGCACATGACTGGAACAAGGGGATTTACTGAAGGACTACTCACCAATGCTGAATGGGCCTAAAGTAATCTTTGGTGGTTCTGAAAAGAGAGTCATCAAGGGTTTTGGTAACATTTCTAATAACTCAATTACAATCACTCAAGTGACCTATGTTAAGGGTTTGAAACATAACCTAATAAGCATAAGCCAGCTGAGTGATCTAGGATATGACATTTCATTTGTCAAGAATGGATGTCATATCAAGAGGTCAAGTGATCAAAAAGTCATATTGACTGGATATAGAAAGAGAAATGTGTATTGCCTAGATTTTGTGTGTGAGAATAAGAAATCTCCTATCTATCTTGTGGCTGATGAGAAAGTCTCTCATTGTGTCAAATGGCACAAGAGGCTAGCCCATCTTAACTACAAGACTATTGACCAACTCTTTAGTAAAGAGTTAGTGAGAAATGGTCCTCAAGTTAAGTGCTTAAAGGATAGAATATGCTCAGCTTGTCAAAAAGGCAAGCAGACTAGATCCTCCTTTCATAGCCTAGAAACCAAAGATCAGTAAGGTGCTTATACCTCTTGCATATGGATTTATTTATTCCTATGCCAGTTCAGAGCCTAGGTAGGAAGCTCTACACTTTTGTGGTTGTAGATGACTATTCTAGATTCTCATGGGTATTCTTTTTGAGACAGAAATCTGAAACCCCAAAGGTCTTCTACAATTTTGTCAAACAAATTCAGAATGAATTAGATAGTTCAGTGTTCAAAATCAGAAGTTACCATGGAACTGAATTCCAATCTGAAAGTATGACAAGGCTGTGTGAAGAATTTGGGATTCATCAGGAATTCTCCTCAACTAGAACACCTCAGCAAAATGGTATTGCTGAGAGATAGAATAGGACATTGATTGAGGCTGGAAGAACACTATTGAGTGATACTTCTCTCCCAAAATATTTCTGGGCTGAGGAAGTAAACACTGCATGTCATGTGCTCAATAGGGCTTCCATCACCAAGAGGCACAAAAAGACACCCTATGAGGTCATAAAAGGCAGAAAAATAAACTTATCTTATTTTAGGATCTTTGGTTGCAAGTATTATGTACTTAATAATGGCAAATCTCACCTAACTAAGTTTACTGCCAAATCCCAAGATGGGATATTTGTTGGGTACAACAACAATAGTAAGGCCTATAGGGTCTACAATTTGGCTACTCAAGTTGTAGAAGAGTCTGTACATGTCATTTTTGATGAAACTAGACTTATTAACAGTGAGTTGCCAAGTAGTTCTTGTAGATCCACAGGTATGCAGCAGAAGATGGAACAGCTTACTATCAGATAAGATCCAACTACAAAGCTGGATGAGGAAAATGGTAGTTGCTGTCCAGGGGAGTACAAGACACTCAAGATGCTGATGAAGATCATGAGGTGAAACATAATGAAGAGATTGGAGAAGATCAAACTGCTGATAGATTACCTCCAGTAGTTAGACAGTTGAAGGATCATCATGCACACCAGATCATTGGTGATCCAAGACAAGGAGTACAAACAAGGAACAGGAACTTGAACACAGTTCTTTGCTCAAGCTTCTTATCTCAAGTGGAACCCAAGAGATTTGAAGAAGCTATTCTAGACCCACACTGGATTGAAGCTATGCAGGAGGAGTTAAATCAATTCAGAAGGAGCAAGGTCTGGGAGTTGATTCCAAAACCAAAGGGCCACAATGTCATAGGGACAAAGTGGATTTATAGAAACAAGCTTGATGAGAGTGGGATCATAGTGAAGAACAAGACAAGACTAGTTGCCAAAGGATACAAACAGGAAGAGGGCATAGACTTTGATCAGAATTTTTCTCCAGTGGCAAGGTTGGAAGCAATAAGGCTCTTCCTTGCCTATGTAGCATATCAAGGCTTCAAAGTCTACCAAATGGATGTTAAGTCAGCATTCTTAAATGGGGACTTAAAAGAGGAGGTCTATGTAGAACAACCCTCAGATTTTGTTGATCCACTCAATCCTACTTTTGTTTATAGACTTAGGAAAGCTTTGTATGGGTTGAAACAAGCCCCAAGGGCTTGGTATGAAACCCTGTCTAGTTTCCTCATTGAGAACAAATTCTCAAGGGGAAAATAGATAAGACTATATTCCTTAGGGAATCCAAAGAAAAGATTATCCTAGTCCAAATATATGTTGATGACATAATATTTGGTTCTACTAAAAATAACCTTTGTAGAAAGTTTGCAAAACTTATGCAAGAGAAATTTGAAATGAGCAGTATGGGAGAACTTAAGTTCTTCTTGGGACTCCAAGTAAGATAGACTGATGATGGCTTGTCCATATGACAGTCTAAGTTCATCCAGGAGTTAATTAAGAAGTATGGTATGGAATCCTCCACTACCATGAGAACTCCAATAGGGTCAAGTGTGTCTCTAAGCAAAGATGATGTAGGGAAACCTGTAGATGAGTCTTTATATAGAGGGATAGTTGGCTCACTCCTATATTTGACTGCTAGTAGACCAGATATCATGTATGCTACATGTGTTTGTGCTAGGTACCAATCCTGCCCTAAAGAATATCATCTTATTGTTGTCAAAAGGATTTTGAGATATCTTAAAGGCACACCTAATCTAGGCCTTTGGTATCCTGGGAATAGAGATTTTTTACTAATGGGCTATTCAGATGCAGACTTTGCAGGTTGCAAAGTAGATAGGAAAAGCACAACAAGCACCTGTCTGTTGAAGTTGGTGATCGGGCGGTCTGGCGGGCTGTCTTGGCGGGTTGAAGACCGCGCGGTTTTGCGGTTTGTCTCAGCCGGCTTGGAGACCGGGCGATCTAGCGGTCTACCCTGGCAATCTCTCTTTCTCTCTGGTGGTAGCCGTGCGGTTAGCCCTTCTGTCTAACCGCGCGGCTTGTGCGGTTTGTTCTGTATAGTCCGCTTAGTCCTGTAAATTTTTAGTCCCACATCTCTTATTTGTATTCTCTCATCTCTCCTCCATTCTATATAAGGGAGGGTATACCTTTGTAATAGATATCTTTTTTTGGATAATAAAATTTCAATTATTCAAAATTCTGTCTGTTTGTTACTGCATGTCCGCTACTTTTAACATGGTATCAGAGGACACGGTCTTTTCCTCCTGATTGTGTGCGCTCTCTGATTCTCGCCGCTTGTTTCTGCTTCACGGGACCTGTCTTCGCGGCTTGTCCTCTCTTCTACCCGCTGCTCTGTTCGCGCGGCTTGTTGCTTCTCTTCTCTAGCTGCTCTTCGTCGTCGCGACCTGTTTAGTTGTCGCAGCGACCTGTTTCCTTCTAGCCGCCTGTTTTCCCCTCGCTGTGCGGCCTATTTCTGTTCTCCCGGCTTGCGACTTGTTGTTGTCGCTGTTGCTTCTTACTTCCTCTTCTCTTCTGTTCGCTCGGACTTTTCAGTACACGCGACCTCTTCCCCGCAGTGCCTTGGTCTGCTTCCTGGCCGCTAGTGTTCGCGCGGCTTCTTCCCTTTAAACCGCTGCGGTTTCGCGCGGCTTGCTTTCCTTTTTCCTCTCCCCGCGACTTTTTCTTCTGTTCGCGCGGGTTCTTCCTTGTTTGAGCGGCCTCTCTGCCTTTCTTCCTTTAGCCGCTCCTGTCTGTTAGTCGCCGCGACCTCCTGTTCAGTCGCGCGGCTAGTGCTTCCCTCTTCTTCCCCTTTGCCTTGCTCTGCACCTTGGTCGTGGCCATTCTTGCCGCTGGTGTGTTGTCACCGAGACCGCTGCAGTTTTTAGTCCTCCCATCATGGCTTTCATATACTCCTCCCAGTAGTTCGCCTCGGTGGTCACGTCTTCTGGTCGTGCCAACGTTGTTACTCAAGGAAAATGGCTGATCGACACTGGTGCTACAAATCATATGACCGGCTCTCTCCAGTGTTTTTCTCTCCTAGAAACACATGATCGGTTGCCCCCGGTTATTCTCGCTGACGGCTCTTCATCATTAGTCCATGGGACGGGGATCGTTCATGTCACTCCGTCTCTTCACTTGGCGGATACTCTATATGTGCCCCAGTTCCCGTGCAACTTATTATCTGTTACCTCTCTCTGCAAGCAATTACAGTGTTCCGTCACATTCACTTCTACTTCTTGCTCTTTTCAAGATCCGGACTCCCAACAGACGATTGCTACTGGGACTGAGAGTGGCGGCCTATACTTCCTGGACAACATTTCTGCTTTTTCCACCTTCTCCACCACCTCCACAGATATTCTTCAATGGCATCTCCGCCTTGGTCATGCTCCTCCACGTCTTCTTCGTCAACTTCTGCCCCACCTTCCTCCACAAAGTCCTCCGCTCAACTGTGAGGCTTGTCAGCTTGGCAAGCATCACCGCTCCTCCTTCCCTCCAAATCACGTTCGTAGCTATACCCATCCGTTTGATCTCATCCACTCCGACATTTGGGGTCCTTCTCCTACTCTTACCATTGGTCGGGGTAGTTCCTATTTTGTCACGTTCATTGATGATTTCTCTCGCTGTACGTGGGTGTATCTATTAAAAGATCGCTCCGAACTATTCTCTGTATGGACGTCCTTCTATCTCATGATCCAAACTAAGTTTAATGTTTCTATCAAAGTTTTTCGATCTGATAATGCCAAAGAATATGTCAGTCATGACTTTTCTACATTCTGCATGCAACATGGGATTATTCATCAAACTAGTTGTGTCTATACTTCACAACAAAATGGTGTGGCCGAACGCAAAAACCGTCACCTCCTCGATGTCGCTCGCACCTTGATGACCCAGATGCATGTTCCTCGCTCCTATTGGGGCTATGCTGTTCTCCTTGCCTGCTACCTTATCAATCACATTCCCTCCACGGTTCTCCATGACAAAACCCCGTTCTCCATTCTGTATCCGGGCAAGGAGCCGTTTCTTCTACCTCTCCAAATCTTTGGATGCACTGCCTTTGTGCACACCCCTTCTGCCACCCGTGATAAGCTCTCCCCTCGCTCCACCAAATGTGTCTTTCTGGGGTGCTCTACCACTCAGAAAGGCTATTGTTGCTTTGATCCCGTTCTTCGTAAACAGTTCGTCTCTGCTGACATCACCTTCTTCGAGAATACCCCCTACTTCTCGGATGCCTCCTCTCCTCTTCTCCCCGCTTCTGATTCTCCTATCGTTCCCTTCGTTCCCTTGCCTCCTACTACGCTCTACACCCCTACACCGTCTCCATCCCCTCCTCTCCCTCCACCTCTCTCTCTCCCTTCTCCGCCACCCTCTCCCTCATCTCCGCCGCCGTCACTCTCTACTCCCGGGCCAGCTTTCTCTACCCCGGATGCTCCGGATGCCGCGGGATCCGCAGACCTGGATCTTCCTATCGCTCTTCGCAAAGGGGTGCGGACGTGTACCCTACACCCCCTTGCTGCGGTTGTTTCCTATGATCATCTTACCCCTTCTCGCAGGGCATTTGCACTGGCTATCTCTGCCACTGCCACACCCCGCTCCTACCAGGAGGCCCTTGTTATTCCTCATTGGAAGATGGCCATGGATGAGGAAATGACGACCCTAACTGAGTGGGGTACCTGAACTCTTGTTCCTCCTCCCCTCGGCACTGATGTTGTTGGCTGCCGCTGGGTCTTTGTGGTCAAATTTGGCCCCGACGGCACTGTGGGTCGTTATAAGGCTCGCCTTGTTGCAAAGGGCTTTACTCAGACCTATGGGGTTGATTACTTTGATACCTTCTCCCACGTGGCTCGTCTCAGCACTATCCGGGTCCTTCTCTCTGTGGCGGTCAATAGAGATTGGCCAATTTCCCAGTTGGATGTCAAGAATGCCTTCCTTTATGGTGATCTTCACGAGGAAGTTTACATGGAGTAACCTCCTGGGTATGTTGCTCAGGGGGAGACACGGGTATGCCGGCTGAAGAAGGCAATCTATGGCCTCAAGCAGAGCCCTCGAGCTTGGTTTGACAAGTTCAGCAGCATCGTGGCGGCCGTTGGTTTTGCGCGAAGCTCTGCCGATCACTCTCTCTTTATTCGTAAAACTCCTTCGGGGCTGGTTGTTCTTGCTGTGTACATTGATGATATTCTTCTCACTGGCGATGACCAGGAAGGGGTAGCGCTGACAAAGCGTCATCTTCGCCAACATCTGATCATGAAAGATATGGGCTCTCCAAAGTACTTTCTGGGGATCGAAATCTCTCGGAAGCCCGACTCCTTAGTTCTCTCTCAGTGTAAGTATGCCCTTGATCTTTTAAAAGAGGCAGGATTGACTGGAGCAAAACCTGCCTGATGCCCCATGACAACTAGAGAAGACAAAACCTGGACAGATGATTCGCCTACTCTTTCAGATAGTTCGCGATACAGGCGTATGGTTGGTAAGCTCATATATCTCACAGTGACCAGGCCCGACATTTCCTATGCTGTGGGCAAGGTGAGTCAATTCATGCAAGCACCTAGGGAGTGACATCTACAGTCCGCCTTGCGGATCTTGGAGTATGTCAAAGCAGCGCCTGGGAAAGGATTACTCTTTCAGAAGAATGGTCATCTGAGGATTGAAGCATACTCAGATGCAAGTTATGCTGATGACAAAGGGGATCGCAAGTCAACCTCAGGTTTTTGCACCTTTGTTGGGGGAAATCTGGTGATCTGGAAGAGCAAGAAGCAGTCTGTTTTCTCCAGGTCCAGTGCAGAAGCTGAGTATCGCAGTATGGCGTCGACCACTTGTGAGTTAAAATGGCTGCGGGCTCTCATGCTAGATTTAGGAGAGGTCTACAACCATCCTCTACCTATGTTCTATGATAACAAGGCCGCCATATACATCTCCAAAAATCCGGTCTTCCATGAAAGAACAAAGCACATTGAGGTCGACTGTCATTTCATTCTTGAAGAGATCTTAAAGGAACAAATTTGCACTCCATTTGTCACTTCTGATAAAGAGCTGGCTGACATCTTCACTAAGCCAGTTTCCGCCTCGTTTCTTCATGTTTGTGACAAGCTGGACATGATCGATATATATGCTCCAGCTTGAGGGGGAGTGTTGAAGTTGGTGATCGGGCGGTCTGGCGGTCTGTCTTGGCGGGTTGAAGACCGCGCGGTCTTGCGGTTTGTCTCAGCCGGCTTGGAGACCGGGCGGTCTAGCGGTCTACCCTGGCAATCTCTCTTTCTCTCTGGTGGTAGCCGTGCGGTTAGCCCTTCTGTCTAACCGCACGGCTTGTGCGGTTTGTTCTGTATAGTCCGCTTAGTCCTGTAAATTTTTAGTCCCACATCTCTTATTTGTATTCTCTCATATCTCCTCCATTCTATATAAGGGGGGCATACCTTTGTAATAGATATCTTTTTTGGATAATAAAATTTCAATTATTCAAAATTTTGTCCGTTTGTTACTGCATGTTCGCTACTTTTAACACTGTCAATTACTAGGAGGAAGATTGGTGTTTTGGAGCTGTAAGAAGCATACTAGTGTGGCAATTTCCACAGCTGAGTCTGAGTAAGTTGCTGCAGGAAGTTGCTGTGCACAGTTGTTGTAGATACAACATCAGTTAGAAGACTATGGTATTCAGGTAAGTAGAACTCCCTTATTATGTGATTCTACTAGTGCTATTTCTATTGCTCATAATCCTGTTTCTCATAGTAGAACAAAGCATATAGAAATAAAATACCATTTTCTTAGAGATCATGTAGAGAAAGAAGATATCTCATTAGAGTTTGTTAATACTGATTTACAACTTGTTGATATGTTCACAAAGCCTTTAGATGAAACTAAATTCAATAATTTCAAAATTGAATTAGGAATGTTGAACATAAATTAGTTTAACAAATTTGGCTAAGTAAAATTGTGTCGACACAAGAAGTTGTCTGTGTCGACACATAGTAGTTGGTGTCGACATTTCAGGAAAGTGATGTCGACACATCTAGGTAAGTGATGTCGACACATCAGAAAATTAGTCTCGACACATCCAGAAGTGGTGTCGACATATCCAGAAGTGGTGTCGACACATAGGATCAACACACAGATTTTGTCGAGCACAAATAGAATCAGTGTCGACATATAGAAGTCAACACTTATGTCGAGACATTAGAAGTCTGTGTCGACACATTTCAACAGTGTCGACACATTAAGAGGATTCTGACGAGTCTTTTGACCTTCCTTATTTAGAAGGGTATAAATATGTCAACAACATAGTCTGTCGACACACTCTCCATAGTTTCGAGACCAAAATCTTGTGTCGACAAATTCTCTCTTCTTAATCCAAGCTTTCTCTCAACCCTAATGGCGCCAAAGCTTGAAGAGAACGTCAATGAAGGCTATGAGCTGGTACGCAATGCCTTTGATCATGCGGAACCCGAAATTAAAGCAGTAGTAACCCTAATTGCAGAAAATGGGTTGGAATTTCTGTTATCTGAACCAACAAAGATTTGGAAGAAAGAAATACTAGAATTCTATAGCGCAGCTACTTTAGATTCAACTGGACTTAAGATCAAATCTATAGTTCAGGGTGCTAAAGTTAAACTATCCTTGAAGAGCTTGAGGAAAACTCTTCAACTACCAAGAACTCAAGAAGAAGTAGAAATTACCTCATCCAAGACAAGGGAAGCACTTAAATGGTGTGGATTGGATCCCACTATGAAGATTGGATCTTCAATTAATAGAAAAGGAATGAATCAGCAAGGAAAATTCCTTTCAAAAGTGGTTGGCAAGGTCATACTTTGCAAGCCAGGGGGACATGATAGGGTTTCAGCCTATATGTTCTGCCTTATGACCAGGATTATCTACAGACTAAACACAGATTGGTCTGCAGTAATCTTTGAAAAAATTAAGGAAAGCATTAAGAAGCCAAATCTGGGAAGAATCATGAGTTTATACTTGGCTAGAACCATTCCAGAAATAATGGAACAGACAGCTGGATCCAAGATTAATCATATGAGGAGAATGGACATAAGGATAATCTCCAGATGGGATAGAGTCCTGACTAAGGACATGCCTGATGAAGAGAGGCAAGAGATTGCTGAAAAATCTCCTGCACAAGAAATTACTTATGGTGCTCAGGTGCAGGGGGAGCCTCATCATGTGGAGGAGGCAACCCACTTGGATAGTGAAATGGTAACACAGACTATTCCTGAGGTAATTCAAGAAGTTAATCAATCAATTTTCAATAATAAAGATGAAACACTAAATGAGACTTTGATTGATGTTGACCAGACAACTCACCTCAACACTCCAGCACAGGATGCTATCATGGAGGATACATCTGTTGCTGCTGATGCTCCTGAGTTGGTGGTGCCTCAATTCCCAACTCAACAAGAATTTACCCTTGAAGAGTTGTTCCCTGATTTAGTGCAAGCTAACATTGAGGGGGAGCAAGCTGACATAGAGGGGAAGCAAGCTGAAACTGAGGGGGAGCAAGCAAACATTGAGGGGAGCAAGTAAGAACTTAGAGGGAGGAGCAAGGGACTCAGGGGGAGCAACCTAGGACTGAACAGGAATTGCCTCCTAGTCCTCAGGAAAGAGTTGATATAGCCAGTACCTCAGCTTCTGAAGATGAAGCAGAAATACAAACCAAGAAAAGAAAACTGATGGTTTTCAAAAGGAGCCAGAGCTATAAGAGGGCATTGCAAACTGCTCCACAATCTACCCCAGCAACTAACTATAGTTCCTTGTTAGTCTCTTTGCAAGTTAAGTTAGATGAACAAAGGAAAGCTATGGAAAAATATATGGATGAGAGCCATAAGGATTTACAATTTTACTTGGCTCAAGATATCAAATCTATAAGATTTGAGGTAAATCAGAATAAGAATGAGATGACAGACTGCTTTCACAAAGGAGACAATGTTGTGGTTTTCCTAGCAACACATTAAGAAAAAATAAAGACTCAAGTTGATGATATAGCTATTAAGCAAGACTATGTCTTAGAGAATCAACTTAGAATGAATGATAATCTGACAGAATCACATAATGTGATTGTTACAGAAATGAAGAATATTGCTACTGCCCAGACTGAAGCAAGGACTAAAGCCAAGGCAGATTTTGACAAGCAATTACAGGAAGGACTAGCTGCTGTACAAATAGCTATTAAAAATTCTCAAAAGACTATTTCTGATCAGCTACTGAAGTTAAAGTCCTTTTATAAAGATGGTGTAAATTATCTAGATGAACAGGTAAGATTTCAAAAAGATGATCTCAGGGATCATATTGCAAGAGAAGTTATAAAGGGGGAGAGAGTGTTAGTCAAAGCAGGCTCTGATCATGCTAAATGGATATCTAATAGCATCAGAGCCACCCTTGGATATCCACCCCTCTGTGATGATGATAATGTAGCTGAGTCAGGTGTGCATCCTGCCTATTTTGGAGGTGACCAACCTGAAGTTGCTCAGGTCATTTACCCTCCAGCAGATTTTGAAATGATTCACCAAGAAGTACAGTCTATGTACAACCCTCCAGAAGGTGCTCAAAATATTATCCTTGAGAAAGTAGAAATGCTAGAGGCAGTTTTGAACAAAGAGCAAGAAGCTCTATTGTTTAAGAAAAGATTCAGAGAACAGACAGAGTTGAAGCCTGATTTTGAGCAGTGGAGTCCAACATCCAGGAACATTATATTGACTACTTGGAAAACTGTAAAGGATAAGACCCATGATAGGGGCAAGTGGTACACTGAACAAGAATGGCAAAAATATGAAGTCAGGCACGAAGCCATTGTTCAATATAGAAGAAAGGCTAAAGCTGGGAAGCTACCTCCTAATGCTCAGGAGCCTAGCAAATATTTCCCAAAGCCCTTTCACTATTTTGAAAGGCAAAGAATAAGGGCTGAAGAGCAAAATAAGAAAGATTTGAAGGGCAAGAAGCCAGCTGATGATACTGATGCTCCAGTACAAGCCAAGATCCAGTCAGGCAAAGGCATAGTTATCAAGGAGCCAGACCAGCCTTAGGATAGATTTACTAGATTTTACAAACATTGTAATCTTTAGTTAATAAAAATCTATGTAAACTATTGGAAGTTTAAACAAAACAGTGATTAATGCACATTTTGATTGCATCATTATTCTGTGATGACATTTTGTATAGGTTTTATTTATAAGTTACCCTATCATATAATATTTTTATACATCATAATATGTATTTGTTATGAATGGTGTATATCATTGACTAAGGGTTATGACTTCTCCAAATAGGGGGAGATTGTTGGGTACATTGGAAAATGTGTACCAGATTTGAAGAAGCCTCACCTTACTCAATGATATGCATCAAGGTGTATTTGATGTTGTTTTGAGTTTATATGTGCAGGTTAAGTAAATGCAGGAATGCAGGAAAAAGTTTCTAAGTCCATGTGTCGACACCAGGAGAAGTTGTGTCGACACTTATGAAGGCTTGTGTCGACACTGGAGAAAGGCTGTGTCGACACTTGTAGCCACATGTGTCGACACTTGGAAAGGCTGTGTCGACAGCAGAAAAAACTGTGTCGACACACAGAGGCAGTGTCGTCACACAGAGAAAGCATTGTCGACATTAACTGTGTCGACACCAAGAGGTAGTGTCGACACATAGAAGACTTTGTCGACATCAACTGTGTCGACACCAAGAGGCAGTGTCAACACACAGAAGACTTTGTCGACATCAACTGTGTCGACACACAGGACTTGTGTCGACACACAACAGACTTTCAACAAAGTTAAAGAGAAGAAGTGATTGTGTCGACACACAGAATTTGTGTCGACACATTCTACAGAAGCTGTGTCGAGAAACAGTAACAACAACAAAGGAGCTGTGTCGACACCACCAAGGCTTGTGTCAACACTTAGTCCACTTGTGTTGACACTTAGTATACTTGTGTCGACACATGATGAAGTTCAGTCTCGACACTTTGCTGACAGAGACAGAGTTTCAAGAAGTGACTGGAAGACTTAACAGCTGCCATTTCTAACTGGTCTACTGCAACTGTCAAAGCTGTCAGAAGTTCGTTAGAAATCGGATCAGCCGGTTACCATGGAGAAAGTCTATATAAAGGCATTCTTCATCAAACAAAAAGGGATGGAAACAGATTGAGACAGGAACTAATATAGAATTTGGAGAGAGAGAGCTCTATCTATTGAAGTGAAGAAAGGGACTTAAATCAACAAGTCTCTTAAGTGCAGATTCTGAACCAGTCTGCCAAGAAGGATTCAGATTGAGATCTGAATTTCAAGAAGGAAGCTGATTGAAGATCAACTTCAAAGGAGTTCAACCCTACTGAGTTCAGATTCAAGAAGTTTTGAAGAAAGCTAAGAGAGGTTGTTCTCTGTGATCAAATTCTTCCAAGAACTGATCAAGAAACCATCCATCCTTTCTCTCTCAACCAGGGTGGTGGTAAATTCCATTTTAAATCTATTTTCTGTAGGATCTTTATAAGATCTGAGTTATAAGCCTGTTTTTATAAAGTCTGAGTTGTAGGAGATTATTTTCTCTGAGTGGTAGGTGTTGTTGAATGCTGAGGTAGGACTGTGAGCCTGAGTTGTAAGAGATTGTAATCTCTGAGTTGTAGGCCTTGTTGAAGGCTGAGGTAGGGCAGATTGCCTGAGCTGTAGGAGTGTGGACTCATTCTGAGTTGTAGGAGCATTGTTTGGGTTCTGAGCTGTAAGATCTGCGGATCTGAGGTGAAGGAAAGAAGTTAGGCCGAATCTAGCACACTGCTAGATAGGCGAAGGGGGAAAGTGGATGTACCCAGACCTCGGGGAACCACTATAAAAACTGTGTGCAATCTGTGATTGTGTGATTCTGTGAATTCTGTGCTGTATTAGCTGTTTCTGATTAATTAACTGAATAGATATTCTGCCTTAGAAGAAAAAGGAATTACACATATTCACCCCCCTCTAGCTGTTTAGGAACCAATTCTTTCAGTTGATGTCGACTGAACTTTCTGTGTGTCGACAAAGTTGATGTCGACTGAACTTTCTGTGTGTCGACACAAGTCTTGTGTGTCGACACAATTTCTTCTGGCGTCGACACAGCTTTTCCAACTGTCGACACAATTGACTCTAGGTGTCGACACAGCTTTTCTCAAGTGTCGACACAAGTCTTCACAAGTGTCGACACAGCTTCTTCTGATGTCGACTCATGGACTTAGAAACTTTTCCTGCATATTCTTAACCTGCACATATAAACTCAAAATAACATCAAATACACCTTGATGAATATCATTGAGCTAAGTGAGGCTTCTCCAAATCTGGTACACATTTTCCAATGTACCCAACAAAGGGATTTTGCCTCAATCCATTTGGATAAGTAGTTAATTATGACGAGAATGAACTTCCTCTGTTCGCTGGCTTGGGGGAAAGGGTCAATCAGATCCATTCCCCAGATGGCGAAGGGCCAGGGAGTGGTGATTGAACGAAGCTGTTGAGCTGGGTGCAACTGAAGAGGCGCAAAAAGATGGCATTTCAGACATTTCTTGGAAAAGGTCATTGTGTCCTACGTGTAACACCCCCTATCCTTCGCATAGCATATAGAAGTAGGTCTGGTCGCGGCCCGACGCCATATACCACAGACAGACCGGAAGGTTACTCAATGGAAACCATCCAACTTAGAATCAACGTCCTACACAGTGTACATTCTAGCGGAAGCAATTTAAAAGGTTGCAAAACAAAGAACCCAGCATAAACATGAATTTCCACTGCAAAACCCAATATGAATGAACGTACAATACACAAGTACAATGATCATAAGGCCTTAAAATTGTATACTCAAATTACAGCGTTTTCCAAATCTCGGCACGCAGGCCGGTCACACATGAATAAAACAAGTAAACACTCATATTAGGTCTTCGAGGGTCGGCTCAGCAACAAGGGCTTTTTGCCCGCTATTTACCACTTGGCTCCGCAACACCTGCAAATAATAATCCACCGCACGGTGGCAAACAAAAGCCACGGTCAGCTATGCTGACCAAATTATAACGATCCCGCCCCCATACTCGGGGCGGCGATGCTCCTTCCCTGCACTTTGTTAGCATAACCAAGCAGTATAGTGAATAAACACTTCATCACAGGCGTGGAGACACACGACCACACACCCCATGCTCTCAGGGCACATTCTCGGTGAACACAGTCAAAGTCCGCTGACTCACCACCACCCCTTGGACGGCAATTACTCGTGAGCATTTTGTCTTTTCGGCATTGGTCACGTCAATTTAAGCCATATACCGCCTAAGACCCTCCATCTATGCCAACGGCTCCTACCGAACGACATAGAGCGGGTACGGTTCCTCCTGACCCATTGCGCACACCGCAACGTCAAGTTAAGCCATATGCGCAGGTCAAGCTTTCCCGAGTCCCAAATCGATTTCACACTTTACATAACCCAGTTATGTACAAGTTGGCTCCCAGGCCACCAAGTTGGCAGAATCACGCTTCTGCCCAGTTTTTCGGGTGCACCTTGGGGTTAGTCCCCAAGGCTCCCTCTTGCAATCTACCGCGTAGAAAACCCAAAAAACAAACATCCGCACGGAGTCTTCTCCGGCCATTCATACAATGCAACATCACTGATCCCGACCAACTTGTCCGGGTAGGCTTCACACATCATGCCTATGTCTGATTCTCGATTATAGACTCTACATGCTAAACAACGGGGACAATTCATGTCTACCCGAAGGAACGCCTCAAACTCCCCGCAAACTCGCGAGAGCGGGCTTCCTATGCAAAGAAAAGAGGACTTCACATGTCCTAGGATGAGAATCATTACCCTAGCATTTTTCCTTGGCGTCATGGAAATCTATGCAAATGAAAAGCACCGCAATGTCCTCGACTTCGTAGATCCGAAGTCGACTCGTGATTTGGAGCTCTGAAGCTCCACCGGTGGCCGGATCTAACTCCCTTCTTCTTCCTTGCTCTCCCCTCTCTCTAGAAGCTTAGAAAGAGAATGCTTGGAAACGGACGGCTACGATCCGAACTTAAAATCCAAAACCTGGGCCGAACACGACTTGTGACACGCCCGTGTCCAGGGCCGTGTTCCCCATTCGCTGTCGAAACCTACGCGTCCTGAAAAGAATACGGGCACCCGACATGCTCGTGTCAAACTTGACACGCCCGTGTCATACAGTACACGGCCGTGTAGTGTGACGTGTTACTCCATCGACACAGGACCAAAAACGCCCGAAAGGCAAACGGGTACTCGACACGCCCGTGTCGCATTTTGACACGCCTGTGTCTACCCGACACAGCCTGTGTGCTGATCCCGTGTACCACCCCCGCCACGACCCGACTTCATCCCGTGAAGGACACAGCAGGGGATACGTCCGTGTCTCAGGCCGTGTTCGCTGCTTGACGATCGTCGACTCCAAATTCGTCGACCACTCGGCCAGATCGTCGACTCGAGCACGACACGCCCCTTGGACACGCCTGTGTCCCAGGCTGTATGCCCCCTGCCAAGTTCCAAACTTGGCCCAAAACGCCACTCGCCGCTCTTTTGAGTTTCGGGGCGTTACAACTCTCTCCCTCTTAAAAGAATTTCGTCCCGAAATTATATAAAGGAAAGATAAACACAAAACTTAAATTGTACCTGAGTGGAATAACTCTGGGTACTCCTCAAGCATGGTCTGCTCTCGCTCCCATGAGAGCTCCTCCCGACCGCAGTTGTCCCAACGGACCTTGACCATCCTGATCTATTTGTTGCGTAGCCGCTTGACTTCCGAGTCCTCAATGCGTATAGGATTTACCTTCGTCGTCAACCCATTATCGACCGGCACTTGATCAACCGCAATCACTTGCAAAGGATCTTGTACTGCCTTCCGCAGCACCGATATATGGAATACATCGTGTAGACCACTTAGCTCCACTGATAGCCTCAATCGATAAGCTGCTTCGCCAATCTGCTCCAGAACCTCAAACGGTCCAAGGTACCTCGGGCGTAGCTTCTTCAAGCGCCGCACCTGCGAGACACCCTTGAACAGCTTGATCTTCAAGTACACCCAGTCGCCGACAGCAAACTCCACGTTCCTATGCTTGGCGTTATAGTACTTAGCTTGGCGGTCCTGAGCGATTAGCAATCTCTCTCGAATCATTCGAACCAATGACGTTGCATCTTCCACCTCTTGTCGCTTGTAAAACTTTGTCTCACCCGTTTCCAACCAAGACAACGACGTGCGACATCTTCTACTATAAAGGGTCTCGAAGGGCGCCATTTGAATGCTCGCCTAGTAGCTATTGTTGTACGCAAATTCCACCAAGTATAGGTGGTCTTCCCACTGCTTCCCAAAGTTTAGGACGCACATGCGAAGCATGTATTCCATTGTCCTATTGACCCTCTCATTCTGACCATCCTTCTGCGGATGAAAGGTTGTGCTGAAACTCAGCTTTGTTCCCAACATCTGCTGCACCAGCCTCCAATCATTGGACGTGAACCGTCCATCTCGGTCCCTCACAATGCTGCGGGGCACACCGTGAAGCTGTACTATGTTATCCACATATAACTTTGCCAATTTCTCCACATAATCGTCCTTCCTATGCGAAATGAAGTGTGACACCTTCGTCAAATAATCTACGACCACCCAGATGGCGTCGTTACCCTTTTGCGACCTTGTCAAACCATGCACAAAGTCCATAGTAATGTCGTTGAACTTCCACTCCGGAATAGGCAAGCACTTCAAGAATACTCCCGGCTTTTGGCATTCCGCCTTCACCAAGGCGCATGGTTGACACTTCTCCACGTACAGTGCCACATACTTCTTAAGTCATGGCCACCAGAACAATTTCTTCACATCGCGGTACATCTTCGTGCTCCCCGGGTGAATCGAGTACTTAGTATGATGCGCCTCGTACAACAATTCCACCCGCAATTTGCCCACATTCAGGACGCACAGACAACCGTCTTTCCATAGCAATCCATCCTCAACAACGAATTTGGAATTTGACCCATCCAAGGCCTCAACCATGATTTGCTTCATGCGGCCATCCATATCCAAAGCCTGTCGAATACGATCAGCCAGGTCACACTGAACTTCCGTCCAGTTCAATAGCGCTTCAACACTTGACTGCTTGTCTATGCAAGAGATCTCCAACGCCTCCAATGTAACGCCCCGAAACTCAAAAGAGCGACGGGTGACGTTTCTGTACCAAATTTGGAATTTGGCAGGGGTACACGGCCTGGGACACGGGCGTGTCCTAGGGCGTGTCGGGGTCGTTCAAAGATCTAGCAACGATCAGGCAGTATCAGGGTTCGACGATCGTCGAGCAGCGGTCGACGATTTGGTCGACATTCTGCGGTTGACGATTTAGTCGACATTCTGCGGTCGATGATTTAGTCGACATTCTGCGGTCGACGATTTTGTTGACATTCTGCGGTCGACGATTTGGTCGACATTCTGCGGTCGACGATTTGGTCGACGATCTGCAGTCGACGATCGGGTCATGGGTTCGACGATCGGGCCGTGGGTTCGACGATCGGGCCGTGGGTTCGACGATCGGGTCGTGGGTTCGACGATCGGGCCGTGTATTCGACGATTGGACCAGCGATCTTGGTTCGATGATCGTCGAGCGCGGGGCGGATTGTGGCGTGTTTGACTCTGTCGACGCGGAGTGTCGACACAAGGGTTTTGGCGGGAGTTGACTATTTGTTCTGAAACTGTTTTGATGCGGACGTGTCCTACTCCTGTTGGTGATTCGTGCAGTGTTTAGCCCCATTTGTCCAGGTCGGACCTGGATCGTATCCGTGCATCCCTTTTGTGGGATCCGACGGCTGTGGTTATTTCCCGATGGGGTCATACCCGAGTACAGGGTTTCAAAACCCTTATTCTTCTGTGTGGTTCTCTGTCTAAATCTTAGAGAGAGGGGAGAGAAAAAGAGGAAGAAGGAGTCTAGATTCAGTCGTTGGAGGAGTTTCAGAGCTCCAAATCACGAGCCGACTTCGGATCTACGAAGGCAAGGAGATTGCGGTGCTTTTCATCCGCGTACATTTCCATGGCACCAAGGAAGAATGCTAGGGTAACGATTCTCTACTTGAGCATGTGAAGCTCTCCTTCTTTTGCATAGGAAGCCCGCTCTCGCGAGTTTGCGGTGAGTTGGAGGCATTCCTTCGGGTAGATATGTGAAGTCCCCGTTGTGTAGAGTCCGTAATCGAGAACAGACATAGGCATGATGTGTGAAGCCTATCCAGACATGTTGGTCTGCATCGGTGATGTGGCATTGCGTAAATGCTGGAGAAGACTCCGTGCGAATGTTTGTTTTTCGGGTTTTCTACGTGGTAGATTGCAACAGGGAGCCTTGGGGATTAACCCTAAGGTGCACCCGGAAAACTGGGCGGATGCGTGATCTTGCCAACTTGGTGGCCTGAGAGTCAACTTGAACATAACCGGGTTATATGAAGTATGTGATGGAAACGGGACTCGGAGAAGTTTGACCCGCGCATATGTTTTAAATTAACGTTGCGGTGTGAGCAACAGGTTAGGCGGAACTGTACCCGTTCTATGTCGTTCGGTTAGAGCCGTTGGCATAGATGAGGGTCTTCGGCGGTCTATGGTTTAAATTACCGTGACCCATGCCGGGAAGACAAAATGCTCATTGTTTGGCTGTCAAAGTGGCGGTGGTGAGACCGGGGTCTCTATGGCTTTAATTGACGTGACATTGACCGGTACACCGAAAATGTGCCCTGAGTGTACGGGGCGTGTGGCTGAGCGTGCCAACTCCTGTGATGCAATGTATATATGTATATATATTGCTTGGTTATGCTAATAAGTGTAGGGAAGGAGCATCGCCGCCCCGAATTGGGGGGGATCCTTATAATTTGGTTAGCATTGCTGACCATTGCCTTTGTTTGCCACCGTGCGGTGGATTGTGCTTGCAGGTGTTGCTGGACCAAGCGGTCAATAGCGGGCTAAAGCCCAAATTGCGAAGCCGGCCCTCGAAGGCCTAATTGGAGTGTTTACTTGCTTTTGTTCATGTATGACCGGTCTGCGTGTCGTGGTATGGAAAACATGTAATATGAGTAAACCATTTGTAAGGCCTTAAGGCCAGTACTTGTGTATGTACTTCATTCCTTTTTGGCTTGTTAGTGGACATTCATGCTTGTTGCTGGGTTCTTTTAAATGCAACTATTTAAACTGCTTCCGCTAGAATGCTCTGTGTAGGATGTTGTGATTGGTTGGATGGTTTCCATTGAGTAACCACCCGGTCTGTCCGTGGTATATGGCGTCGGGCCCCGGCCGGACCTACTGCTATATGTTATGTGACGGATATGGGGTATTACAATTTGGTATCAGACTACTGGTTTCGGTCAGGCTTAAATGAATTCGCGGACGAATTATTTTTAAGGGGTGGTGAGCACATGTGTGTGCGTCATCGTTATAAAAACAAAAGAACCCATGAATGTCCACTTAGGAATGAAAATACACATGTTTGGGGAACCTGCGTGTTCCTATAATTGCTGTTTGCAATATTGTTTGGTCGCTTAACGGTGTTTTGTACCACTATAGGTGACCAGAAGCGGTGCTGGGCCATCGGAACGTCGAGTTTCTGAGGCTAGCTGTGCACCAAATGATGCTCCTGCAACACCTCCTTCGGCCAAAACCATTCGACTGGTGGCTGAAGCAGTGTTTGCAATGATCAATGCGCATCCTGCAAGGCAGGTGTAGCAGCTCGCTCCTGCGATGGAGCAGGTACCACTGCAAGCGGCTGAGCAGAAAAGGATGGAACAGGTAGTAAAGGAACCGGTGGTGCCGAGGAGGGAAACCGAGAGACAGCTCAAATATGTCATGAGCTTTAATCCTCCGGTATTCTCGGGGTTGGGAACCCCATCTCAAGCTGAAGACTGGCTCTCCCGCGTGAAGAGAGTCTTGACAGCGACAAAGACGGAGGATTGGCAGATGACCACTATAGCTACGTTCCTATTGGATGGAGATGCTAGGCTGTGGTGGGAGGGTTTGGAGCTGCATCTATTGAGAGGTAGGAAACTTACAGACGTTTAAATAGAGGAGTTCTCGAGACTGCTCTTGGCTAGGTACCTCCCTTCGACGCAGAGGATAGCTTTGGAGAACGAGTTCCTGAAGTTGGTTCAAGGAGAGAGTAGTGTGGATGAATATCTCCACGAGTTTACTCGATTGAGTCGGTATTCTAGCTCCACCATCGCGGATGAGGAGCGCAAGACGAATCGATTCTACGAAGGGTTGAGAGATGATTTGAGGCTACTACTCTCGGGGCCGATGACACAGGGTTTCTTGACCGTGGTCAACACGGCCCGGTCCTTGGAGGACATGAAGAATGTTCAAGCGAAGAAGAGCATTGGTGATAAGAAGTCTGGGTTCAAAGTGTCGACTACTTCAAAGTCCGGCTATCAAAGGTTCTTTAAGAATTCTAGGACTTCGGGTCCAGCTCCTTCTTTTGGTGCTTCTGGGGCGACTACGGGTCGGACCCCGGGTGCATGTTTTACTTGTGGAAAGCCGGGGCACTTTGCCCGCGATTGCTGGAGCGGACGTCCCAAGTCCGAAAGGAAGCCGGGACCAACTTATGAAGAGAAGGGCAAGGCGGTTGAGTCAATTGTATCCCATTATACTCCGGCCCAACCGAGGGTTTATAATCTTGGCCAACAGGAGGCCATCAAACAGGCGGATGTGGTGACAGGTAAAATTTAAATTTATAGCAAGTTAATCTTTTAAATACTTGTTATGTGCTTGTTACCTTACCACTGCTTGTTTAGGACTTGTTTTGATTTGTGATTATCCGGCAAGAGCATTCTTTAACACGGGAGCTTCACACTCCTTGTCCGAAGGATTCATATCGCGCATCGGAGTACCTTCTTCGATGGCGAAGGACAAGTTGGATGTTTTGTTACCAAATGGGTGTTCGATGCGCGCATATAAAGTCCGCGGTGTTAAGATTCGCATTGGGAATCAAGAGTTCGATCTGCAAGCGTCGTTACTACCGTTGGTGGAGTTCGACATTATATTTGGCATGGACTGGCTCTCGGAGCAGCAAGCCTATATTGATTGCGGTCGCAAGGAAGTCAAGTTGGGAGCAAGTCGTGAGATGACTTTTACGGGCTTAAAAGGGTCGAGCAAGACGTTGATGTCTGCTCTTCAGGTGGTGAAGGCGGTTCGTGCTGGTGCAGAGCTGTTCTTTACACTAGTGGAGGTTGCAAAGCCAAAGCCTACGTTGGATACTATATCAGTGGTAGCTGAGTACCCTGATGTGTTCCCCGCAGATCTTTCTGGAGCCCCGCTGCAGCGGGTGATAGATTTTACGATAGAGCTCGTACCAGGTGCAAAGCCTGTGTCACGCTCTCCATATCGGCTAGCACCTAAGGAAATGGCGGAGCTGAAGGTTCAACTGCAAGAGTTGTTGGAGCAAGGGTATGTGCGTCCAAGTTCTTCGCCTTGGAGCGCGCCGGTCCTCTTTGTTAAGAAGAAGGACAGAAGCTTGAGGCTATGTATTGATTATCGAGAGCTCAACAAGTTGACGGAAAAGAACAAGTACCCGATCCCCCGGATTGATGATCTATTCGATCAGTTAGTCGGGTCGACGGTGTACTCAAAGTTGGACCTCAAGTCCGGGTACTATCAGCTGCGAATAAGGGAGAGTGATATCCCAAAGACAACGTTCAGTATGAGATACGGGCATTACGAGTTTACGGTCATGCCGTTTGGGCTGACTAATGTGCCATCAGTGTTCATGGATTTGATGAACAGGACCTTCATGGAGTACTTGGACCATTTTATGATCGTCTTCATCGACGATATTTTGGTGTACTCGCAGAGTGAGGAAGATCACTTCAGGCATCTTCGTTTGGTTTTGGAGACGCTAAGGAGGAATCAATTGTACGCCAAGTTCTCGAAGTGCGAGTTTTGGTTGTCCTCAGTGGCATTCCTCAGTCATATAGTGAGTGGGGAAGGTATTGCAGTGGATCCGGCGAAGACTGTTGCGATACGGGAGTGACCTGAGCTTTCTACGGTAGCGGAAGTCCGGAGTTTTCTGGGGCTTGTCGGCTATTATAGGCGCTTCGTAGAGAACTTCTCGCGGATAGCGTTACCTCTCACTACTTTGACGAGGAAGGAGCAGAAGTTCGTTTGGACGCCGGAGTGCGCGCGAGCTTTTGAGGAGTTGAAATGTCGGTTGACCACGGCGCCTGTGCTGAGTTCGCCGAGTGGGACCGAAGGTTATGAGATTTATAGCGATGCTTCAGGCAGTGGTTTGGGTTGTGTGCTGTTACAGCATGGAAGCGTTATAGCATATGGCTCGAGACAGCTGAAGGTGCACGAGAGGAACTATCCGGTCCATGACTTGGAGTTAGCGGCCGTGATTTTTGCCTTGAAGCTGTGGAGGCATTATTTGTACGGTGTGAAGATTGATATCTACACCGATCACAAGAGCCTGAAGTATTTGATTGATCAGAAAGATCTGAACATGCGGCAGCGTAGATGGATGGAGTTCCTGGGGGACTATACATTCAAGATCCACTACGTGCCTGGTAAAGGTAATGCGGTTGCGGACGCGTTGAGTCGCCGAGCCCCAGCTCAAGCCAATTGGCTGTCGATCCATGACGAGCGGTTGGTTCAGGAGTTGGAGGCGTTGGAGATTTCTTGCGTAGACAAGCAGTCAAGTGCTGAAGCACTCTTGAATTTGGACTGAAGTTCAATATTACATGGCTGATCGGATTCGGTAGGCTTTGGATTTGGATGGGCACATGAAGCAACTCATGATAGAGGCTCTGGATGGGTCAAATTCCCAATATGAAGTTGTGGATGGATTGCTTTGGAAAGACGGTCGTCTTTGCGTCCCAAGCGTAGGCAGCTTGCGGGTTGATTTGTTGTACGAGGCGCACCATACCAAGTACTCGATTCACCCGGAGAGCACAAAGATGTACCGCAACGTTAAGAAACTGTTTTGGTCGCCGGGTTTGAAGAAGGATGTGGCGCTCTACGTGGCGAAGTGCCAAACTTGCGCCTTGGTGAAGGCGGAGTGCCAAAAGCCGGGAGGATTTCTGAAGTCCTTGCCTATTCCGGAGTGGAAATTCGACAACATCACTATGGACTTTGTGCACGGGTTGCCAAGGTCGCAAAATGGGAACAACGCCATCTGGGTGGTCGTAGATCGGCTAACGAAGGTGTCGCATTTCATTCCGCATAGGAAGGATGATCCAGTGGAGAAGTTGACAAAGTTATATGTGGATAACATAGTGCGGCTCCACGATGTGCCCCGCAGCATCGTGAGTGACCGAGATGGGAGGTTCACGTCTAATGATTGGAGGCTTGTGCAGCAAATGTTGGGAACAAAGCTGAGTTTTAGCACAGCCTTCCATCCGCAGACGGATCGGCAGACCGAGAGGGTCAATAGAACTATGGAAGACATGCTCCGCATGTGTGTCTTGGACTTTGGAAAGCAATGGGAAGACCATCTTTATTTGGTGGAATTTGTGTACAATAATAGCTACCAGGCGAGTATTCAAATGGCGCCCTTCGAGGCCCTTTATGGTAGAAGATGTCGCACGTCGTTGTCCTGGTTGGAAACGGTGAGTCAAAGTTGTACAAGCGTCAAGAGGTGGAGGATGCTACTTCATTGGTGCGAACCATTCGGGAGAGGTTGCTAATCGCTCAGGACCGTCGGGCGAAGTACTATAATGCCAAACACAGGAACGTGAAGTTCGCTGTGGGCGACTGAGTGTACTTAAAGATCAAGCCGTTCAAGGGTGTATCGCGGGTGCGGCGCTTGAAAAAGCTAAGCCCGAGGTACCTTGGGCCGTTTGAGGTTCTGGAGCGGGTTGGCGAAGCAGCCTATCGTTTGAAGCTATCAGTGGAGCTTAGTGGTCTACATGATGTATTCCATATATCGGTGCTACGGAAGGCGGTGCAAGACCCTACGCAAGTGATCGCGGTCGATCAAGTGTCGATTGATAGTGGGTTGACGACAAAGGTCA
Organism: Platanthera guangdongensis; assembly: GCA_039583875.1. Taxonomy (NCBI): domain Eukaryota; kingdom Viridiplantae; phylum Streptophyta; class Magnoliopsida; order Asparagales; family Orchidaceae; genus Platanthera; species Platanthera guangdongensis. The sequence continues at coordinate 34,676,348 of CM077148.1, read as the reverse complement.
AGCCTGTACGAATTGAGGACTCGGAAGTCAAGCGGTTACGCAATAAAGAGATCAGGATGGTCAAGGTCAGTTGGGACAATTGCGGTCGAGAAGAGCTCTCTTGGGAACGGGAGCAGACTATGCTTGACGAGTACCTGGAGTTGTTCCGCTCAGGTACAATTTTAGTTTTGTGCTTATCTTTCCTTTATGAAATTTCGTGGACGAAATTCTTTTAAGAGGGGGAGAGCTGTAACGCCCCGAAACTCAAAAGAGCGACGGGTGACGTTTCTGTACCAAATTTGGAATTTGGCAGGGGTACACGGCCTGGGACACGGGCGTGTCCCAGGGCGTGTCGGGGTCGTTCAAAGATCTAGCAACGATCAGGCAGTATCGGGGTTCGACGATCGTCGAGCAGCGGCCGACGATTTGGTCGACATTTTGCGGTCGACGATTTAGTCGATTTGGTCGACAATTTAGTTTTGCGGGTCTGACGTTCGAGTCGACATTCTTCGGTCGACAGGTCGACGTTCTGCGGTCGACGATGATTCGACGATGGTCGATGATTCGATGATTTGACGGTCGACATGTCGGACGATTTGACGTTCGACTATTTTTGTGTCTACTCCTGTTGGTGATTCGTGCGTGTTTAGCCCCATTTGTCCAAGTCGGACCTGGATCGTATCCGTGCATCCCTTTTGTGGGATCCGACGGCATTCCCATGCGGTACCCAAGTACGTTTCAAAACCCTTATTCTTCTGTGCGGTTCTCTGTCTAAATCTTAGAGAGAGGGAGAGCAAAAGAGGAAGAAGGAGTTAGATCCAGTCTTTGCTGACTTCGGATCTACGAAGGCAAGGAATTGTGGTGTTTTTCATCCGTGTACATTTCCATGGCACCAAGGAAGAACGCTAGGGTAACGATTCTCTACTTGAGCATGTGAAGCTCTCCTTCTTTTGCATAGGAAGCCCGCTCTCGCGAGTTTGCGGTGAGTTGGAAGCGTTCCTTCGGGTAGATATGTGAAGTCCACGTTGTGTAGAGTCCGTAATCGAGAACGGACATAGGCATGATGTGTGAAGCCTATCCGGACATGTTGGTCTAGATCGGTGATGTTGCATTGCGTAAATGCCGGAGAAGACTCCGTGCGAATGTTTGTTTTTCGGGTTTTCTACGTGGTAGATTGCAACAGGGAACCTTGGGGATTAACCCTAAGGTGCACCCAGAAAACTGGGCGGATGCGTGATCTTGCCAACTTGGTGGCCTGGGAGCCAACTTGAACATAACCGAGTTATGTGAAGTATGTGATGGAAACGGGACTCGGAGAGGTTTGACCCGCGCATATGTTTTAAATTAACATTGCGGTGTGAGCAACGGAGTTAGGTGGAACCGTACCCGTTCTATGTCGTTCGGTTAGAGCCGTTGGCATAGATGAGGGTGTTCGGCGGTCTATGGTTTAAATTACCGTGACCCATGCCGGGAAGACAAAATGCTCATTGTTTGGCCGTCAAAGTGGCGGTGGTGAGACCGGGGTGTCTATGGCTTTAATTGACGTGACATTGACAGGTTCACCGAGAATGTGCCCTGAGTGCACGGGGCGTGTGTCCGAGTGTGCCAACGCCTGTGATGCAATGTATATATATATACTGCTTGGTTATGCTAATAATGTGCAGGGAATGAGCATCGCCGCCCCGAATTGGGGGCGGGATCGTTATAATTTGTTCAGCATTGCTGACCGTTGCCTTTGTTTGTCACCGTGCGGTGGATTGTGCTTGCAGGTGTTGCTGGACCAAGCGGTCAATAGCGGGCTAAAACCCAAATTGCGAAGCCATCCCTCGAAGGCCTAATTGGAGTGTTTACTTGCTTTTGTTCATGTATGACTAGTCTGCGTGCCGTGGTATGGAAAACATGTAATATGAGTAAACCATTTGTAAGGCCTTAAGGCCAGTACTTGTGTATGTACTTCATTTTTTTTTGGCTTGTTAGTGGACATTCATGCTTGTTGCTGGGTTCTTTTAATTGCAACTATTTAAACTGCTTCCGCTAGAATGCTCTGTGTAGGACGTTGTGATTGGTTGGATGGTTTCCATTGAGTAACCACCCGGTCTGTCCGTGGTATATGGCGTCGGGCCCCGACCGGACCTACTGTTATATGTTATGTGACGGATAGGGGGTGTTACATCCAACTCCTGAACCAACCGCTCATCATAGATCGACAGCCAATTGGCTTGAGCTGGGGCCCTACGACTCAACGCGTCCGCAACTGCATTGCCCTTCCCAGGCATATAGTGAATCTTGAATGTGTAGTCCCCCAGGAACTCCATCCATCTCCTCTTTCGCATGTTTAGATCTTTCTGATCCAACAAGTATTTCAGGCTCTTGTGGTCGGTATAGATATCGACCTTCACCTCGTACAAGTAGTGCCTCCACAGCTTCAAGGTAAAAATCACGGCCGCTAACTCTGAGTCATGGACCGGATAATTGCTCTCATGCACTTTCAGCTGTCGCGAGTCATACGCTATCACACTTCCATGTTGTAGTAGGACACAACCAAGTCCACTGCCCGAAGCATTGTTGTAAATATCAAAACCTTCGGTCCCACTCGACGAACTCAGCACAGGCGTCGTGGTCAACCGACACTTCAGCTCCTCAAAAGCTCGTGCGCACTCCGGCGTCCAAACAAACTCCTGCTCTTTCCTCGTCAGAGTCGTGAGGGGTAACTCTATCCGCGAGAAGTTCTCCACGAAGCGCCTGTAATAGCCGGCAAGCCCCAGAAAACTCCGGACTTTCGCTACCGTAGACAGCACAGGCCACTCTCGTATCACAACAATCTTCGTTGGATCCACCATAATTCCCTCTCCACTGACTATGTGACCAAGGAACGCTACTGAGGACAACCAAAACTCGCATTTGGAGAACTTGACGTACAATTGATTCCTCCTTAGCGTCTCCAACACCAAATGTAGATGCTTAAAGTGATCCTCCTCACTCTGCGAGTACACCAATATGTCGTCAATGAAGACGATCACAAAGTGGTCTAGGTACTCCCTGAAGGTCCTGTTCATCAAATCCATGAACACCGACGGCGCATTAGTCAGCCCAAACGGCATGACCGTAAACTCGTAATGCCCGTATCTCGTACTAAAAGCTGTCTTAGGGATATCACTCTCCCTTATCCTCAACTGATAATAACCAGACTTCAAATCCAATTTCGAGTACACCGTTGACCCAACTAACTGATCAAAGAGATCATCAATCCTTGGGATCGGGTACTTGTTCTTTTCCGTTAGCTTGTTCAGTTCTCGGTAATCAATACAAAGTCTCAAGTTTTCGTCCTTCTTCTTAACAAAAAGGACCGGTGCGCTCCAAGAAGACAAAATTGGACGCACATACCCCTGCTCCAACAACTCTTGAAGTTGAACCTTCAGCTCCGCCATTTCCTTAGGCGCTAGCCGATACGGAGAGCGTGACACAGGTTTCGCACCTAGCACTAGCTCGATGGTGAAATCAATCTCCTGTTTAGGTGGGTTCCAGGAAGATCGCCAGGGAACACATCAGGGTACTCGGATACCACTGAAATACTGTCCAACATAGGCTTAGGCTTTGCAACCTCCATTGGCGTAAAGAACAGCTCTGCATCAGCACAAACTGCCTTCACCACCTGAAAAGCAGACATCAAAGTCTTGCTCGACCCTTTCAAGCCCGTAAAAGTCGTCCCACGACCTGTTCCCAACTTGACTTCCTTGCGACTGCAATCAATATAAGCTTGCTGCTCCGAGAGCCAGTCCATGCCAAATATCACGTCGAACTCCACCAGCGGTAGTAACGACACTTGCAAATCGAACTCTTTGTTAAAATTTTCTCAACGTGGTCAGCAAGGTAGCCCAAATGCCAAATTAATATCTTCGGCACTACCCAGTTCTCACGTTGAACCAGCGGAAAACCAAGGAACAAAGGTTAATCCCAACAAACAATGGAAGCACCAGCAGATCTTATATTCATTCACTTCTTTACACCACGAGGCATACATAGCGAGACATGATTTCGCTAGTATAACAGCTGTAAACAGAAAGCACCAAAACTCAAGCCGGGCCGACAGCACCGGAGTCCGCCGAGGTCGCCGAGGTCGTCGAGTCCGCTGAGATCGCCCGAACTAAGCTGCATTTCGCCGAATAGCCACGGAGTCCGCCGAAGCCGCGAGGCCGCGCGGACACACCGTTATTCGTCTCCTGCTGAAGCTGAACTGAGGAACACCCCCTACCCGCCTGAAACCGGCGGACAGGTTATTGAAGCTGGCAAAGTTGAAACAGAGTTGACAAGCAGCAGAGCGACCTCCTGCTGAATCCGCAGAGACCGCACAACTTCCAAGTACTTGACCGAAGTCACAACCAAGCTCCTGGCTCCTTGAAGTTACCCGCGCGACCTGCACACAGCAAACCGTCAGCCCTGAATCAAACCGTGCGGACAGAAAAACCGAGACCGCAGCTCCTTGCCCAACCCAACTTACTGTTCACTCAAGTTACTGTAGACCTGCCAGGGGGGTCCTATTTATAGGCGAGGCGAGGAGTGTGGTCACCGCCCTAGAGATAGCGACACCGCCCTAGCCCGCGCGATAGCAAAACACCGTCCGCCGAGTCCGCAAGGACTTAGCCGGATACCAAGGAAAAGCGCCAGGAGCAAGACAACATTGGCGAACCCTCTCCAGTCCGCCTAAGCTAAGCATACAAGGCATCAGCCCGCAAAGCCTCCGACCACTGCAGGACAGCAAACCCCCTTCAATGGCTGTCCGCACAACCCGAGGCAGTCCGCAAGACTCAAACCTCAATCCGCCACAATTCCACGACCAAAGGCAGACAACAACAGTCCGCCCGGTCAACAGCGGACTTGGCGGACACTGCGGACACCATGGTCTTGGCATAGAGTGTGACCAAGTCCAAAAACATCAAAGGACAATGCGAGCATGGCGGATACAAACTCTGTCCGCCAACCAACAAGCAAACAGACCGCCAGAAGTCCGCATACTACTCGCACACCTGTCCCATTGCAGCAGCCTCCTCCCGGACTCCAAACACCAGTCCGCCAAAGACCTTCACAGCAAAACACCTGCTGTAACACCAGAGCTCGACAAGGACTCAGCCAAGCTCTGAGCTCAGTCCGCAACAACCCATACCGCGGACACATCAGTCCGCAAGCTTCCCGCGGACACGAGCCAAACCGCCAATCAGCACAAGCTTGCACCACGGCCACTGAGCAATGCACCAGTCCGCAAGCCTCTATCCGCTCAGGCCGCTCCTTGGCTAAATCAACCAGCCAAAGACCTATCCGCAGATACCAGGCCGCACAGTCCGTAGACTTCACCCGTGCAAGCCGCTCAGAAGAACAGCCGGCTTACACTAGACTTTCCACCAGGCCGTACATAGCAGTCCGCCCAGTCCGCCTAGTCCGCCAATGCTGTCCGCCCAGGCCGCCTTGCCTGTCCCGTCAACCACTTCCACTTCACAAAATTCAACACTCCCCCTTGAAGTGGGAAGTGGTGACCAAGCTCAGCAAGCTGCGCAAGCGCTCAAAGAGCCCCTTCGACAGTGGCTTCGTGAAGATGTCAGCAAGATTATCTTCACTCCGAACATGCCCGACCAGCAGAGACCCCTCCAACACCTCCCTGATGAAGTGGTGATCAATCTCTATATGTTTGGTCCTGGCGTGACACACTGGATTGTTAACCAGTTTGAGAGCACTCTCATTGTCACCCCAGAGTAAAGTAGGCACTTGCACTTCTTCATGAACATCCTCTATAAACCTCCTCAACTAGATGGCTTCCCGAACAGCCAAGGCCGAAGCCTTATACTCTGCCTCCGTAGTTGAGACTGACACCGAGTCTTGCTTCTTGCTACACCACGAGATGCTAGCTGAACCGCAAGTGAACACATAACCTGAAGTAGACCTTCGATCATCCGAATCACCGCCATAGTCAGCATCCGTGTACCCAAGCAACGCAAACTCCGAGTCCCTTCCATAGAGGAGTCCCATGTCAGAAGTCATTTTGACATACTTCAGAATACCCTTCGCCGCCACTAGATGAGATTGCCTCGGTTCAGCCATATACCGACTTACTCGGCCAACAGCATAAGCAATGTCCGACCTTGTAATCGTCAGGTAAATCAAGCTCCCAATAAGAGCCCTGAACACCAAGGGATCATGTTGAACCCTTCCCTCATCTCGTCGAAGCTTCTGCCCAGGTTCCAGTGGAGTAGAGCACTTCTTCCCTTCGCCCATGCCGAACCGCTTTACAATGCGATCTGCATACCCTTTCTGGCTAATGAGAATCTTGCACTCCTTCCTCTCCACCTCAAGACCGAGAAAGTGATGAAGCTCTCCCAAGTCTTTCATCTCGAAGCGTATAGCAAGCTCAGCCCTGAGCCTTGCTACTTCCCCCTCCGAATTCCCTGTGATGATCATGTCATCCACATACAGCAGGACAAAGACTAGAAGCTCCCCCTTATTCTTGACGAACAAGTGTTGGGTACATTGGTCAAATGTACCTGATTTGAAGAAGCCTCACCTAACTCAATGATATACATCATAATGTATTTGATGTTTGTTTGAGTTACTTGTGCAGGTTAGGTATTCACTGGACTGAAGCTAAAAGTTTCTAAGTCCATGTGTCGACACCCAGAGGGAAAGTGTCGACACTTGAGAAAGCTTGTGTCGACACCCAGACAAGCAGTGTCGACACTTGGAGTAATTGTGTCGACGCCTGAGAAGAAGAGTCGACACCAGACAGAAAGTGTCGACACTTGGAGCTGTGTCGACACTCAGTGAAGAAGAATGCAGAAAAGCTGTGTCGACACTTAGCAGAAGTATCGACACCTAGAAGAGCTGAGTCTACATCAGAAAGTGTCGACACTTGGAGTTGTGTCGACACTCGGCAAAATTCTGCAGAGACTAAGGACAAGTGTCGACACTCAACACAATGTGTCGACACTCAACCAGAAGAGTCAACATATGAAGAATGTGTCGACACTCAGCACAATGTGTCGACACACACTCAAAGGAGTCAACACTTGAAGTATGTGTCGACACTCAGCACAATGTGTCGACACACAACCAGAAGAGTCAACACTTGAAGAAAGTGTCGACACCCAGCACAATGTGTCGACACTCAGTTGAAGACTCTACACTTGAAGAAAGTGTCGACACAAGGAGCTGTGTCGACACTTAGCAAAGAACAGAAAAGTTTACAAAATATTCTAAGTACAAGTGTCGACACTAAGGGAATGTGTCGACACTCAGCTGAAGAAACAAAATTGAAGACTTGTGTCGACACCAAGAAGCAGTGTCGACACTTGACAGTTTCAACACATGAAGATGTGTCGACACAAAGGAGATGTATCGACACTTAGAAGAATTCAACAAGTTACAGAAGATCAAGTACTTGTGTCGACACTTAATTTCAGTGTCGACACTTGAAGAAGAATCTGTGTCGAGACATACAAGGAGTTGTGTCGACACTTTGTAGACTTGTGTCGACACTTACACAACATGTGTCGACACTTGGTCTATAAGTGTCGACACTTAAGAACAGAAAGTCTCGACACTATCTGACAGTTAGAGAATTTCAAGAAGTGACTGGTTGATATGACAGCTGCCGATCCAGCCGGTCTACAACAACTGTCAGGGAAGTCAGAAGTCAGTTATGAACCGGACCAGCCGGTTACCATGAAGAAGGCCTATAAATAGGCACAGACTGTTTACAGAAATTAAGTTGATAAGTTGTTGTTGTTAAGAGTTAACAGAAGAAGATTAAGTTCTGATTGAGTTCAGATTAATCTAAGAGATTTGTTCAAGTGGTTGCTGATCAAGTTATCCAAGTGATACAAATCAAGAAGATCTTGCTGTCCAACAGCAGATCTAAGTAGTTGGAGAGAGAGAACTCCAATCAAGAATTCAGTCTTTGGAACTAAGGCTGAGAAGAAGGATTCAGAATCATCTGGATCTCAAGAAGCAGAGGTCAATGATCAACTGCAGAGGATTCAGACTAATTCAGTTCTACTCAAGAAGCTTTGAAGGAAGCTAAGTCAGTTTGGATCTAGCTGAGTTCTTCCAAGAACTCTTCAAGAAACTCTCAACTCCTCTCTTATTTTCTGAGTTGTAGAGTTAGTTATTGTAATTCAATTTTAACTTGTAGGATCCATTGGATCTGAGTGAATTGTAAGCCTATATTATAAAGGCTGAGGGTAGGGCTTGATTGCCTGAGTGTAGGAGTTGAAGAACTTTGAGTGTATGCCTTAATTGGCTGAGTGTAGGCCTTGATTGGCTGAGTGTAGGCCTGGGTGGCTGAGTGTAGGCCTTGGTGGCTGAGTGTAAGGCTTTGGGCCTGAGGTGTAGGAACCTAGTTGGGTTTTGAGATAGTGGAGAAGTTTGGCCGAATCTAGTACACTGCTAGATAGGCGAAGGGGGAAAGTGGATGTACCCAAAGATTGGGGAACCACTATAAATTTGTGTGTCTGTTGTGCTGTGCTGTGCTGTGGATTAGCAGTTTATATTTTGTTATTGCTGTTAGCTGTAGAAATCTGTGAGATAACTGTTTTGCTGCCAACAAAGTTTTAAAAAGGTTTAGGTCACCTATTCACCCCCCCCCCTCTAGGTGTTTAGGTACCATATCTTTCAAGTGGTATCAGAGCGAGGTTCCTCAAAAAGGACTAACTGTCTGAGGAGATCCAGTTTGGCAGATTCAGTGTAAGTCAGAACACAGTTTCAAGAAAATCAAGAAACATGGGTTCTTCAGAGAATCACAAGGAATTGGGTTCAATGAAACTGCCCATATGCAGAAAAGAGATCTTTGGGATCTGGAAAGAAAGGGTTAGGCTATTTATGGAGGCCTCTGACCCTAGAATCTACATCACAGTCAAAGAGGGGCCATATGTGCCCATGAAGGTTTCAGTTTTGGATGCTACACAGAGAACTCCAAAGGATTTCTCTGAGATGACTAAGGATGAAATTGTCCTAGCCACTATGGACAAGAGGGCACAAAACATTATAGTAAGTGGCATTGATGATGCCACTTTTCAGAACTTAATTCACTGTAAAACAGCAAAAGAGATGTGGGATACTCTCATTGTCTATATGGAAGGTTCTGAAGAAGTTAGGCAAGATAGGAAGTCCTTGCTTAATCAAGAGTATGAGAGATTTAGGCAAGGAAGAGGAGATAGCATCACTGAATGCTACAAGAAGTTCTATAGAATTGTTAATGAACTCATGTCCTATGGAAGAGAGTTCACTAACTATGAATTGAATGATAAGTTCTTAAGGTCCCTAACCAAAGATTGGGACACCAAGATCTGTGCCATCAGAGAAATGACAAAGTTGGGAGAAATTCCTCCTCCCACACTGTTTGGCAAATTGTTGTCTTATGAGATGCAGCTGTCAGTAAGAAAAGAGGAGGAAAAATCAACAAGGACTGAGCACAGGGAAAGGACAGTTGCCTTCAAGTCAGAATACCTAGAAAGGGCAGGACTAAGTCATCAACTCCTCCTCCAGAGGTAGTTGAATCAGAATCTGATGAGTCTGTTAGCACAAAGTCTACAAGCAGTGAAAGTGATGAAGACTTTGCTGCATTCACCAGACATTTTCAGAAATTCCTGAAGAAGAAACAGTGGAGGTCCAGACCTTCATTTTCCAAAGGGAAAGAAGTCCAGTATCAGGAGAAGAAGCCTTCAAAGAAGGACAAGAAAAAGACAAAGACTAGCAAGGCAACTGGGTCTAAGATAGTGTGTTACTGCTGCAATAGACAAGGTCATGTTATTGCAGATTGTCCTGAGAGAAGAAAAGAATTCCAGTGACAAAAAGAAGACTCACTTCAAAGGAAAGAAGGAGAAGTCCTTTGTTGCAAAGAATGAGAAGACTCTTTCAGACATTTCTTCTTCAGACACTGAGACAGATGCTGAAGCCTACATAGGGCTATTTGCTGAAGAAGAAGAAGAGTTTATGCAGATCATGGAATCAATCTATGAACAAGAAGAGTGTCAGTGCCAAGGACTGATGGCATTGACTGAAAGTACCAAAATCCTGGAGCAGCCAGGACCTAGTCAGGTACAAAGTCCAACTCAAAGTTCAGATTCCAGTTCTAGTTCAGAGTCAGATTCATCTTCATCAAGTGATGGAAGTGTTTCTGAATCTGAGGGAGATATTCATCAGCTCTTAGATGAATATAAAGTACTGTTGCAAGCCTATAAGAAAAGCAAGACCCTAGCCAAAAGTCAGGCAAAGGAGATTGCTGATCTCAAGGCAGCTGCAACAGATTTTGAGAAGAAATTTGATCAAAAGCTCAATGAGGTAAGCCAGGCTGAAACACATTACTGTGATTCAGATGGGAACTATCACCTATAAAAATGATCAAATTAAGAGACTGGAGATCAATCTTCAGAAGGAAAGAGAGCTAGTTGCTAGGTTTTCAAAACCTAAATCAGTTCTACCTTTGATTGATGAATTTACTCATCACAAAGGCAAGGCTGGACTGGGTTTTGTTAGACCTGCAGGGACTAAGCAGTCCAAGTTTAAGTCCAAGAGCAAGGCCCCAACATTCAATAAGTCAGCTGCAGTTAAGACAGCAAAGTCTGTACCTAAGCAAAGGTACAATAAGTTTGAATGCTGGTGTTGTGGCAAGGTTGGCCACTTTGCCTTGGATTGTTGGCACAATGCAAGTGCCAATGGAGTAGCAAGCTACCTGGTGGAAAGCCAGTAGGTAGCTATGTCATGTTGCAAACTAACAATCACCAAGGACCCAAGTTTACTTTGGGTTCTAAGGTTCATTAATTTGTTTTGCAGGTGAATCCAAGTGGCCATACCCCAACATGGTACTTGGATAGTGGATGTTCCAGGCATATGACTGGAACAAGGGGACTACTGAAGGACTACATTCCAATCAAAAATGGTCCTAAAGTGACCTTTGGTGGTTCTGAAAAAGGAATCATCAAAGGGTTTGGTAACATTTCTTCAAACCTTGTTACCATTACTCAAGTGGCTTATGTCAAAGGGTTGAAACACAACCTTATAAGTATAAGTCAGTTAAGTGATGTAGGGTATGACATCTCATTTGTTAAAAATGGTTGTCATATCAAGAGGTCAAGTGATCAAGAGATCATTTTGACAGGATATAGAAAGAGGAATGTCTACTGTCTAGACATCATGATTGAGAACAATGGTTCTCCTGTTTGTCTTGTAGCTGATGAGACAGTCTCTCATTGTGTCAAGTGGCACAAGAGGCTAGCTCATCTTAACTACAAGACTATTAGCAAACTCTTTAGCAAAGAGTTAGTGAGGAATGGTCCTCAAGTTAAGTGTGTTAAAGATGGCATTTGCTCAGCTTGTCAAAAGGGCAAGCAGACCAAATCCACCTTTAAAAGCATTGAGAACAAAGATGCTGTGAGGTGCTTATACCTCTTGCATATGGATCTCTTTGGTCCAATGCCAGTTCACAGCTTATGTAGGAAGGTCTATACCTTTGTAGTTGTTGATGACTACTCAAGGTTTTCCTGGGTGTTCTTCTTAAGGCAGAAATCTGAAACACCTAGTGTCTTCTACAGCTTTGTCAAGCAAATTCAGAATGAACTAAATAGTACTGTGATCAAAATTAGAAGTGACCATGGTACTGAGTTTCAATCTGAAAGCATGACAAAACTATGTGAAGACTTTGGGATATTTCAAGAATTCTCTTCACCTAGAACACCTCAGCAAAATGGCATTGCTGAGAGGAAGAATAGAACCTTGATAGAGGCTGGTAGAACCCTACTTAGTGATACATCACTGCCTGAGTATTTCTGGGCTGAAGCAGTTAACACTGCATGCCATGTGATAAATAGGGCTACCATCACTAAAAGGTTAAACAAGACCCTCTATGAAGTAGTGAAAGGCAGGAAACCAAACCTATCCTATTTCAGGATTTTTGGTTGCAAATGCTTCATACTTAACAATGGGAAGTCTTACTTAACTAAGTTTGCTGCCAAGTCCCAAGAGGGAGTGTTTGTTGGGTACATCAATAATAGTAAGGCTTATAGAGTCTACAACTTGACTACACAAGTTGTAGAGGAGTCTGTGCATGTAGTTTTTGATGAGACAAAACTTATTAACAATGAGTTGTCTAGTAGTGTGTGCAGCCCCACAGGTCTTACTAAGAAGATGGACAAGCTAACCATAGAAGATGTACCTGCTGCAAGACAGCAAGTAGAAGAAGATGGCTTATGTCCAGAGGGAGAACTACATGTACCAGGAGCTGAAGAAGTACAGCATGATGCAGATGCTGTAGAAGTACAACCTGAAGTTAGGATGCCACCAGCCAACAGGCATCTAAGAGATCATCCAGTAGAGCTGATTATTGGAGATCCAAGACAAGGAGTTCAGACAAGGAGCAGAAATCAGAATGCTGCTGTATATTCTAGTTTTCTGTCTCAAATAGAACCTAAGAAATTTGAAGAAGCTATACAAGATCCACAATGGACTGAAGCTATGCAAGAAGAGCTTAATCAGTTCAAAAGGTGCAAGGTTTGGGAGCTGGTTCCAAATCCTAAAGATCACAATGTTATAGGAACTAAGTGGATCTACAGAAATAAGTTAGATGAACAAGGGGTCATCATAAAGAATAAAGCAAGACTGGTTGCAAAAGGATATAGGCAAGAAGAAGGTATTGATTTTGATCAAACCTTTGCCCCAGTAGCCAAACTGGAGGCCATAAGGATGTTCTTGGCCTATGCAACCTATCAAGAATTCAAGGTATACCAAATGGATGTCAAGTCAGCATTCCTAAATGGTAATTTGAAAGAAGAAGTCTATGTGGAGCAGCCTTCAGGTTTTGTTGATCCAACTCAACCTCATTATGTCTATAGACTTAGGAAAGCATTGTATGGGTTAAAATAAGCTCCTAGAGCTTGGTATGAAACCCTATCTAGTTTCCTCATTGAGAATAAGTTCACAAGGGGGAAAATAGATAAGACTCTATTCCTTAGGGAATCTAGAGGCAAAGTCATACTTGTCCAAATATATGTAGATGACATTATATTTGGGTCTACTGAAAGTAGCCTTTGCAAAAAGTTTGCAAAGCTTATGCAAAGTCAATTTGAGATGAGTAGTATGGGAGAGCTAAAGTTTTTCTTGGGTCTCCAAGTTAAACAGACTGAAAGTGGTCTATCCATTGTCAGTCCAAGTTCACCCTAGAACTCATAAGGAAATATGGTATGGATTCATCCAGTACCATGAAGACTCCTATGGGGTCAAGTATGTCTCTTAGCAAGGATGATGCAGGGAAACCTGTAGATGAAACCTTGTATAGAGGGATAGTTGGCTCCCTACTATACTTGACTGCAAGTAGGCCTGACATTATGTATGCTACATGTGTTTGTGTCAGGTATCAAGCCTGCCCTAAAGAGTCTCACTTGACTGCAGTCAAGAGAATCTTGAGATATCTAAAGGGCACTCCCTATCTAGGCCTCTGGTACCCTAGGAATGGAGATTTTGATCTAACAGGTTATACAGATGCAGACTTTGCAGGATGCAAAGAGGATAGAAAGAGCACAACTGGAACCTGTCAATTCCTAGGAGGAAGAATAATTTCATGGAGCAGCAAAAAGCAGACTAGTGTGGCTATCTCCACAGCTGAGTCAGAATATGTAGCTGCAGGAAGTTGCTGTGCTCAACTTCTATGGATTCAACATCAGCTAGTTGACTATGGATTTCAGGTAAGTAGAACTCCACTTTACTGTGATTCTACAAGTGCTATTTCAATAGCTAACAACCCTGTATCTCATAGTAGAACAAAACATATTGAGATTAAATATCACTTTCTTAGGGAGCATGTAGAAAGAAATGATATTGCACTTGAATATGTTAAAACTGATAATCAGATAGCTGATATGTTTACTAAGCCCTTAGAAGAAGCTAAGTTCAATAGGTTCAAAATTGAACTAGGTATGATAAACTTAGACTAAGTTTACAGAACTAAAAATTGGCTAAGTAAAAAGGTGTCGACACATAGACAAGTCTATGTCGACACAGAATAGTAAGTGTCGACACTTCAGGAAAATGGTGTTGACTTGATAGGAAGTTGGTGTCGACACTTCAGAATGTTAGTGTCGACACATGTCGAGTTGGTGTCGACACATCCAATGTGGTGTCGACACTTAAGTTTTACTCAGAATTTTCTAAGTAAAGTCTCGACTATTAGTCGAGTAGAGTGGTGTCGACACATAAACATGTGTCGACACATAAAATCTGTTGACTAAACTTGTGTCGACACATATGTGTCGAGACATTATAAGTAAGTGTCGACACTTATTGCCAGTGTCGACACATGTTAAGCTAGATATCCCGCCTGTTCATCTTCAAAAATAGACAGGTATAAATAGGGTTCTGTCTGTGTTTGTCGACACGCTTTCAGAGTTTCGAGACCAAACTACTGTGTCGATATTTCTCTTTTCTAAAGACTAATTCTACAAACCCTAATGGCTCCCAAGCTCGAGGAGAACGTCAATGAAGGCTATGAACTGGTTCGTGGCGCGTTCGACGATGGCGATCAAGAAATCAAATCGGTGGTAACCCTAGTCATCGATTCTGGATTGGAGTACTTGGTTTCAGAACCAACCAAAATATGGAAGAAGGAAGTTCTTGAATTCCTTACTGGAGCTTCTGTAGATGACTCAGGTTACAGAATCAAATCAAGAGTGAATGGAACTAAGGTCAAGATTTCACCCAAAACTCTGAGAAAGGTACTTCAGATACCTAAAATTCAAGAAGAAGAGGAAGATAGCTCCTGTGACACAGGAGTCCTCCAGCAGTTCAGGTAGTGAAGAACAAGTTGTTTTCACTCCTGATAGTCAAGAGGAAGTGGCTGTAGAGAAGTCTCCTGCTCCTCAAGAGACAGCTGAAATCCAGGGGGAGCTGCCTCCAGCTAGCCCCAAGTATAAGGATCCAAGCCAGGGGGAGCTTCCAGCAGTAGAAGAACCCTCTACTCTGGACAGTGAGCAAGCCACAATCATTATCCAAGAGGTACTTACTGACCTCAATACTTTAGATTTTTCTGTAATAGATTCTGATTTGTCTGATGTCCATCAGCAAACTCAGCAAGCAAATCAAGACCCAGATGTTGTTCTCCAAGACACATCAGTTATCCTACAAGTGGTTCCTGATAAAGTAGTTGATGAACCCAGTACTTCTCCTGCACAGTCACCTCATGAATATACAATGGAAGATCTGTTTCTAAATCTAGATCAAGATGATTTTGACATGGACAAGACTGCTGCTGCTGAAGATAAGAATGCTGCTACTGAGGAGGAGCACATGGAAGTTCTGGAAGAGCCTATTAGGCTGGAAACTGAGCAAGCCCCTGCTGTGCAAACTGAGAGGCCTGAGAGCCCTAAGAATAGAGTTGATATTGTCAGCACCTCTGCCTCTGAAGATGAGGAAAGTGCTAGGGCCAAGAAGAAGAAATTATTTGTATTCAAAAGAAGAAGTCAGAGCTACAAGAAGGCTCTACAAACTATTGCTCAACAATCCTCAGTCACACAAGCTCCATCACCTGATTACAGTGCCTTAATGGTAGCCATACAAGTCAAGCTGGATGAGCACAGGAGAGCCATAGAGAAGTATATTGATGAAGGACAAAAGTCTTTACAATTTGATTTAGCTCAAGATATAAAATCAATAAGGTTTGAGATGAACCTGAACAAGAAAGAGATGACTGACTGCTTCCACAAAGGTGGGAATGCAGTAGTCTATTTGGCAACTCATCAGGAGAAGATCAAGACTCAAGTAGATGATATAGCACTGAAGCAAGGCTATGTGCTGGAGAATCAGTTGAGAATGAATGATAATTTGACTGCATCCCACAATGCTATAGTCACTGAATTAAAGAATAAGTCTGCTGAACCATCTACATCTGCTACTGCTGCAAAGGCTGAATTTGATAAAGCTTTTCAAGATGAAATTGCTGCTGTCAAGACTGCAATCAAGGATTCACAGAAGGTCATTTCTGAACAGCTTACAAAGCTTAGACCTTATTTTAAGGATGGAATCAGGTATTTGGATAGTCAGATTAGATTCCAAAAGGATGATGTAAGAGACCATGTGGCCCAAGAAGTCATAAAGGGGGAGAGAGTGTTAGTCAAGGCCAGTTCTGAGCATGCAAAATGGATTTCAAATTCACTCAGGGCTACACTTGGATATCCTCCCCTGTGTGATGACAATAATGTTGCTGAATCAGGGATTCAAAGTGCCTATCTTGGAGGTGAGCCACAAGAAGTAGCTCAAGTCATTTATCCACCTCCAGATTTTGAAATGATTCATGCAGAGGTGAGCACTATGTATAGCCCATCTGGGGGCAAGGACAATGTCCATTTAGAAAAGGTTGTTCAACCTATAACAGCAGCTATGCAAGAGGCTTTGGACAAAGAAGAAGAGACAATGCTGTCAAAGAAGAGGTTTAGGGAACTAGCTGAACAAAAGCCAGATTTTGAACAGTGGAGCCCTACCTCTAGAAATATCATTCTAACTGCCTGGAAAGCTGCTAAAGACAACACTACTGATAGAAACAAGTGGTTCTCAGAAGCTGAATGGAGGAAGCATGAGATCAGGCAGGAAGCCATTGTCTAATACAGAAGAAAGGCTAAGTTAGGAAAGCTACCTCCTACTGCAGTGGAGCCTAGCAAGTACTTTCCTAAGCCCTATCATTACTTTGAGAGGCAAAAGATCAAGGCTGATAAGCTCGATCTCAAAGGAAAGAAGACTGCTGATACTGAGCCTGCTGCTGCTGCTGTAAATGCCAAAGTACAAGCTGGGAAAGGAATAGTTATAAAAGAACCTGATCAGAACTAGACCAAGATTAGACTAAGAAACATTGTTGTAATCTTTTACATATGAAATATTTTTGTAAAACAATGGAAATGTATTAAAACAATGTTAGAACAATTTTTGATAAATATATCTCATGATTGTTCAGAAGTATGTGTCTATTTCTTGTTTGTTCTGCAATGTTTAATGAGTATACATGTGTGCTTTATTACATGTTTAAGTTAACCCTGCTGATTATAATCTGTTTTCATCATTTTGTAATTTTTAATTATGAATGGTGTATATCATTGACTAAGGGTTATGACTTCTCCAAATAGGGGGAGATTGTTGGGTACATTGGTCAAATGTACCTGATTTGAAGAAGCCTCACCTAACTCAATGATATACATCATAATGTATTTGATGTTTGTTTGAGTTACTTGTGCAGGTTAGGTATTCACTGGACTGAAGCTAAAAGTTTCTAAGTCCATGTGTCGACACCCAGAGGGAAAGTGTCGACACTTGAGAAAGCTTGTGTCGACACCCAGACAAGCAGTGTCGACACTTGGAGTAATTGTGTCGACACCTGAGAAGAAGAGTCGACACCAGACAGAAAGTGTCGACACTTGGAGCTGTGTCGACACTCAGTGAAGAAGAATGCAGAAAAGCTGTGTCGACACTTAGCAGAAGTATCGACACCTAGAAGAGCTGAGTCTACATCAGAAAGTGTCGACACTTTGAGTTGTGTCGACACTCAGCAAAATTCTGCAGAGACTAAGGACAAGTGTCGACACTCAACACAATGTGTCGACACTCAACCAGAAGAGTCAACATATGAAGAATGTGTCGACACTCAGCACAATGTGTCGACACACACTCAAGGAGTCAACACTTGAAGTATGTGTCGACACTCAGCACAATGTGTCGACACACAACCAGAAGAGTCAACACTTGAAGAAAGTGTCGACACCCAGCACAATGTGTCGACACTCAGTTGAAGACTCTACACTTGAAGAAAGTGTCGACACAAGGAGCTGTGTCGACACTTAGCAAAGAACAGAAAAGTTTACAAAATATTCTAAGTACAAGTGTCGACACTAAGGGAATGTGTCGACACTCAGCTGAAGAAACAAAATTGAAGACTTGTGTCGACACCAAGAAGCAGTGTCGACACTTGACAGTTTCAACACATGAAGATGTGTCGACACAAAAGAGATGTGTCGACACTTAGAAGAATTCAACAAGTTACAGAAGATCAAGTACTTGTGTCGACACTTAATTTCAGTGTCGACACTTGAAGAAGAATCTGTGTCGAGACATACAAGGAGTTGTGTCGACACTTTGTAGACTTGTGTCGACACTTACACAACATGTGTCGACACTTGGTCTATAAGTGTCGACACTTAAGAACAGAAAGTCTCGACACTATCTGATAGTTAGAGAATTTCAAGAAGTGACTGGTTGATATGACAGCTGCCGATCCAGCCGGTCTACAGCAACTGTCAGGGAAGTCAGAAGTCATTTATGAACCGGACCAGCCGGTTACCATGAAGAAGGCCTATAAATAGGCATAGACTGTTTACAGAAATTAAGTTGATAAGTTGTTGTTGTTAAGAGTTAACAGAAGAAGATTAAGTTCTGATTGAGTTCAGATTAATCTAAGAGATTTGTTCAAGTGGTTGCTGATCAGTTATCCAAGTGATACAAATCAAGAAGATCTTGCTGTCCAACAGCAGATCTAAGAAGTTGGAGAGAGAGAGCTCCAATCAAGAATTCAGTCTTTGGAACTAAGGCTGAGAAGAAGGATTCAGAATCATCTGGATCTCAAGAAGCAGAGGTCAAGGATCAACTGCAGAGGATTCAGACTAATTCAGTTCTACTCAAGAAGCTTTGAAGGAAGCTAAGTCAGTTTGGATCTAGCTGAGTTCTTCCAAGAACTCTTCAAGAAACTCTCAACTCCTCTCTTATTTTCTGAGTTGTAGAGTTAGTTATTGTAATTCAATTTTAACTTGTAGGATCCATTGGATCTGAGTGAATTGTAAGCCTATATTATAAAGGCTGGGGGTAGGGCTTGGTTGCCTGAGTGTAGGAGTTGAAGAACTCTGAGTGTAGGCCTTAATTGGCTGAGTGTAGGCCTTGATTGGCTGAGTGTAGGCCTGGGTGGCTGAGTGTAGGCCTTGGTGGCTGAGTGTAAGGCTTTGGGCCTGAGGTGTAGGAACCTAGTTGGGTTCTGAGATAGTGGAGAAGTTTGGCCGAATCTAGTACACTGCTAGATAGGCGAAGGGGGAAAGTGGATGTACCCAAAGATTGGGGAACCACTATAAATTTGTGTGTCTGCTGTGCTGTGCTGTGTTGTGGATTAGCAGTTTATATTTTGTTATTGCTGTTAGCTGTAGAAATCTGTGAGATAACTGTTTTGCTGCCAACAAAGTTTTAAAAAGGTTTAGGTCACCTATTCACCCCCCCCCCCTCTAGGTGTTTAGGTACCATATCTTTCAAGCTTGAATCCGAGTTGGAAGCAAAGTATCCACAGAATTACAAGTACTCTGCAATCTTCTCATACCACGCTCTAGGAGCTTGCTTCAACCCATAGAGAGCCTTCCTGAGTTTGCAGACATAGTCCGGATGCTTTTCAGAGACAAAACCAAGTGGCTGATCCATGAAGATGTCCTTGTCAATCTCTCCGTAAAGAAAGGCATTCTTCACATCGAGTTGCCACAACCTCCATCCCTTGCTAGCAGCCAAGGCGATCACCACTCTAACCGAAGTCATCTTCGCAACTGGACTGAATGTCTCCTCATAGTCTTCTCCATACTGCTGTGAGAATCCTCTAGCGACTAGGCGAGCTTTGAACCTATCAATGCTCCCATCAGCCTTCTTCTTCAACTTATACACTCACTTGCAAGTAACCGGAGTAATGCCATCAACCTTGGGCACAAGGTCCCAGGTTTCATTCTTTTTCAGAGCATCAATCTCTTCCTTCATGACATCTTCCCACTCCTTCACTCCAGTGGCCTCGTTGAAGGTTGCAGGCTCTCGCTCATCCAGAGGACCTGCAAAGAAGCAGGAGACAAAGCTCACTGCATTCCCATCATAGTACCGAGTCGATGGCTTAACAACCCTCTTCGATCTCTGAAGGGTCGGCTCCTTGCTCACTGCTTCCGTTGCTTCTTCGGGCTCCACTCCTACCTGGGGCAAGCATTGAGCAGTGCTCCCCCTGCTTCCTGAGCCAGAAGGCTCAGCCTCGGAGTTAGAAGCAACAGGAGCTGCTGGTGAAACAGCAAGCTCCTCTTCCAAGCCTTCAGCAGCCACCACCGGTGCTTCGTCAACCTTGCTACTTCTGGTTAGCTCAACCGAGCCACCTCCATATGACGTCAACTCGTCAAAGACAACGTCTCTTGACACCACGAATTTCTTCGTCACATGGTCCATGCATTTCCATCCCTTCTTCCGCTCATTGTAGCCAACAAAGACAAGCTTCCTTGCCTTTGCATCCAGCTTAGTCCGTGAAGCATCCGGGACATGCACGTAGCAAGTTGAACCGAACACCCTCAAGTGTCCCACACTCGGCTTCTTCTTCAGCAACAGCTCAATAGGAGTCTTCATGTTGATAGGGCTGAGTGGCATCCTGTTGATGACGTAAGCAGCACAAGACATCCCCTCCGCCCAAAAGAACCTTGGGATATCTTTCGCATGAAGCCAGCATTTGCAGGTCTCCGTCAGATGACGGATCTTCCGCTCTGCTACCCCATTTTGTTGTGGCGTGTGAGCACAAGTAAGCTCTCATTGGATCTCGTGCTTCCTGCAGAAGTTAGAAAACTCGGAGGAGACAAACTCACCCCCGTTATCAGTTCTAAGCTTCTTAATCCACAAGCCAAGCCGGCCTTCTACCAACTCCTTAAACTCCACAAACAAATGAAAAGCTTCCGACTTCTCCTTTAAGAAGTACACCCAAGTATACCTTGAGTAGTCATCAACCAAGACAAGCATGTATCTGCTTCCACCAAGGCTGACAGTAACCGTCGGTCCCATCAGGTCGCTATGAATGCACTTCAATGGTTTCTTGCTCCTTGTTTGTGATTTATCAAACGGAAGGCGATGTGCCTTACCGTATTGACAGCCCGCGCAAACATGCCCGCCACCAAAAGAGGACAACTTAGGCAACCCCTTCACCAAACTTCTACTAGCCATCGCCTTCAGCTTGTCCATGCCAACATGCCCCAGCCTCTCATGCCAGATAGCAGCGTTATCATTGGCCCTCATACGATCAACATAAGAATTGGTGGCAAGAACAAACAAGTTCTTCACCCTCCTCCCTACATGAGCAACATCAGCCTTCACCGCTGATACGTTGCGAAAGAACCTCGCGTCTGTTGGCCCAAACAGAACGTGATACCCAGCGTCCACCGCATTAGTCACCGAGAAAAGGTTTTTCTTCATGCCCGACACGTGATACACACTCCTTAACGTGAGTGGCCCCTGATCACTACCCAAAGACACGACCCCCTCTTTCTCTACTGCATAAACAGTATTATCAGCAGTGATAATAGCTTCATTACCTGAGTATGCCTGCATGGAGGTGAACTTCGACTTGTCTCCGGTGAGGTGATGACCACACCCAGAGTCCACGATCCACTCGCCGTTGAAGTCCTCAGCAGACAAGGCCCGGACACAAGTGCCCGTCATAAAAGCTCCGCCCCATTCTGCTTATTCACTTCTCAAGCAAGCTTCCTCCTTTCCCGCAGCATGCCCAGGCTGCAGTTTGACCTTGCAGTCCCGCTTGAAGTGCCCTCGCTGATGACACCGGTAGAACTTCAGATTCTTCTTCCAGTCCTTAGGAGCATTGCTCCTCTCCGGCTGATATGAAGTTGAAGTCTCCTTCTCACCAGCGACCTGCATCTTCTTCTTCTTCTTCCCTTCCCATCCTTTCTTCTTGCCTGAGAAGAGAGCTTCGCTTCCTTCCTGATTAAGATTAACTCCAGCCATCTGCCTTGCCAAGCTCTCCTGCGATGCAAGCAGATTCTCCAGCTCCAGCAAAGACGGCTGAGTAGCCCACCCCTGAACAGATGTCACAAAGGCCACATACTCCTTCCGCAAGCCGCGGATAGTGTGCCTTTTCATCTTAGCCTCAGAGATAGGCTCATCAGGATCCAGTGCCGACAGCTCAGCACACAAGTTCTTCATCTTTAAGAAGTACTTCGAGATGGAAAGGTCTCCCTGAGTTGTTCTAGCCAATTCATTCTCCAGAAACTACAGCCGCGCCACATTCTTCCTATTAAACAACTCATCAACGGTTGTCCAAATATCAGCAGCCGACTCACATCCTATGATGTGATCAAACAGTTCCGGAGACACGGCCCTCTTCAGAATGAACTCTGCCTTAGCATTTGTTCTTCTCCGGAGCCTAACCTGCTCAGCAGTACCGAATGCAGCAGTCACTTCCTGTCTATCGTCACCACCGACGACTTCCCACAGCTCCTCGCCAAGAAGATAACTCTTCATGCACGACTTCCACTTCTTGAAGTTAGTCGGCATTAAGAGTTCAATGCCCAGACCCCTTGCAAAGCTCCCTTCCATTGCAACACCTGTTGGCAACCTTTCAGAAGCTCCGAGCAACAACACAGGTTGATCACCACTCAAACCCTGAGTAACAATGGAAGCACAAGCAGATCTTATATTCATTCACTTCTTTACACCACGAGGCATACATAGCGAGACATGATTTCGCTAGTATAACAGCTGTAAACAGAAAGCACCAAAACTCAAGTCGGGCGGACAGCACCGGAGTCCGCCGAGACCTCCGAGGTCGCCGAGGTCGCCGAGTCCGCTGAGATCGCCCGAACTAAGCTGCAATTCGCCTGAATAGCCACGGAGTCCGTCGAAGCCGCGAGGCTGCGCGGACACACCGTTATTCGTCTCCTGCTGAAGCTGAACTAAGGAACACCCCCTACCCGCCTGAAACCGGCGGACAGGTTATTGAAGCTGACAAAGTTGAAACAGAGTTGACAAGCCGCAGAGCGACCTCCTGCTGAATCCGCAGAGACCGCACAACTTCCAAGTACTTGACCGAAGTCACAGCCAAGCTCCTGGCTCCTTGAAGCTACCCGCGCGACCTGCACACAGCAAACCGTCAGCCATGAATCAAACCGTGCGGACAAAAAAACCGAGACCGCAGCTCCTTGCCCAACCCAACTTACTGTTCACTCAAGTTACTGTAGACCTTCCAGGGGGTCCTATTTATAGGCGAGGTGAGGAGTGTGATCACCGCCCTGGAGATAGCGACACTGCCCTAGCCCGCGTGATAGCAAAACACCGTCCGCCAAGTCCGCAAGGACTTAGCCGGATACCAAGGAAAACCGCCAGGAGCAAGACAACATTGGCGAACCCTCTCCAGTCTGCCTAAGCTAAGCGGACAAGGCATCAGCCCGCAAAGCCTCCGACCACTACAGGACAGCAAACCCCCTTCAATGGCTGTCCGCACAACCCGAGGCAGTCCGCAAGACTCAAACCTCAATCCGCCACAAGTCCACGACCAAAGGCAGACAGCAACAGTCCGCCCGGTCAACAGCGGACTTGGCGGACACTGCGAACACCATGGTCTTGGCACAGAGTGTGACCAAGTCCAAAACCATCAAAGGCCAATGCGAGCATGGCGGATACAAACTCCGTCCGCCAACCAACAAGCAAACAGACCGCCAGAAGTCCGCATACTACTCGCACACCTGTCCCAATGCAGCAGCCTCCTCCCGGACTCCAAACACCAGTCCGCCAAAGACCTTCACAGCAAAACACCTGCTGTAACACCAGAGCTCGACAAGGCCTCAGCCAAACTCTGAGCCCAGTCCGCAACAGCCTATACCGCGGACACATCAGTCCGCAAGCTTCCCGCGGACACGAGCCAAACCGCCAATTAGCACAAGCTTGCACCACGGCCACTGAGCAATGCACCAGTCCGCAAGCCTCTATCCGCTCAGGCCGCTCCTTGGCTAAATCAACCAGCCAACGACCTATCCGCAGATACCAGGCCGCACAGTCTGCGGACTTCACCCGTGCAAGCCGCTCAGAAGAACAGACGGCTTACACTAGACTTTCCACCAGGCCGCAGACAACAGTCCGCCCAGTCCGCCTAGTCCGCCAATGCTGTCCGCCCAGGCCGCCCGGCCTGTCCCGTCAACCACTTCCACTTCACAAAATTCAACACTCTTGACTCCCAATATGAATCTTAACGCCACAGATTCTATCCGCGTGCATCGAACACCCATTCGGCAACAACACTTCCAGTTTGTACTTCACCATCGAAGAAGGTACTCCGATGCACGATATGAATCCTTCACACAAAAAGGAGTGTGAAGCTCCTGTATCAAAGAGTGCTCTCGCCGGATTCTCACAAATCAAAACAAAGCATATACAAGCAGTGGTAAGGTAACACGCGCATAACAAGTATTTAAAAATTAACTTGCTATAAATTTAAACCGTACCTATCACCACATCTGCTTGCTTGATGGCCTCCTGCTGGCCAAGATTATACACTCTAGGTTGAGCATAATGGGATGCGGTTGACTCCACCGCCTTGCCCTTTTCTCATATGTTGCTCTCGGCTTCCTCTCGGACTTGGGACGTCCGCTCCAGCAGTCTCAGGCAAAATGCTCCGACTTTCCACAAGTAAAGCATGCACCCGGGGTTCGACCCGTAGTCGCCCCAGAAGCACCAGAAGATGGGGTGGACTCGAGGTCCTAGCCTTCTTGTAGAACTTACGATATCCAGACTTTGAGGTAGTCGGCACCTTGAACTTTGTCCTCTTATCACCAGAGTTTTTCTTCGCTTGAACATTCTTCAAATCCTTTTCCAACGACCGAGCCGTATTGACCAGGGTCAAGAAGCCCTGCGTCATAGGCCCCGAGAGCAGTAGCCTCAAGTCAACCCTCAAACCTTCATAGAAACGGTTCGTCTTGCGCTCCTCATCCGCGAATGTGTAGTTAGCGTACCGACCCAATCGAGTAAACTCGTGGAGATACTCATCCATGCTACTCTCTCCTTGTGTCAGCATTTGGAACTCATTCTCCAATGCTATCCTCTGAGCCGAGGGAAGGTACCTTGCCAAAAACAGTCTCGAAAACTCTTCCATCGAGACGTCTGTAAGTTGTCTTCCCCTCAAGAGATGTAACTCCAAACCTTCCCACCACAACCTAACTTCTCTGTCCAACAGGAATGTAGCTATAGTGGTCATCTTCACTCCTCCGTTTCAGTAGCTGTCAGTACTCTCTTCACTCGGGAGAGCCAATCCTCTACTTGGGATGGGGATCCCGTCCCCGAGAACACCGGAGGATTGAATCCTAAAACATGTTTGAGCTGCCTTTCAATTGCTCTCTTAGGCACCAAAGGCTCCACCACCACCTGCTCCACCCTTCTTGGTTCATCCCTTTGAAGTGGTACCTGCTCCATCATAGGAGCGGGCTGTTGCATTTGCCTTGCAGGTTGCGCGTTGATCATAGCAAACACTGCTTCAGCCACCAATCGTATGGTTTCAGTCGAGGGAGGTGTTGCAGGCACATCATTTGGTGCGCTACTAGCCTCAGAAACCGGGCATTCTGACGGCCATGCACCACTTCTGGTCACCTATAGTTGTACAAAACACCGTTAAGCGACCAAACAAAATTGCAAAAAGCTATTATAGGAACACGCAGGTTCCCCAAACACATGTATTTTCATTCCTAAGTGGACATTCATGGGTTCTTTTATGTTATAACAATGAAGCACACACATGTGCTCACCGCCCCTTAAAAGCATTCGCCCACGAATTCATTTAAGTTGACCGAAACCAGTAGTCTGATAGCAAATTGTAACACCCCCTATCTGTCGCATAGCATATAGCAGTAGGTCCGGCCGGGGCCCGACGCCATATACCACAGACAGACTGGAAGGTTACTCAATGGAAACCATCCAACTTAGAATCAACGTCCTACACAGAGTACATTCTAGCGGAAGCAATTTAAAAGGTTGCAAAACAAAGAACTCAGCATAAGCATGAATGTCCACTACAAAACCCAATAGAAATGAACGTACAATACACAAGTACAATGACCTTAAGGCCTTACAACTATTTACTCAAATTACAGCGTTTTCCAAACCTCGGCACGCAGGTTGGTCACACATGAATAAAACAAGTAAACACTCATATTAGGCCTTCGAGGGCCGGCTCAGCAACAAGGGCTTTTTGCCCGCTATTTACCACTTGGCTCCACAACACCTGCAAACAATAATCCATCGCACGGTGGCAAACAAAAGCAACGGTCAGCTATGCTGACCAAATTATAACGATCCTGCCCTCATACTCAGGGCGGCGATGCTCCTTCCCTGCACTTTGTTAGCATAACCAAGCAGTATAGTGAATAAACACTTCATCACAAGCGTGGGCACACACGACCACACACCCCGTGCTCTCAGGGCACATTCTCGATGAACACGGTCGAAGTCCGCTGACTCACCACCGCCCCTTGGACGACAATTACTCGTGAGCATTTTGTCTTTCCGGCATTGGTCACGTCAACTTAAGCCATAGACCACCTAATACCCTCCATCTATGCCAACGGCTCCAACCGAACGACATAGAGCGGGTACGGTTCCGCCTGACCCGTTGCTCACACCGCAACGTCAATTTAAGCCATATGCGCGGGTCAAGTTTTCCCGAGTCCCAAATCGATTTCACACTTTACCTAACCCAGTTATGTACAAGTTGGCTCCCAGGCCACCAAGTTGGCAGAATCACGCTTCTGCCCAGTTTTTCGATTGCACCTTGGGGTTAGTCCCCAAGGCTCCCTATTGCAATCTACCGCGTAGAAAACCCGAAAAACAAACATCTACACGGAGTCTTCTCCTGCCATTCATGCAATGCAACATCACCGATCCAGACCAACTTGTCCGGGTAGGCTTCACACATCATGTCTATGTTCGATTCTCGATTACGGACTCTACATGCTAAACAACGGGGACTATTCATGTCTACCCGAAGGAACGCCTCAAACTCCCTGCAAACTCGCAGGAGCGGGCTTCCTATGCAAATAACAGAGGCCTTCACATGTCCTAGGATGAGAATCGTTACCCTAGCATTTTTCCTTGGCGCCATGGAAATCTATGCAGATGAAAAGCACCGCAATGTCCTCGCCTTCGTAGATCCGAAGTCGGCTCATGATTTGGAGCTCCGAAGCTCCGCCGGTGGCCGGATCTAACTCCCTTCTTCTTCCTTGCTCTCCCCTCTCTCTAGAAGCTTAGAAAGAGAATGCTTGGATGAAATGAAGGATTCAAAACCCTATTCCCGGTATAAACTCAGCAGGAACAGCCCCAAGCCGTTAGATCCCAAAATAAGAAAACGGACGGCCACGATTCAGACTTAAAATCCAAAACCTGGGCCGAACACGGCTTGTGACACGCTCGTGTCCAGGGCCGTGTTCCCCATTCGTCGTCGAAACCGACGCGTCCCAAAAAGAACACTGGCACCCGACACGCCCGTGTCAAACTTGACACGCCCGTGTCATACAGTACACGGCCGTGTAGTGTGTCGTGTTACTCCATCGACACAGGACCGAAAACGCCCGAAAGGGACACGGGTACTCGACACGCCCGTGTTGCATTTTGACATGCCCGTGTCTACCCGACACGGCCCGTGTGCTGACCCCGTGTACCACCCCCGCCACGGCCCGACTTCATCCTGTAAAGGACACGGCCTGGGACATGCCCGTGTCTCAGGCCGTGTTCGCTGCTCGACGATCGCCGACTCCAAATTCGTCGACCACTCGGCCAGATCGTCGACCCGAGCACGACACGACCCTGGGACACGCCTGTGTCCCAGGCCGTGTGCCCCCTGCCAAGTTCCAAACTTGGCCCAAAATGCCACCCGTCGCTCTTTTGAGTTTCGGGGCGTTACACTACGAGCTGAAACCATCAAGGAAAAAACCAACTTCTTCAGCATAGGATATCTCGTCTCTGCCTGCCGCAACACTCTACTCACATAGTAGATGAGGAGCTGCTTGCTGCCTTCCTCTCTGACAAACACTGAACTGACCGCTTCCGCTCCCACTCCTAGATAGAGGAGGAGGTCTTCTCTTCCCTATGGGCCTTAGAGGAGAGGAGCTTGAGTTAGATGATGCTTGAGCATTCCAAAAGCCTCCTCGTACTCTGCGATCCACTCAAACTTTTGGTTGCCTCGAAGAGCTTTGAAAAAAGGAGAGCATTTCTCTCCTGCCTTGGAGAGGAAACTTCCAAGGCCTTCCAGCCTTTCGGTCAACCTCTAAACTTCCTTGGGATCCTTCAGGGACGCCATTTCCAAAATGGCTCTAACTTTGTCGGGGTTAGGCTCCACCCCCTCGGAGTGAGGAGGTGACCTAGGAATTTTCTCCTTCTTGCTCCGAAAACGCACTTGGCCGGGTTGAGTTGCATCTTGTACTTCCTCAGGATGGTGAAGGTATCCACTAGATCCTTTGTGTGCTCTGTGATGCTCCTTCTCTTGACAAGGAGGTCATCCACATATACTTCGAGGTTCCGCCTCTTCTGCTCCTTGATGACTTGGTCCATCATCCTTTGGTAGGTCGCGCCCGCATTCTTAAGCCCAAAGGGCATCATCTTATAGCTATAACAACCATCGTTCGTGATGAAAGAGACATTGTGGTAGTCAGAGGATGCATCCGGATCTGATAATACCCTGAAAAGGCATCAAAGAAACTCATTACAGGAAATTCGAAGGCTAAATCAACCAGCGTGTCGATTTGTGGTAAGGGGTAGCAATTCTTCGGGCGGACTTTATTTAACAAAGAAAAAAAATACATAGGCATCAGCCCCCTCCAAACTTCTTCACCGTTACAACATTGGAGACCCAGCCTGGATATTGGATCTCCGAAACAAACCCTGCCTCCAGCAGCTTCTCCATCTCCTCTCAGATCGGCCCGACCACCATGATGGCGTTCTTCCTCTGCTTCTGACGGGCGGGGGAAATCTTGGGTCCAGGTTGAGGCGATGGTAGGCAATATCTGCATCAATCCCCGACATCTCTACTCTGGGCGAAGATGTCCACGTTCTCCTGCAGACACACAACCATCTCCAACTTCCCCTCAATCATCAGAGATCATATGATCTTCAGCAGCCTCGGCTCTCCTCTCCGGAAGATCTCTTCTAGCTCCTCCAGCTCTTCGACAGCTCTCAGACCTTCCTCCCTCTCCAACAACTTCTCCAACCTCTCTGCGTCCTCCATCCAGTTGATGGTACTGACGACATTCAGGTAGCACTCCCTGACAGCCTTCGGATCGCCCCTGATCCTCACTTGGACATCTCCCTGACAGTACTTCGGGCATTGATGATATGACAATGGAACCGCCTTGAAGTAGTTGATGAGGGGTCGTCCAAAGATGGCGCTATAGCAGCTCGGCACGTCGACGATGACCAAGCGACATCGGATATAAGTGACACCAAGGGTCACCAGAAGGTCCACTCCTCCCTCCACCTCCTTCTTCTCTCCTGAGAAGCCAAAGAGGGATCTGTATGCGGCTCGGACCCTGGATGCTTCCACCTGAAGTCCGATGAAGGTCCTCTTGAAAATGACATTCATCGAGCTCCCGTTGTCCGCGAGGATTCGGTCAACGGTGAAATCTTTGATGGCGGCCTGGATGACTCGGGCATCATGAAAGGAATTCTCATTCCCCAACATGTCCTCTTCAGAAAAGGTGATCTCATCAAACGACGACGGAACCTGAGAGGTCGAGGCGACGCTCTGAGAGGTAGATACGACGCTCTTCCGATAGATCTGATGGAGGCTCCCCTTGCGGGAAGCTCTGAGTCCAACCCCGTCATTGATCACTCCAACCTGCCCACCTCCTAGGTCGTGGATCAACTCTCCGCGACCTCCCAGGTCGACCCGGTCTTCGTTCCTTCTCCTCACCGAAGCTTGGAATGCTACCGGTCCCGCTGGCGCCTCCTGCCTAGGCTGCTCCCTCTCCGCTGCTCTAGCTTCCAGCCTCCAAAAACTCTGGTCAGCCCATCGTCACATGCCCCTCTACCCGATGCAAGTCTCAGTAGAGGGGAATCTCTGCCTCCTGGCGCCTGGCCTGCTGCTCCCTCCGACGAGGCTTTTTTCCATGTTGGACAATGGTCATCGCCTCTCCTCCGGCTTCTCTCCAGCCTCCATCATGTTGGTGACCGTTCCTCCACTCATGTTGCTGGAACCGCAGCCTAGTAGGTGGCCTCCACTGGGGCCGATTCGCAGAGTACTTTAATCGTCTCTCTTCTCCCCTCCTCTCTAGAGCCTCCACGGGCCTCCTCTCTTCCTACCTACGAGGCCTCTCCTGCCTCCACTGCTCTTCTGCCCTCCGAAGCTCTTCTCTCTTCCTCTGCTCCTCTCTCCTCCTCGTCTCTTCCCTCCTCTCGACCTGCCTCTTCGGCAGCCTTCCAGCCCATACTCCCGAAGGTCCTCTTCTCTCCCTTCTCCCTAGCTCCTCTCCATGCAACCTCGCCAAGAAGTCCTGGTTCTTATCCTCTCCCTGGATGAACGTATTCGCCCTCTCCACCATCTCTTCAAAATAACTTGGGGTTTTGGATCCGATCTCTAAACTGAAGAGACCTTGCTTTAGACTAAACTTCGGGGCCAACATCAGAGTGAAGTTGTCCACTTCCTCTACTTTCAAGATCTCCTCCTGGAAACTGTCGATGTAGTGGTCAAGACTCTTCTGCTGCCCTTGCGCGATCTTGAAGAGAATAGTTGTCTCCTTCCTTTTCATGGATGTCGTGAACCTTGTCATAAGGCCCCGACGCAGATCCGCGAAGCAGTAGACGGAACCGGCTGGCAACTGATGGAACCAATCTCTCGCATTACCCTTGAAGGTGATCGAGAAGAACTTGCATTTGAAGGCGTCTGACATGTTGCGGATGGACACCACATCCTCAAACTACTGGAGATGCCTGACCGGGTCATCTCTGCCAGAGTAATAGGTATGGACTGGCTCTCGGAACCCCTCGGGAACTGGGGCTGCGAGGATCTCGTCACATGAGGGGTTCCTCCGTCCCTGGCGGTGACGAGTTTCATCCTTGCTAGTATTATCATCATATTCGCTCCAATGGCGAGTATCACGATACCTTGCCAACGACTCTGGATCTCGGAACCTGATCCCTTGGCTGCTCGCCACGTAGTGCCGCGACTTCATCAGTCACTCCTTTTTCTCCCAAGCACGCGCCTTCCCAGGTCGCCTCGGTGACGCTTCCTCATCTGACGGTGTCACGCGATGGGCGAGGTCGTTGTGACATCGGGGCGATGTGGGAACCCTGAGAGAATGGTTCTCTCGATCCTCCTCGCAAACTTCTCGAAAGCAGCTACGGTCACAAACTCGCCTCCTCGCGCCGAATTACCAACTCTCGTCGAGTTGCCAACTAACTCTCCTTGCTCTCCTGCACTCACCATCTCGCCTACTAGCGAAGCTTTACTTCCTTGGTTGTGATCCACGCTCACCGCACCAAAATATTAAAGCATGGAAAATTCCCTACTCTAAGAATCAGATCAAGGCAGCCTAAGATTACCGACTTAACGGTTGGGCTCGACGACTAGCGGGCTAAGGCACGGAAGTCGCCGAACAACAAACAGGACTCCAGGTGCTGCGGCAGGAAGCTCACACCATGTACCCGGAAGCTTAAAAGAAGCAACTCATCCACAACCAAAAATGGTCGAGCATGGTACGAGGAAGACTAGCTGGTAACTAAGTCGCGGCGACTAAAGGAGATAGTCGCTAACTCGCGGTCTGGTCTCTTTGAAAAAGGAATTCAAAGGCTCAACTGACATCCAAGAAGAAGAGTTAGCGAGATCTTGACGAGATTTCGAAGTGTCTCTCCTCGTACCACTGGGGTCCTATTTATCGGGAAATCCAAAGAGCGGAGGGGGGGGGTCCTATTTATAGCCCCACCCCACGGCGACTACGCGACTTTCTAGAGGAGCTCGCACGGCTGGGCGAGTAGCTGGCTTAGTCGCCTACCTGGCGAGTATGTGAGGGAAGCTCGCCATACTCGCCCAGGCCTTCTACTGCCTGACACGTTAACACTGACCTCTGTCTTGACTTATTGACTTTGACTTATGCTGACCTGGCTCTGGAGGGGCCCACCCTCGACGAATACGGGTTGTACATTTTAGTCATTTATTTCTTTTTGCCTCAGGTATCTCAGACGCGCGTCTGCGTCTTGCGCCTAACCTTCAAGACCTTTGTACACATTGGTGCGCCTTACACCTTTGATAACATAGCCTAAAATATTGTCCATAATTAAGAAAACACTTAATGATGATATAAGAAAATTAGAAAGTATAAAAATCTTAAGGAAAATGAACATAAAATGATAAACACAAGACATGATACGAATTAAGAATTCCGTCTTTTGAGGAATTAAAAATAATACTAAACAGGTCAAGGACAAGATTGCTCCAATTGCAATTAGTTATCTTAACAAGAGAATATGAATCGTCTCTGGGTGGAGGTTTTTACCGTAGTTTTTGAGGTCCTAGACGTGCACATGGTGAGATGCAAAGACCTAGAGTGCTCCCATGATGAGTTTCAATTTTATTTTACGTAGTCTATAGTCCCAGTACATGATGTATGTTTGTACATATTGATGTTAGACTGAGTCAGTCTAGTAATTTGTTCTGATTTTGGAAAGCACCTTTTTGCATGTATATAGAGTTACTTGTTGTCCTGTTGTACTATATTATCAAAATGTTAATGAAATGATTCTTTTTTGTCACTATACTTTTTATACTATATCATATACTGCTTTACTCTAGATGTTCTTACTTTGCTCTCTGATGTACATTATGAATGAATATGTTAAATTATAGCGATAGCCGTTAGGAGGGCCTGGTTCATCAAGAGTGTAAGAACCCCCAGGCAAAGCTTTAGAAGAGTCTTGTCTAACCAACGCGGCTGTCTTTCTTCATTTGCTCAAGTATTTGAACGTCGTGTGTTGAACTAATACTTTTTACCTAAGCCCCGCTTAGTTCTTAAGAGATGAGGGAAGACTTGCTAGCTGTTCTACTTTGATGGCCCGAACAGAGAAATTGCTTCTTTCGGATAGACGAGCACACGTACGCGAAAGAAAGCCAAGGAAAGAGCGGCAAAAGCTTGAATATCTTATTGGATTTCTTTCAATTTCAATAAAGAAGTAGATGAGGATGCCCAATGGAGAATAAGATGTCAGCTGGGGGATTCAAGCTCTATACCTAACCTCTCCCAAAGAAACTCTAATCAACGCAAAGGGGAGCTCTAAGGGGGATAGAAAGAGAAGAAAGAAAGGCAACAAGGTTCATTAGCTCCATAGTTGCTAACAGGTAGGGGCTCAACACAAACCTTGATTGTGCGTAATTGTGCTTAACAAGTTGGCATTTACAAGTTTTTACAGGAAACTTAAGAAATGATTAAGGGTACAGGCAAACCCTTTTTTAGAAGAAGCAAATACTTTGTGAATTTTAAGCTGGTTTTGGATCTCCTTTCACCTACAAGACCGGCCCTAATTATAGGCTCGGGAAGATACCTTGTGGGCAGCTTTCTTTCACTTGGGCTGCGCGCTTTACGGAATGGATGCACGAAATGCTCAAAATACAGAACTGCATATGGGTACACGAGCAGGTGGTTGGACCATTGGCAAGTGCTTCATCATGGGCAAATACTTTTTGAGCGAGTAGTATGCCCAAGGAGGACGTGAATACCACCTAATGGGTGAGTACCCCTTCCGGTTTGGAGAAACAACGGGTGGGTACGATGAAAAAGGTCCTACAATGTCATTGTCGCGAGTGGCAAACTGTATGTTAAACCGACCATAATGATCACAAAAATATAGAAGCCAAAAAAAAGATCAAAACTCCAGCGACAAATTAGGGTTTTCCAGCCCACGAAAGTAAATAATCCTCTCCCAAATTACCTCACCAAAGTTCCATTGGAAGCAGGGAATAATAATCAAGATTAGCACTTCCCTTAGCATTTTGATTCGCTGTACAAATTATGAACATCAATTAAATTATGAGAACAAGAGCGTCATCCATTTTACTCTTAAGATGCCAAAACCTTGATGGCGTGCGGAGGTTAGCAGAGATGGGAATGAAAGAAGAAAAGTGTGAGGAAGATGACACCTGCACATTGAGAATTTTTCCACACACCATTTACAGGATGGATCTTTCGCCAGATAACAAAAGGACATGTTAAGGGAACCAGTCATGCATAGCATCCTCCAGCCAGAAACCAGGATCATGAAACAGTTCTTCCATAGCATACTGATGATATATATAGATTCTTTGCCCACTTTTCCTGGAACCAAGAAATGCAGCCAGCAAGCAGTGAGGTTTTGTAATGAAAATTGCATAGAAGGTTCAAAAACATAATTGATAGTGCATGGAGTCATTTGTGCCCTGCGCGACATTATACCGGCTAGAACATTGTCCCGGCGTGATGACACTCCCGCCGCTTGCAAACCCCTGAGTGTTATACTCCACTTGTCGCTCATTTTTGCAGTGTGCACGTGGGTTTGCGAGCGGCGGGTAGAACACATTTTCTATTGTAGGTAGAAGACTTTATCTATATGAGGGCACATTTTTTAAAATAAAATAAAACACAAATTTTAAAACTGGAATTTTCTAAATAAGGTGGGGTAAAATTGGAAAATGAATGTTTAACCTAAAGAATGTTTTTCTCTTGTAATATAGCGTGTGTGTGTGTGTGTGTGTGTGTGTGTGTACATATATATATACACACACGAGCTTCTTCGCACGGGCTACGCCCGTGCTCGAAGTTCTCGGGCGGCCTTCGGCCGCATCCAGGCAGGCTTCGCCCGCCTCCGCACGGGCTTCGCCCGTGCTTATGCTCCGGGCGGCCTTCGACCGCCTAGAAGCGGGTTGCGCCCGCTTGCACGCAATTCACCACCTCGACGCCGCAACTACCACTCGCGGCCCCCGGAGCGTGTATGCAAAATCACCCACTCGCGGCCCCCCGTTGGAGGTGGCCCTACCAGTTCGCCACCGGAAAACCCCCGGCGAACACGCCGGTGGGCTCCGGTCAGGAAGCCGACGGTGGCCACTTATTTTTTTATATATATAAAACGAAGCCGGCGAATAGGGGCAATTTCAGAAAACCAAAAGTAACCGACGGGCATTACTGTAGCTTTGCAACATTCCCTTTTATCTTAGTATAAGATATGGATACATATATGTATATACATGTATACATATATGTATAGATATATAGGGTTATTTATTGTGACCTCCCCGCAAAGTTTGCATAATTACAGCTTGCACCTCTCGTAACTTCTGAAATTATAATTAGTCCTCTCAATGTTTACATTTCATAACATCCATGCACAAAAAGACCCCCTAAAGATTTACTCCAAGGGCAAATTTTGTGCATGGATGTTATGAAATGGAAACATTGAGGGGAGGTTTTTGTAATTTTGAAAGTTGGAGGTTTTCAAACTGTAATTACACAAATTTCAAGGCGAAGTCCGGGTAAATAATCTTATATATAACCTCACCTTCACATGCTGAATGGGAAAAGCAGAGGTTCTAAGTGTTTCTTGTGTTTCATCTACAGGTTTCCTTCTTGGAACACTGAGAACAAATGCAGCCTGGTCCGGGGTTGCGGCAATGGCAGTGATTCGATGGCCAGTATCCCATCTCCAATGAATGCCTTCGCTAGGATATAAGAAGTCCAGCTCAACAACCTGAAATCAGAAAACAGATGATCGGTGAAATTGTTTGGGACCAAGGAAATTTGATGCGGTAAAATGAAAAGCAAAAACGAATGAAAAACTTGAATCATAGGCCGTGGAAACATAATAAACCATGATTTTTTTAGATTCCATCATAGGCTGCGGAAACATAATAATAAACCATGACTTTTTTAGATTTCATTATTGTTCCTTCATTCTGCTCAAACCCAATCAAAGAAGTCAATGAGTTCTGGCTCATACGGTAACAGTCTGGTTTGAAGAACCCTCCTGAATCGGACAATTTGGCAATGCTAGTATTGGATTATGGGGATTTGATGTGAAAAGAAAAACTGAAAACTCAATTGGCTGAAGATTGATAATAAACCAGAAATTTCTTTTATATTCCATTTTCTTACCTTCATTTTGGTTAAACCTAATCAAAGGCACTAAAGAGCTATAGTTCATACAGTATTGCTCCTAACTCATAAGTGAGAAGTCAGGGGGTCAACACTAAACTATAGTGGTTCCCAAAAAAAAGTAAAATTCAAAATCATAGCCCATATTTGTACTAAAGATCAAATAGAGAACCCAAACAGCAGAAATAAAAAAGAAATATCACCTGATCTGAAAAGCCTGCATTTCGAGACATGACAACAGCCCATTTGGTTCCTGCAGTGGCCATGGAAGTAACATAGAAACCTTCCTTCCACTTTTTGTTTATCCACTTGAACGGAAATGAATCGCTAACTTTGTATGACTGCTGTGAATACTGAGTGCCTGAAGCATCATCGGATGTTAGGGAGATAAAAAAACTTGAAAAAAATAATAAAAAAAGAAGAGTGATATCTACCCTTTGACATAACCACCAAAGAACTAGAATTGTTTGCTCCAGCAAGAGCACTGATATAGTAGTTTTTCTCCCATTGCTCCATTATCCATTCCTTCAAAAGAAAACAAGCATTTTCCAAGGCTATGAAACTCAATGTAGCGGAATGATGGAACATGTTGAGAATACAGTCACATTCAGAAATTTTCACAACTTGTGCGCTTAATATACATGATGGATCTCTCCACCCTATAACCAATTGATTTTAGGTTGAATGCATGGGTTTTAACGTAGTATCAAAGGCAAGCTAGGTCCAATGCACATGGCCGATTTCAAAAAAACAAAATCCACATGCTAAAGTCAGTCCCAAGTGGAGAAATTATTATGTACAAGCATCAGACACAAAGCAGCGTCCTCAATGACGCCATGTGACTTATTTAAAAGAATAAAGATTGCAAAGCATGGCTTACAATCTCACATAGTTATCGTGAGGATTCTTATTTAAAAAATGGTGGTGAAGTATAAACAATCACTATGACAAGTTATTTTACGATCAGTACCATGACTTACAATCATAAACGAATGTAAACTACTTGTAACGGTCATTTAAACTTCACTTATCGCTAGACCGACATTGTCATCTTTATGAATTTTTTGAGGTATTTTAGTGCAAACAAAAACCCAAAACAAGCAATAAATGGTTTTAATAATTTCACATTGAGAAACTCATGTAATCTTACACATTTAATATAGATATTGGGGCCCTTCAACTTAGCCAATTAGCTTTAAGTTGGATGCAAATGTCCTAACGAATCATATTTATAACACCAATTGCAACAAATATAACAGTGTGGCCTAATCTAAAAACAAAATATCAGGAACATGAACAAGCTCTAGCAAATTACCTTGTGGAGAAAATTTTGAGAAAGTTCATAAACTTGAGAAGTAAAACCAGTGCCCGCATCCATAATGAGAGCCCACAAATCTAAGCTAGATGAGACACAGCTGATAAACAATCCATCATCATTCCCTTTTTCAATATGTTGGCTGAGTCTTACATCAGTAACATTGTAGTGATATCTGCAACAAAACAAGATCAAGAATGATCAACTTACCAGAGAAATCACTGGATTAATGAGTATACAAATAAAAACCTCTGCTTCATGGGTCGCCGGGCATTGTAAACACTGATCCATTGAGTTGCAGGCATCCCAATCCGCACTTTCTTCTTAGGTTGCTCATCTTCTCCTTCCATCATCAGCCTTCCTCTCTTTTGACCAACCTGGTATATAAGCTTTACAGCATTTTAAAAAATGATGAGATAAAGAATGATATATAGAAAATTAAGTTAATTTGCTTAATAATGATGGGATGCTCTTAGAAATAACAAGTTTGTTCAATACCTTCTGAGCACCATCTGTATTAAGCGGCCTAATATCTGGATTAGGACCCACTATGCCGTCAAATAGTGATATATATCTAGCATAATTTGGTTCTTCATCAAACTTAAGATTCACTACATGCTCAATGAACAGTCTGAATGGTAACGGGCAAAAGTAACATAAAGCATCAGGAGAGGTGGCCATTTTCTTCTTACAGACAAAGAAACCTTTGTTATCTCCCTGTAAAAAGTAGAAAACATGCATGAGGAAAAAAGAACGGGAAAAAAAAAGACAGCCTCCTCCACTTTGACTCAAATACATGAGCTCCATATGGATTTAGTTACTTTACAAAGCCATGTCCTCCAAAAATAGTTAAATAACTGGGGATTACTTACCAAAGTAAAAAATGTATTAACAAGATAATTTGTCAAAAGGACTTTCTAAATGCAGGCTTAGATGCAAACCTGAAAACCCTGCCAAGGTAGGCGGCCACGAAGCAGGAAAACAAGTGTGTAAGCAAGAGATTCCAGGTCATCTCTTCTACTTCCAGTCCTTCCTAAATGAGCATGAACACTAGCATATCGCACTGTCCCTCTTCAGTATCAAACAAAACATGTAACAAATTTAAAGGACAATCTTCATGGAACATATGAACCAAATGTTAAATTAAGACACTAATAAACGGGGACATCAACATACTAAAAGAAGTATACCTGAAAATATCTGGACGCTGGTCATAGTTAACATGCTGACCAGTTGAACTATCCTTCCACTTTGTAGCTGACAGTATATGCAATGAAAAATAATACAGTAGGGTTTCCACATGAAACATACTCGGTGATAATGATAAGCCAATATAAGAAATTAAATCATTTGAAATACCTAACCCAAGATCAACAAGAAATAGTTTCTTCTCATCACGAGTTCCTGGAGGACCAAGCAAAAAATTTTCTGGCTTTACATCTCCATGCACATACCTGTTGCAGGTGTTTTCAACAAAAGCCATTTAGTACCTTGACAAAACCAACAATATTAGTTGACTAGTGTTCATTTAATAAGTATGTTCAGAAGAGGGTCAACCCTTTAGAGTGCATCTTTTCTAGTATGGAAATGGCTTCAATGGCAATACATGCAACCATATCAGTAGACATTCTACAAAAAAGAATGCTAATTAACACAAACTCAAGTATACAGGGGGAGGGGGGATGTAAAGAAGTAATTAACAAAAAATAACTAACGCGTGAGAGTTAATATTCCAGACATCCCATAGACTAGGCCCCAACATATCCATAACCTATAAAAACAACAATATTACTATGTATTTAGTAAGCTTGTTGGGATAATAGAAGGAATTAGCATGGAGCCAGCTGGTAATAGGCTGAAACTAACCATGACATAGTAGTCACCTTGGCGACCCGTAT
Source organism: Platanthera guangdongensis (assembly GCA_039583875.1). Classification (NCBI taxonomy): domain Eukaryota; kingdom Viridiplantae; phylum Streptophyta; class Magnoliopsida; order Asparagales; family Orchidaceae; genus Platanthera; species Platanthera guangdongensis. Next base: position 34,637,229 of record CM077148.1, on the reverse strand, counting down.
AATGCACTCTAGGAACCCCGTGAATGCCACTAAGAGTGCTAAAATATGAAAAATCGAAGCAGGTAAGAGTAATTCAAAAAAACAATGAAAAATAAATTTTACAAAAATTTAATTACATACTCGTAGACTAGCCATTCAGCAGGGGGGCCATGATGACACCCCTTACTGCTTCTATGTTCAAACTTCAGTGCCACCTGGAAGTGGAAGTACATTAAAAAAATAAGTTATTTCTTAAACAGGCACGATCAAATTTATCATAAAAATTAGTAATAAATTAGCGCACTTCTACAGCATTGAGGCCACTGATTCCTTCACTAGCACTGGCAGCTGAAATACGGCGGCCAGCACAGACTTGACCAAATCCTCCTTTCCCAAGCTTCCTTTCAATTTTGTATATTGGTGAATTCCCAATCTGAACCTGTAGTTATAAGAAGTAAACCTTCAGAAGGTTTCTTGGAGATTTTGGAGATTCAATGAACATCAAAAAGGATGAGTGACTAATGCAAATAATCAAACTCATTTTAGACTAATAAGAGAATGAATAAAAGAATTAGAGGCAGCAGATATTATCTTGATAACAAAATATCATTGTACAACCAAAGACAGCAACACAAAACAATAATATCATTGTACAACCCTAGATGATGAGTGACAAAATAACTAAACCTTACAAAAAAGAGGCAAAGGAACATCTACCATAAGAATCCGCAAGAGAATATGGAGAAATAACCTAAATACCCCGTAGCATCCAGATGAGGTAAACAACAAACCTGAGAGGGAATTAAGCCATGAGAACCATTCTCCGTCTGATGACCATGAACCGTCCTCAAATAAGGATCCATTAGAGTTGGTGGTAATGATAATCATGAATTAGTCTAACAGCACTAAAACAATTGGATAAAGAAAAAGGTGTCTCCACATTAATAGCCACTAAAATCTCCACATTTGGCAGGAGGGGATAGGATTTTGGTTTCAGATTTAAGAATGCAATCAAGCTCCCTTCATTCTCCACAAAAAAATTTAAGGGCCTGTTCGAGGCGGCTGCAGCGTTGACAAAACTAATGGTGGCAAACTGTGATATGAAAATGAGTTGTGGGTAATAGTGGTGAAAATATAGGGTAACTATTTGGATGGTCTCCATTTTCAATGCAGTGGGGAACATGAAAACAGTGACATCCCGAAAATTGCCTTATTTTAATAGAATCTTTTGATCTCCAAAGTAATGATTGACATTTTAATAATCCAATTATTAATGAAAAAATTATTTTGAATCATGACAAATTTATTCTAGATTTATAAAAAAAATAAGCAAAGCCATTTTAATCAACTATTATAATTATTTATTATGAAAAATCTAATGAAAAATTTATTCGTACAATGTTAATATCTATTTTGATTTATATTGGAGATTTCAAAATTTTGGGTCATGGGATAAAAATACGAGCAAATAGTGAAAAGATGTTTTTGTATTCAGATGCCCTAGAAACAAGCAATAACATACATATATATAGAACCACAACACGTGACATATCACATGGATTACATAAGTGCGATGGCGGAAAAGAAACGTAAAAAATAATGCATATATTCAACTCAAATTAGCCTTATGAATAAGCTCCACCTTTAAGCAAAATGCAATTCTGAAAGGGGTGAAACCTAATCACTTAGATGCACTCTAGAGGGGAATGAATAGAGTACTTAAGATTTTACAAGAATTATTTCTCGGTATGCCTCTTTTTCACAATACAGACACGTCATAATTAAAAGTATGGAAATTAAGTATTAAGAGAAAATGCAAGCAACACAGATGACACAAGAAATAAAGTGGTTCTCCAAACATGATGCATCCACTCTTTTGCCGCAGCAGGAACTTCATTATCACTAGTGCTGAGTATTTTGATAAGGAGACTCTTCGAACCAGAAGTTATTGATAAGATCTCTCCAAAACCAAGCGAGTTATTGATAAGAGAGCTCAACAACTGAGTCTTTTGATTAAGGAAACTCTCAGAACTGGGAGTTGTTGATAAGGTGATGGCGATCGACGGCACGCACGCGTCTATTCCCGCAGGAGGCGGTGATCGGCGACCTGCTTGGGCGATCAGAGTCTGTGGATGCTCCCGGAGGGTCGTTCCGAGTCTATTTCATATATTAGTTTATTTTATTTTGATGTATTTAGCCCCCGATCCGCCCGAACATTTATAGTCGTCCGATCGGGGGAGTCCTAATTCTATTTGGTTTTCCCTCTTATAAATATTCTAGCAAGGGGGCCGGCCAAGGTATCAAAGGTTTCCCTATTGCAATCTGTCAGTCCCTTCCTTCGGTGGACTCCGAAGGCGCCTCCTCCTCTGTCCGCTTCTGCCGCCGGCCACCGCCCTCCAACCTCCAATCCACAGCCCAGCCCTCCCTTTCTGGTGAGATCCAACCCAGTCCCTCTCTTTCCGTTGAGTTCTAGCCCCTCTTGCACCCGCCGTGTCTTCCCCGCCACAAATCCCCCCGCTACAGATCAACCCAGCTGAATCCCCATTCAGCCCTCATTCCCTGCCTCCCTCCCATCCCTAGTACCGACCACCCTCCCCTGGCCCATTCCCACACCCCTCTTACAAACCCGACCCCAGTGGGCCACCTATAAATCCCAGCTCCCACCTTTGTTAACACCACTCGCAGTCCCCCTCTTCCCCTACCACCCGTATACCCCTCAACAACCCTAATCCTCCGCAATCCACAGCTTTCACCACCAGTTAGCCTTCTCGTGGAACCACTCGTGACCAAGGGAGACTACACCTACGCCTTCCACCAACCTGAATCACGCCTCCCCCATGCATAAGCAAATCGAGGTATAAGTGTTAAGTTTTCTTGCTTGAATATGTTGTTTGAACTATTGTAGTGGCTTGTTGGATCTTTTATTCTATTGCACTATATTTGTTGCGTGATTTGCGGGACGCACCCGGCGCACTTCAATCGAAATTGCGCCTCACTTTGTTGGTTAATCATAGTTATTCCTTATCGTTAAGTCTTGCTTTTGATTGTGTTAATCGTGCTCATAGCATTGCTAAAGAAAATTATTACTTGCTATTAGATCTTTAATTTTGGACTATTCTCATACTTGCATGCGCACGACATTTAGATCATAGCCTCATTTAGATTGTATTTTAGCGCATTGTCGTTTTAGTCGGTCTACCACTGCATCAATTGGTATGAGAGCCAGTTCGAGTCGCATTTGCATGCTCTGTAGTGGTAGGTTGTTTCGAACCCAGATGTCTGACCAGAACGTCACCGACGATCGGGCCGCCAGTTCGAATTCGGACATGACGGCAACCGAGTTTTAACGCTTAGTCCTCGAATAATTCGCCACCATTAAGAACGATATCGCTAGCGTCAACACTAGAGTCGATTAGATAGGAGCCCTTAGAGGTTCAGCCCTAGCGCCACCGCCATATTATGAGAAACCGCTGGACGATCCACGGGACACCCCACCTCCTCTAGATCAGCGAGTTAGAGAGCTTCCACGTCGGGACCCAGCTCCTCGGAATCATCTGTCGCCTCCTTCACACCCCTGTGCTAAGGAGGATTGGCGAAGTACCTCGATATTCTACACTTATTTTCAGAGTGCGTGTGATCCCTGCAAGCTCTCAATAAATAGCGGTAGTTGCGTGAACATCGTAGCGAAGAGTGGTTTAGAGAGGATGCAGCTATCTGCCGAGCCCCACCAGCATCCTTACCGTGTCCAATGGGTGGACAAGTCGGCCATCCAGGTCACGCAGAGGTGCCTTGCGCCGATCCGCCTAGCGTCCGTTGAGGACAAGGTTTGGTGCGACGTAATCCCGATGGACGTTGCGCACGTCCTCTTGGGTCGTCCCTGGCTGTACGATCGCGACGCCACGTGTTATGGTCATTCCAACACGTGTCTTCTTTGACAAGGGACGGAAGATCACCCTCACTCCGACCCAACCCAGGGATCCCCTCAAGGGCCAGGTCGAGTCTTCCTTTAGTGTTGTGTCAGTGAGGCCTTTGCACATCCTGAGGATGGTCGATTTTCTCCGTGAGAGCTTAGATTTGGGGGTTATGTTTGTGGTGGCCGCCACCTTGGCATCTGACGCCACCACCAATTTGGAGAGTGTGGATCTAGACATTCGGCGCCTGCTGGACGAATATATTGACTGGTATCTCAATTGACCTTGATAAGGTCAAATCGATTTGCAAGTGGCCCATCCTGGCCAATATTCACGAGGCCCGGAGCTTCCACGAACTCGTCGTCTTTTACCGGAGGTTTGTTCGAGGGTTTCGCTCAATCATGACCCCTATTACGAGCTGCCTCCGCAAGAGAGATTTTGGCTGGACGACAGCGACCATCAGAGCGTTTGAAGAAATTAAGGAGAGGTTATCGACTGTTCCTATATTGCGCCTTCCGGATTTTTCCAAGGCTTTCGAGGTAGCGTGTGACGCGTCTGGCATAGGCATTGGAGGAGTACTGAGTCAAGAGGGTCATCCAGTTGCTTACTTCAGTGAGAAACTAAATAATGCATGGCAGAAATACTCCAATTATGACCCGGAGTTCTACGTCGTTATACAAGCACTTTGATATTGGCGTCACTATCTCCTGCATAAGGAGTTTGTCCTGTACTCTGATCATTAGACACTACGATATCTGGACTCGCAGAAGAAGTTGGGCCACCGACATGCAAAATGGGTGGAGTTCATGCAGAAATATCACTACGTTCTCAAGCACCGAGCTGGTGTTGAGAACAAACCGGCTGATGCGTTGAGTCGCCGGGTCACCATTCTCCACACCATGAGCGTGCGAGTGGAGGGATTTGAGCATGTCCGCCATGATTATTCTGAGTGCCCTGATTTTGGCAACATATACTCTGCCTTATTGAGGGACCCTCCAGAGCTCCGCGAGATTTTTATCATTTATGATGGCTATCTATTCTATGGGTCTCGCCTCTGTGTGCCACAGACTTCCCTTCGGGAGTTTCTCATTTGGAAGCTGCACGTGGGCAGGGCCGCGGGACACTTTGGGCGGGATAAGACGATTGCGTTAGTTGAGGACCGCTTCTTCTGGCCTGGACTAAAGAAGAACGCCACGCAGGTCGTTCGACATTGTCGTATCTGCCAGACAGCAAAGGGTTCCGACAGTCCACGTGCTTGTACACTCCATTACCTATTCCCCACCGGCCCTAGGAAGACATCAGTCTAGATTTCGTACTTGGACTCCACCCGCACATCGCGGAAGTTCGGTTCGATCTTCGTTGTTGTGAATCGCTTCTCGAAAATGGCCCTATTTATTCCTTGTCATAGGACGTACGATACTCCCCACGTGGCGGCCCTGTTCTTCAAGGAGATATTCAAGTACCACGGGTTGCCTACTTCTATCGTCTCCGACCGCGACGTCCGCTTTGTGAGTTATTTTTGGAAGACGCTTTGGAAGAAGACCGGTACGACGCTGAAGTTCTCCACCGCCTATCACCCACAGACAGATGGACAGATGGAGGTTGTCAACCGTAGCCTTGGGACCCTGTTGCATTGTCTCGTTCGGGATACTTCGGCCACCTGGGATACGGTCCTGCCTATCGCGGAGTTTGCATTCATAAGTTCGGTCAATAGTACCACTGGTCTGAGTCCATTTCATGTCATATTAGGTTACGACCCTAGGAACCTGTTGACCTGGTTGACGTCCCAATAGAAGCCCGACCTAGTGAGTCCGTTGAGTCGTTCATTCAGCATATATACGCACTACATGAGACAGTCCAGAGAAAGATCGCGGTCAGTAATGAAATCTACAAAGCTCAGGCCGATCAACGCAGGAAAGAGCAGGTATTTGACGTTGGGGAATGAGTTATGATCCGCCTGCGACCTGAGAGGCTCCCCCAGGGGGCAGCGAAGAAGTTAAGTGCTCTTCGAATGGGTCCCTATACAGTAACTCAACGGATTGGTGAGAATGTGTATGAGTTTGACATACTAACGGCAATGAGGATTCACCGAGTGTTAAATGTGGATGACTTAACCCCATACTATGAGGAGCGAATGTACGGGGACCCTTTATCCCCACCCACCCCTGAGCCACCGCTTGACCCTCACCCCTCTAGTGCACCCACACCCACCTCTCCCAGGCAGTCGCGGGTGGTTGAGCACCACTCAGAGGAGTCCACTCCCCAGCCGGCAGTACCGGTGACACAGCGTTCAGACAGAGATACATTGATAAGACAATCGCCTACGCCTACCAGAGATATACTACAGATCGTTGGACATGACTTCACGACGACGGGTTGTTCGGTGGTCCTGATATACTTGGTCCATTGGCTTGCCTGCCCGACTTCCGATGACACTTGGATTTCTGCTGAGAAGCTCGAGAGACTTGCCCCAGACTTACGCCGAGAGTACGATCATCATCACTCACCGGAGATAAGTGTTTTCGAGTCGGGGGGAGTTGATGACGATCGACGGTACGCACGCGTCTATTCCCGCAGGAGGCGGTGATTGGCAACTCGCTTGGGCAATCCGAATCAGAGGATGCGCCCGAAGGGTCGTTCCGAGTCTATTTCATATATTAGTTTATTTTATTCTGATGTATTTAGCCCCCAATCGGCCCGAACAGTTATAGTCGTCCAATCGGGGGAGCCCTAATTCTATTTGGTTTTCCCTCTTATAAATATGCTAGCATGGGGGCCGTCCAAGGTATCGAAGGTTGCCCTATTGCAATCCGTCGGTCCCTTTGGTGGACTCTGAAGGCGCCTCCTCCGTCCACTTCTGCCGCTGGCCACCGCCCTCCAACCTCCAATCCCGAGCCCATCCCTCCCTTTTCGGTGAGATCCAACCCATCCCCTCTCGTCCCGTTGAGTTCCAGCCCCTACCGCACCCGTCGTGTCTTCCCTGCCCCAAATCCCATCACTACAGATCAACCTAGTTGAATCCCCATCCAACCCTCATTCCCGGCCTCCCTCCCCTCCCTAGTACCGACCACCCTCCCCTGGCCCATTCCCACGCCCCCTCTTCCAAACCCGACCCCAGTGGGCCACCCATAAATCCCGGCTCGCACCTCTGTTAACACCACCCGCAGCCCCCCTCTTCCCCTACCATCCGAATACCCCTCAACAACCCTAATCCCCCCCGATCCACAGCTTTCACCACCAGCCAGCCTTCTCGTGGAACCACTCGTGACCAAGGGCGACTACACCGGCGCCTTCCTCCAACTCGAAGTGTTAAGTTTTCTTGCTTGAATATGTTGGTTTGAACTATTGTAGTGGCTTGTTGAATATTTTACTCTATTGCACTATATTTGTTGTGTGATTGGTGGGACGCACCCGACGCACTTCAATCGAAATCGCGCCTCACTCTGTTTGTTAATCATAGTTATTACTTATAGTTAAGTCTTGCTTTTGATTGTGTTAATTGTGCTCATAGCGTTGCTAAAGAAAATTATTACTTGCTATTGGATCTTTATTTTTGGACTGTTCTCATACTTGCACGTGCACGACATTTAGATCATAACTTCATTTAGATTGCATTTTAACGCATTGTCATTTTAGCCGGTCTACCACTGCATCATAAGGTCTCTCTGAAACAACGTGAGTTGTTGATAAAGAAGCTCAACCACTGAGTCTTTTGATAAAAGACTCAAAATTGAGAGTTGTTGATAAAATCTCTCTGAAACAAAGTGATTTGTTGATAAGGAATCCCAACCACTGAATCTTTTGAGGAGGCATTCTTAGGACTCCTTTATATAGGTTGATTTGAGATAAATTTTCCACAATGTGACCTTCAATAGTTTGAAGGAACTGATGCTTTGTAATGTTGTGAGGATTCGAGATGAGAGCTACAATCTAATCTTCTTTATTGATCACGACTCTGAGGAAGAAGGTTGAGTCGTGATCTTCAACAATGACCCTTTAGGATGAGGGCTTCTTCATTTGAACCTTCTGAGATAAGGAGATTTTTCTTTTTGATTGGAGTTTTAGAAGTACTCTTTTCTCTTGACGAAGATGAATCTTCCTTCTCGTTTTCTCTACTTCTATCTTTTTCTTCTTATTATTTTGATATTGTTGTTATAGCTTCTGTTCTTTCCTTATTGCATCTATACTTTTTTCTGCTTCTATTCTCTTTTTCTTCTTCTATTTTGGTGGCTTCTATTCTACTTTTTTCTATATACATATTTATATCCTTCTCTTTTTTAATTCTTGTATAGATTTTCCAAAGCATGCTCAGAAAGCTACTGCTTTAGGTCAGGACAACTTGCTAGAAATAGCTCTTCCAACGGTTGTATTTTATCTGCAATCTTCGGCATAACAACTTCTAAGAGAGATGACCGTTGTAGTAGTTTTTCAGGAATCAACGCGGGTCTTATTTGTTAAGTGGCTTCTCGACGTTGTTTTGATGAAGCTGATTCTTCTTTACAATTTCAGTGTTGTTTGAAGGTGTGACGCTTATTTGAACGATTTCGACGTAGCGTGGATTTTCTTTTCGACGCACTTTCATATTCAACACTAATTTTTAGCGTTTTTTAAGATAGCAACACGTACGTAGACATCCCATTGATGTTTGACGTTGCGTTTACTGTACTTCGACGCTGCGTGATTTTGATACTGAGTTCTTCTGATGCTTCCTTAAGACAAGATCTTTCATCCTATATACTAAAACCTTATGACATAAATTGCTCTTATATACAACATGGGCAATGCCTTATTACATCACTCATTAAACCGTATATTAAATCAAGAAGTGGGTTTTTTCCAACAACCTCTCTTTATTTGATATACCAGTTTTTGCAGAATTTTGAGTGCTTTTTTAGAAGAAATACTTGAAGTAATTTTTAGAAAATAACAATTTACTTCACAGATATCAAGTATTTAATAAGAAGGAATTAAATGCATTCAACAAAAGAAATTAAATGCATTTCACACACAGGAGTTAAATGCATTACGGACAAGTTTTAAATGCATTTCACAGAAGAGAATTAAACGCATTTTTCACATAAGAGAATTAAATGCATTTTTCACAGAAGAGAATTAAATGCATTTTTCACAGAAGAGAATTAAATGCATTTTTCACAGAAGAGAATTAAATGCATTTTTCACAGATACATTGTTCTGAACATTTTCATTTATTTTTATTTCATAATTCTTAGTGAACGTTTAGTGCTCCTACATTTTGTGCTCCTAATGTTCGACTTATATAGAATCCTAGATTCTATTCCTTCTCTTCAGACAATTTCTTAATTGTCTTTTAGAGGAAGAATTGGAATTGACAGTTCCAATAACCACAAACTCCCCTTATTTAACCTCAAACTCCCCTTATTTAACCTCAAACTCCCCTTATTTCACGATCAACAAATATATTCTAATATATCTGCAGACTTCCTTTCTTACAAGGAAGTAAGAAGGGAGTTTGACCGTGCTCTTCCTCTTCAAAGAGGAGAGAGGGTAGAAGGATGGATCCACCGGAGGAGGATTTCAGGAGGGAGCTTGGAAGATGTTTCTCCATCCCCGATATCTCCTGCCCCTGGACAAAAGGCTGACATACCTCACTGGATGTCCAGTGAGCATATGTGGTGCCAGTCCCTAAAAGAGATTGGGACTGGTCTCTAGAGACCATATGTGACATTGCGCATTTTATGGTTCACTCTAGGATACTCCAGTCTCCCCCTTCTTGATTCTATATAGAATAGGAATTAAGACCATCCTAGGAGGGAACAGTTCGGAGGAGTTAGAAAAATTGCTTGAAATAGATGGGGTATCAATCATAAGGTGGCAGCCAAAGCGAGAAAGGAAGTACAACAGGATTGAATGGAGAAGTGCTCGTATGGAGCAATCCTTTAAATAAGCAAGAAATTTGAAACGCATCATGGAGGCGATAAGAGCATTCAGTACTTCTGACCTATGGTTAAGAGAAATAAAACCGTGATTGCTAACCTTTTGAGTTTTCAAGAGACGTTTCACTCTTGGTTCCGAGGAGATGAAAAAGCTTTTTGACTTCTAGACGCTAAGCACTAGACCTATCCTTGATAGGGGGTGCGTCGACTTTGTGCATAATTGTTTTTATTTCTTATTCTTTAAGATTTTGCTTATTCCAGCAATTTATCATTCTGAATTTAATCTTCATTTCACAGCTGGTTTGTACTGAAGAGGAGGTTTTTACATAAAATAATAGACCTTATAAGGACCCATGTTTGTTTTAGGTCCTAATATTTCAAAATAATTGCTTCTGCGAGAGATGAGAGGGATTCTGTTACGGGCTAGGCTACCCCCCTATTATCCTGGCATGGAGACCAGCAGGGGACCCACCCGCAAAGTTAACAGGGTCGCGACCCGCGCACTCCAACCCATCTCGGTGACCAGTTTAATCACCGCGGGATGTTGTCACCGCGATTTGAACCCGGGACCTTGATAAGAGGCTTTCAACACAGCCCTCATCACCAACTGAGCCGCGGCTCAGTTGGTGATGAGGGCTGTGTTGAAAGCCTCTTATCAAGGTCCCGGGTTCAAATCGCGGTGGCAACATCCCGCGGTGATTAAACTGGTCACCGAGATGGGTTGGAGTGCGCGGGTCGCGGCCCTGTTAACTTTGCGGGTGGGTCCCCTGCTGGTCTCCATGCCAGGATAATAGGGGGGTAGCCTAGCCCGTAACAGATTCTCACAAAGCTTATAGAAAGTGTTGTTGATGATGGATTATACCAGCAATTTCTCATGAAATGCCCTACCTTATGACAGCAATAACACTCATATCTATTATATTTAGTTTTTTTTTTGCATGATTATTGTGAGAAAGAGGAGAATTTCTCACTTCTTCTTATTAGATCTGTTGAAGAGAGAGGCAGCAGTCTGGACATTGAAGTTGGGCCGAATAGTATTCGACTCATATGCATATCTACGTAGAATAGTATTTCCCGTGACTTCAGTGTTGCGCTGGTTACTATTCGACGCAAATATGAAATTGTGTCGATTTCCATTCGATATATACTTGTCTTCTTAGTCTTATTTGTCTTTTCAATAGGCTTCTTTTTTCTTTATTTGATCTTCTTGGATCTTTTCCAAGAGCTTTCCAGAGAGGTGGGAAGATTTTCTTTAAATTTTGATGTTTGACAAGCATCTTCAGTATACATTAAATATTTGCCTTTGACAAATGCCATTGGACATTTCCAAGAAGCAATGTTTGGAGTCTCCTTTGGCGAAGGCAGAATCAGCTGCTAACCCTAAATTCTTAAACCTTATTTTAAGGTTTTCAGTGATTTATTTAAGTTTGTTGTTTCTGCCATTCAAGAAATTTTCAAATTCCTTTTCTTTGGCAAGTTGATTGTTCAACTTAGCAACTTCAACCTTTAGGGAAATAATTTCTCTTACATGTTTCGTATTTTGTATTTTAATAGCGCAAATTTCTATTTCAGTGGCATCACTCATCATTATTTGTTTTAGTGATGTAAACTCTTCCTTAAAATCTTTGATTTCTTTCACTGCTTCGAGATAAGCAGGGTGAAGAATTTCAAAGTCTTTTCTAGGCACAAATGTATAGGAGGCAGTAGAGTTAAGGAGTTGTACATCACTTATGTGACCTCTTCAAGATTTGATACATTGAGAGTCATGTCGTTAACTTAGACATCCTCAATCTTTTCTTCATTATCTGAGTGATGCAGGATGACGCGTAGTGTTTGCGCGTCTGTCGCCTATTCTCAAGGAACCATAAATGCGTGTGATGATTAAATTAAATTTGTAAACAAACTAAAGCGGGCATTGCGCAGACTTTGAAATTAAATAACTTTGATTTTGGAAAGCAAAAAAACTATTTGTTTTTAAAAAAATGAATTTTCTTGAATTACTGGTTCAATTCAAGTGCGGGAATGAAGTTCGCAACTTTCGTTATGTTCCCCTTGTCGTAGCAAAACAGAAATCGTGAACTCCAAATACGTTTCCGTTTGGAGTTTTAGACGTAGTGTTCGCTGACAAAATTCGGGTGAAAACCCAGCAATGTGTCTATTGTCTTACAAGAAAATATAGAGGCACACACAAAGGAAAAAGATAGAAACAATTACCCATGGAAAGAGACGTCTGTCCGTATCCGAAGTCGACGGTGATCACGCGAGTAAATTCTCGTCATCTTCGATCTCCCGCTCTGAAGTCGGCCACAATCGCATGCGAGCACCAAAGAATTAAATCGCTCTCTCACACGAAGTGGTTCCACGAAATCACTTAACAATGTAAAGAAGCCACAAACTAACAACCTAAGATTCACTCGGTCTCACACTCAAGGTGGATCCACGTAACCTCAAGCACTCCAACGGAATCCACAAGCAACAGTTCACACAACAATTCAATCATCTACATTAATTGTTCACCATTTCACGGTTCAAGCAACAACAGTATTATTCTCAAACATTAGATAACACTGTCCTGTAACTTAGACTTTACAACAAATTATTCAGGTCACTGTTCCTCTTCTTCATGAGAAGGAAGCGGAAGCACAGGAGTTCAAGCTCAATATTTCAGCATTCTCTAAACCTAACATTCCACAACACTGCAGTTCCTCCTGTTTCCACTGACAGTTTTCGGGTAGAGCATGAGATACCAGATGAGTCTACTATACCAGTTCTCAGAGCTGTTGATTGACTTCCACGACAGATTTTGATTCTCAGGCAGATTTTGGATGACGAGACGGTGACCACTACTGATGGTGGTTTTCAGAGGTATTTGGTTTGTTGGCATGGCAGACCAGAGACCGAGACCAGCTGGGTCTTGGCTGAAGAGTTAAAGCGCATGGATGATGATCTTCTACAGCACTACCGATCGGAGCACTCACCAGAGATGAGTGATTTCGAGAGGGAGAGAGTTGGTGGAGACCAACCCAGATTAGGTCGATGCAAAAGTGCCCGACGACGTACCTGACCGGACCGTTACCGGCCTTAATTTATGACATTTTAAATTTTGTCATTTTTAGTAACCTTGTAATTTGTGTAATTTTGCAATTTAATATGTGTGCATATATATATATAGATATATATATATATATATATATATATATAGATAAAAGATAAATATATATATTTATATATAAATGATAATATATATAGTATATATGGTATAGGTTAAAAGACTGGCCGGACCATCATTGCTCATCTCCCCGATCCAGAGCTCAGAGCACTGTTCATCTTCCCGGTCCAGCCGCCTGCTGGACACGTGTTAGGGCTCAATCAAGACGAAGCCCCGTCAATGGCGCTGCACCAGGTTGAAGCCGCATCTTCCGCCGCCCCACACGTCGCACGACACCCACTCCCGACAGTTACTGCTCCCCGTTCAAGATCGAGCTCAGCCATGGCCGATACCTTTTTGTTTTTTCTTTCTCTGCTTGTAACCTTATAAAAGGGGGAAGTGTTTGTATTTTTGTGAGTGTGTTATTGAGATTGATGAATGTTTTGATTGTCATTTGTGTTTGTATTTTCATTTTTGGTGATGGTAACAGTGAAGGAAACCAAGTTCTTGTGAATCTTGTAGCTAGTGTTTGTGATTCCCGTTGAGAGAGGTTAATTTTTGGATTACTGCATTTTTCCCGTTTGAGGAGTGCAGTGTTGTGGAATGTTAGGTTTAGAGAATACTGAAATATTGAGCTTGAACTCCTGTGCTGTTGCTGCCTTCTCGTGAAGAAAATGAACAATGACTTGAATAATTTGTTGTAAAGTCTAAGTTACGGAACAGTGTTATCTAATGTTTGAGAATAATATTGCTGCTACTTGAATCGTGAAATGGTGAGCAGTTAATGTAGATGATTGAATTGTTGTGTGAAATGTTGCTTGTGGATTCCGTTGGAGTGTTTGAGGTTGCGTGAATACACCTTGAGTGTGAGAGCGAGTGAATCTTAGGTTGTTAGTTTGTGACTTCCTTACATTGTTAAGAGATTCCATGGAACCACTTCGTATGAGAGAGCGATTTAATTCCGTGGTGCCCGTGTGCGATTGCGGACAACTTCGGAGCAGAAGATTGAAGGTGACGTGGATTTACTCGCGTGATCGTCGTCGACTTCGGATACAGACAGACGTCTCTTTCCGTGGGTAATTGTTTCTATTTTTTCCTTTGTGTGTGCATCTATATTTTCTCGTAGGATAATAGACTCATTGTTGGGTTTTCGCCCGAATTATGTCAGCGAACACTACGTCGAAAACTCCAAACGGAAACGTACTTGGAGTTCACGATTTCAGTTTTGCTATGACAAGGGGAACGAAGCAAAAATTGCGAACTTTCTTCCCGCACTTAGAATTGAACCAATAATTCAAGAAAATTCATTTTTTTAAAAAAACAAATTATTTTTTGTGCTTTCCAAAATCAAAGTTGTTTAATTTCAAAGTCTGCGCAACGCCCGCTTTAATTTTCTTACAAATTTAATTTAATCATCGCACGCATTTAGGATTTTCTAGAGAAAAGCTGACAGACACGCAAACTCTACGCGTCGTCCTGCATCACTGAGCCTGAGATGTTTTGTTCACTTTGGCTTCTGATGTCAGCAAGAAGACATCTGTCCTCTGTATCCACAGTTTTCTTAGGAGAAATTAGTGGTTAATTTCTCCTTTCATTAGTCGAACTAACTGCTAATCTAGTTAGAGACTCTCAGATTTCTTTTATCGAAATGCAATTAGCTACTTTCAGAAAGATTTCATCAGTCGGAGTTGCCATAAGAATATTTATGGTTTCATAATCATATTCTTCGGCCTTACAATTTCTTTCTGACCATTCATTTCTGGATATTTACATTTTTTTCTATCTTCATCTATCCTTGTTTGTGATTTATAACATGTTAAGAGAACATCATAAATTTCTTCATCAATATAATTCATATATAATCTAATTTTAGATTTACATAAAGAGAAATTATCTAGATTACAAGCAGGAGGTATTGTGGTTGCATATTCTCTATTTTGTGATTGATCATGCTTGTGATATGAACTTTTCTTAAGTGATTAATTCTCATGAGATCTTAATGAAAATGGTGTTAGTTTTTTTTAATCAACCTCACTCTGATATCAATTAAAAAAGGTAAGAACCTAATCACTTAAATGTACTCTAGAGAAGGTGAATTGAGTATTTAAGCTTTTACACGAGTTATTTCTCGGTATACCTTTTTTCACATTACAAACATATCATAATTAAATGTGCGGAAACTAAGTGTTAATAGAGAATGCAAGCAACACAGATGACACAAGAAATATAGTTGTTCCCCAAACACGGTTACGTCCATTCTTCTGCCGCAGTAGGGACTTCACTATCTCTAGTGCTGAGTCTTTTAATAAGGTGACTCTTAGAACCGGGAGTTGTTGATAAGGCCTCTCAGAAACTGAGTTGTTGATAAGAAAGCTCAACCACTGAGTCTTTTGATAAGGAGACTTTCAGAACTGCAAGCCTCTCAGAAACTAAGTGAGTTGTTGATAAGAAAGCAAAACCACTGAGTATTTTGATAAAGAGACTCTCAGAACTGAGAGTTGTTGATAAGGTCTCTCTGAAACTAAGTAAACTGTTGATAAGAGAGCTCAACCATTGGGTCTTTTGATAAGGAGACTCGGAATTGGGAGTTGTTGATAAGGTCTCTCTGAAACTAAGTGGAGCATTAATAAGGAAGTTCAACCACTGAATCCTTTAAAAAGAGATTCTTACGACTATATATGTTGATTTGAGAAAGATTTTCCACAATGTGTCATTAAATAGTTTGAAGAAACTGATGCTTTGTAATGTTATGTAGATTCGGGATGGGAGCTGCAATCTGCTCTTCTTTATTGATCGTGACTCTGGGAAGGTTGAGCTGTGATCTTCAGCAATGACCCTTCAGAATGAGGGATTCTTCATTTGAATCTTCTGAGAGAGGGAGATTCTTCTTTCTGATTGAAGTTTTAAAAGTACTCCTTTCTCTTAAGGAAGATGTATCTTCTTTCTCGTTTTCTCCACTTCTTTCTTTTTCTTCTTTTTTTGTTATTGTTGTTATAGCTTCTATTCATTCTTTATTGCGTTTATAGTTGTTCTTCTGCTTCTATTTTTTTTTCTTCTTCTATTTTCTTTGCTTTAATTCTTCTTTTTCTTTTGTATACATATTTATATCCTTGTCTCCTTTTGAATTTTTATAGGGTCTGTTCGGCGCGCGAGAATTGGCTTTCTGGAATTGGCTTTGGATTCCAAAAAGCCAATTTCGTTGTTCGGCGCGTTAGAATTGTGCGGGTATTGGATTTATAACCAAAACCCACGGTATTGACTTTATACTAAAATTTCAAAACCAGAAAACTTGCCTATTCCCGTCGGTTTTGCGGGATTTTGCTCGCCCCGACTGATCCCGCGAGAATCTGCTGGTCCGGCTTATCTAGGGTTTCATGGCCGACACTACCTTTTCCCTGCGCCCCGCTCTCTTCCTCATCCTCCTGATCGCCGGCTGCTTTTCCGGCGATGTCAAAGCCCAGCTGGACTCCGGCAGCCTCCATCTACTGACCGACTCCATGGAGTGGCCCGGCGCCGCCTACTCCTTCCCATTCGGGCCTGACGACGAGGAGGACCTCGCCGGAGAACCAGGAGAGAAAGGTAACCGGCTACGCTCGCTCTTCTGGCGGCGGCGATACCATCTGCGCTACTACATCTCGTACGGCGCGATGTCGGCGAACCGCATCCCCTGCCCGCCGCGCTCCGGCCGCTCCTACTACACCCACAACTGCTACCACGTGCGGGGACCCGTGCGCCCCTACTCATGCGGCTGCAATGCCATCACCCGTTGCCGCCGGTGAAGCCGTAGTGGTGGTTTCCGCCGTGGTCGGCGGTGGCGGTGTCTTCATGTTTCTCTGCAATGCAGCGTCTTCAAAATGTTCGACTTGAAGCATCTTCTGTCTTCTTGTTTCTGTTTGAAGTTCATGAAATTTGTTCTGTTTTTTCTTCTTTCTTCTTTCTTCTTTCTTCTTTCTTCTTTCTTCTGTTCTTGAGTCTCTGTATAATTGTTGGCAAACGTTTATCAGAATGTGATCATAGTGTTAAAAAATGCAGCTTATTTTCGAATTAAATTAAAAATATATATATCGTTTTCAATCAAAAATTGACTTAGAAGCATAATCTAGAGGTCTCATATTTCTGTTAGGATTGAGAATAAGTTATTATGGGTGGATTGTGTTAAAGGGGCATTTCTTCGGATTGAATTCAGGAAAGAAATCCTTTTTAAAGTAAGTTGACTGAATATAGACGGAGTATGGAAGAGTTAGAGCAGGAAAAATCACATGGTAAAAATCTAATTTTTGCAGTGTTTTGATTTTAAAGAAAACAGAGCGGGATTAGATAGTTTTACTATGCATGAGAAATTGGTGTTGTTACACTCTCTAAAAGGGTGGTTTAGTCTCACACCGCCTATGTGCTCGTTGGTCTTGGGTGTATAAGCGGGGTGGTCACTCCTCCTATAACCGCGTGATTTTGAGAAGTGACGCCACAATCTTTACATGGTATTACAGCCGGGGGGGGACGTGGCGAGGGGGTGGGGTGTTGAGGGCAATTTCAGAAAGCCAATTCCAGTGTGCAACCGAACAGCTTTTACATATCAATATCAATTCTGTTCACTGAAAACCATCCTGCAGCCGAACAACATAATTGGTTTTCTGCACAAAACCAATTCCTGCAGATATTGGTTTTCTGGCCAAAGCCAATTCCAGAAAGCCAATACCTGCGCGCCGAACGGACCCATAAAGATTTCTCAAAGCATACTCCAAAAACTACTGCTTTAGGCCAGGACAACTTGCAAGAAATAGCTCTTCCAACGGTTGTATTTTATCTGTAATCTTTGGTGTGACGACTTCTAAGAGAGATGACCGTTGGAGTAGTTTTTCAGGAATCGACGCGGGACTTATTTGTTGAGTGGCTTCTTGAAGCTGTTTTGGTGAAGCCGATTCTTCTTTATAATTTCAGCATTGTATGAAGGTATGACGCTTATTTGAATGATTTCGACGTAGCGTTGATTATCTTTTCAATGCATCTTTTATATTCAGCGCTAAGTTCTAGTGTTGTTTTAAGATAGAGACACGTACGCAAACATCCCATTGTTGTTTGACGTTGTGTTGACTGTACTTCGACACTGCCTGAATTTGACGCCGAGTTCTTCTGCTGCTTCCTTAGGTCAAGATCTTCTAGCCTAAATACTAAGTCCTTATTATAGAAATTATCCTTTTATATAACATGGGTAAAACCTTATTAAATCACTCATTAAACTGTATATCAAATCAAGATGTGAGTATTTCCCAGCAAATCCTAATCATCTATTTGCAAACACTAGAAGGAATTCTTGCGAAGGGATTGGCTCTATCATCAATTTGCAATCAACCTGAATGTGGAAGTGGCGAAACCCTAGTGGGCGCACGAGAACTGTCACGGACACTGTTTGAGACTAGCAAGAGAATCGTGATAGAGGTGGAACACATACTTGGCACCGCAATGGTAAAATAATAGGTGCAACGTTTTATATTGGTGCGCTGCAGTAGCCATTTATCATAGGAAAAGCCCATTGAAACTCTCTGTTTTCTCCTCCTGGAATCCACAAGCGCAGCCCCACTATACTAGCCCTAGATCCATCCCTCCACATTTGCGGATCCAGAGCCCAGCACCCAGTCCCTCCTCCCCCCCCCCTCTGGACAGTCGCCAACTCGATGTGCATCACTGAACCTCCATGCCTACAGCATCCCTCGTATTTTTGTGAATATTTATTTGTCGTATTGAAATATGGTGTTGTGATTTCATATCTGTTTGGATACATAGCATCGTGAAATTTTATTCTAGATTCACTTGTGATATGCAGGAAGGACTCATTCGCCACGTGCTTTGTTTTTGCCCCCCATGAGGAGAAAAGCCTAAACCCGGTTGCCTAAAGAATTGTTTTGTCTTGCTTAAAATATATGTGCGTCAATTAATCATTTATTATTATGTCTTGAATTCGTCATCGGGTTTTGCATCTTACATATAGTAGTTTAGGGTTGTCGAGTTATTTCCCCAACACTTCACCTACGGTTGCATGTTAGTCGTATACCCACGTATCCTAACCTTCATTAGACGAAATTTAGCTTCACTGTATTTGTAACGTGCTAAGTTGCATTGCATGTAGGGTCAGGGCATCACTTGTTCGTCACCTACAGATTCGTCCTGCGTCAAATGGTATAAGAGGCCAAGGTTTGGACCATATTTATATACGCAATGTTAGGTCATATAGAGTATGTACGTTCATCTATGACTAGTTATCGCCGTCATTCCTCTCTTCTATTTGGGGATCCCGAGTCAATATACTCGATCTCAAAGAGCCCTTTTAGAGAGATCATCATATTATTACAATGATTATTATCGTACGCAACACACCACATTCCTAGATTGTCTCGACCCATAACACAATTCTGCTATGCAAGAAACTATTACTATGATGATTATTGTCATCCATATCCCCATGCACGAGCAGATTGTATTGACCCTTCAACGCGACTTGATTATTTTAGGGATGACTATTACGACTTACGAGGATCATCATTTTGAGAGAGATATTGAGGGAACGCTTCGTGTAGTTGCCTAACCTTTTGACGGTTCATCGAGTCCAGAGTCTTTCATTTATTGGCTAATGGATATGGAATATTACCTTGATCATTTTGAATTATTCGGTGAGCGTCGCATAAAATTTGCGAAACTTGGAATTCTAGATCAGGCGAGAGCATATTAGTCTAGTATTGAGAGGACCCATGAGTGAGGTCGTCTTTGCCGCATCATTTGTTGAGTAGAAATGAAGCGTAATTTGTGTTAGAAGTATTTGCGGCATCATATCGGAGTTGCATGCTCGAGCATTTATTTTCCCTTCAACAAGAATCTCTGTCTGTCAATGAGTATAAAGATCGTTTTGATGAGTTGGTGGTGAGGAGTGACATCCGAGAAGATCCAACTATGATCACTTCTCGATTTTGATGCAGATTTCAATTTGAGATACGTACCGAGTTAACCTATCTCTACTCAGAGACCCTCGCGCAGACATATCAACTAGTCTTTCATTATGAGCAGTCCTTGAGATCCGATAGAGTTGTCTGAGTGGATTCTCACCTTGACCTCCCTAATATGAGTCCCTCCCATTCTGCATCACCGCTTTGACTATTCTTGCCTGGTTGGATGCAATAAAATTCTTACGTCAGTCTAATTTGACTACTCTTGCCCGGTGGGACGAAATAGATGTGTTGTCGGAGTTCTCAACTCGAGCAATTATTTTTCTTTCAACAAGAATCTCTATCACTGAGTATAGGGATCGTTTTGATGAATTGGTGTTAAGGAGAGACATTCGAGAGGATCCAGCTATAACCACTTCCCGAATTCGATCCGGATTTCGATCTGAGATACGTGCTGAGTGGACCTATCACTACTCAGAGACCCTCAAGCAGACATATCAACTCGTCTTTCATTATGAGCAGTCCTTAAGATCGACTAGAGTTGTTGATGTACCCTCTGTCGCATCATTCACTACATGATGTGATTCGACATCGCACATTTTATTTATGCATTTATTTTTGTGTACTTCTTTTGTCGCACTTTTACTTTGTTGATTGGCTCTTCGAGTTGACCGTCCGATGAGGCCCTAAATAAATAGATCCTGTAATTTTTAGACGTTAGGGTGTAACGGGCAAGCTAAAAACTATTTAAATGTATAAATTTAAAATTTAAACTTCGAGGTAGAAAGATTTGAGAAAAATTGGAAACATCAAGTTTGGAAGTAATTTGAAATCTACAATTAAAAGTTTGGAAACAAAATATT
Source organism: Platanthera guangdongensis (assembly GCA_039583875.1). Lineage (NCBI taxonomy): Eukaryota > Viridiplantae > Streptophyta > Magnoliopsida > Asparagales > Orchidaceae > Platanthera > Platanthera guangdongensis. The sequence continues at coordinate 34,616,478 of CM077148.1, read as the reverse complement.
TGTTTGAGAATTAAATATGGTTAAGGATATTTAAAAGGAAAATAATATCATCATCAAATTTGGCTAAGTATATTAATAAATTTGGAAAGATTAAATGAGCCATCATAATATAATTGCTACCCACGTGAAAAGGAGGGGCCGAAAGCAGAGAATTGATTTTTTTCTAAATAATTGTTTGCCTAGTCGGCCTTTTCCCGATTCGACCTTCTTCTGCCACCGCACCAGGCCTCGTCAACAACAGCAAGCGGCCAACTGCCGCGGCTCCAGTTTCCTCCCCGACAACATCGCGCTGTTCTATCCCGCAAACCAGACGGAAGCCGCTCAACTGTCGCCGCCCTAGTCTCCCACTGCGGCTCCGGCCTAGCTTTCGCTGCTGCTCTTATTTGTGCCGGCGGAATTCAGACATTCCATCAGCGCCGTCGGGAACTGCTTCCCCCCACACTCCGGCGACTTCTTCCAGTCCACGCCAGCCGTGAGTTTCAACTGTCGTTCAGGCGACCGTCTCTGATTCCCCTCGTTGTTGTCGACTACATCAAATCCTCCAGCAACCTCGGCTACCACAATCTGCCTCCGCGACGGATTTGGAAACGACTTGTTCACTGTGGTATCTTCGCCCCTCATTGCTCAAATTTTTTAGTTTTAAATTTATACAAGCAATTAAATGATTAAGAGCTTGCCTCAAACATTCTGGCCACTTTAAATTGCATATTCCATAAATTGTTGCTTGTGATCTGTGCTTGTGATTGTATAAATTCCGCTATAATTCGATCTATTAGGAGACGACGAAATTCTCTGAATAACGAATAACGAATTTGATGAAGTTTGTCATTAGGAGCAGTTTTACGCGTAAGCGCCTCGATTTGGCCGCTCGGCTCCTTTTTAAAAATTAAAGTCAACTTAATTTTTCAACCCCATTTTTATTTTGCAACAAATAAAGTGATTGAGATAAAAAATTAACTATTTTGGTAAAACCTAATTTAAGCCTATATTAAATTAAAATAAAATGTTAAAAACATCTTATTTTTGAAAACCCTAACTCGAGTCTACATCACACATTGACCTTCCTACTTGTGACCATCAGGAGTTCCTAGTAATTGTTTCATAGGCATGTTGGGTAAGCAAATTGAACTGATGATGACTTAATCTACTACTTGTGAGGCTTCCTTATTGAGCTTTACATTGAAGTTTGTTTTACCCTTATGAACTCCTCTTCCTTAATAGAGCTTGACATTGAAGTTTGTTTTACCCTTATGAACTCCTCTTCCTTAATTGAGCTTGACATTTATATGAGAAAAACCAAATTATTCCTAAAGGTGACTAAAATTTCCCTGCCTCTTAAGTAGCAGTTGAATTCTTTCTTCAGGAGGCTGAAATTCTCCTAGCTTTAATTGTCCTCCAGTTTACAGGGTATTAGAGGGAGGAAGGAATATTCAACCATTCATCTTTGGATTGACAAACTCAGAGGTGTGTGTCGGGAAGAGAGGGGGAGAGGAGGAGGATGATATACTAAACTCAGAGGTGCCCAAATAATTAAACTTAAAAGGATCTTCTAACCAATAATTTTATTAAAAAAATGTACAAACCACCACAGAATTAGAACTCCCTACTGTTATAGCTAATTGCCCATAGGGTTAAGCTGCTCAAATGTAAATCCATATCTGGTTATCTTTAGATTAACAAAGCTACAATATCAACTAAATATAACTTTGAATTAAAATGAAAATTCAATGAAGTATCATCAAATAATATTAAGATAATAGAAAGGGATAAGAAATAATTTAGAATGATCCATAGGGACCATATATGGCGCACCAAATTTAACATTTCATTCATAACAATTAAATGGATTTCGCACTTTGCACCCTCGAATTAGGGGGTTCTTTGCACCCTCGAATTAGGGGGTTCTTTGCACCCCAAATATTTTAAATTAGTACTTTGCACCCCTCAATTATCGATTTCTGGCACTTTGCACCCCCAGGTCAAAATTTCAAGGGTATTTAGGTCCGGACAGCACCAAAAATGCTCATTCAAGGGTATTTAGGTGCGAGCAGCACCAATAATCCGTGGTGCAAAGTGTCAAATTGAGCATTTTGGCGCTGCCCAGAACTAAATACTCCTGAAATGTTGGTTTGTGGGTGCAAAGTGGCAATTTTAAAAATTCAGGGTGCAAAGTGCCAAAATCCCATATTTCGGGCGTGCAAAGTGCCAAAAGCCCCAATTAAACCATGGAGCAAATGAATTTCATGATTAAGTAGTTTTATGGAACAATTCAAAAAGGATCTCTATCATAGAAGAAAAGCAGTAAAATTTTGATATTTTGTGTGTCGAACAACTACCATGGCAAAATTTCTAGGTAAAGCATCTGCTAAAGAACCTAAGTCATGATTTATTTATTTTTTGTGATCACTTTGATTTGCATGGGTTAGACACAAACAATCTCTTCTTGATATGATATACTTTTATATAAATAGGGCATACAACAATCATGATGATTCTCAAAACTTGAAAATTGTGCATTTGTCAAAATAAATTCTTCAATCGATTATGAGAAAATGAAAGCAAAACCTTTTCCGGTAAAGTTGGGGTGCTACCCTCCTCGGCGCCACCACCGGGAAGCTTATCTGCGTTACCACCAAAACCGCCCATTCTCCTTTTCTCGTTTTCGTCCCCAAAAAATCCCCCGGTCTCCACAGCTGCCTCCAAGAACCTATCTCTCACAGCATTTTCCCTCACTGCTTGTATTCTCCTGTCCCCGGCGATCCCCTCCGCCTGGATTACTGGATTCTTCCGAGGCCGCCCCCGGCGACCACCTCTACGAAGCTCCAGCATTCTTCATCCATCCATTCGCATGCCCAACATACCTGGATCATCCGTGTACAATATCCAAAATAAGTATTGATCGGTGCAGATCCGATGGCCAGTAGCTTAGACGAAAACCAAGTTTGAAATCTGCCGGAATCGCTGGATGAAGATCGGAAGTTATTAGGGTTCCGGGAATGAGGATCTTGTGATCGTGATTCAGGAAGTAGCTCGTCTTTTTAACTTCTCCATGAAAGAAAGAAACAGAGAGACGAGTGTGCGGGATCAAAAGATAGTACGGACGTATTTATCAGAGAGAGAGAGAGAGAGAATTGAATTTTTCCTCCCGCCGGCAGCCGCAGATTGAGAACGGTGGCGAGCCAACTGTAAGCGGTGCGATATATTGGGACTGGGAGGATAGCAGGAAATACTGGGAGAGGCAAGGGTGATGCGTATAGGTTAACTGCAGTTCTTCAACTTTTTTCGCTCAGGTTTGGCTAATCCAGCGGATGGTCGGATTAACCCAATCTTATGATTTATACAGATTATAGATGGGGGAGATATCTAGTACGGGCGTACGGACAAGTATCAAGATGATTTCAAATCGAAAAATGATTAACATGAAAATTGTAGATATCGGCAAGACAAACAACTTTCATATTGATCACTTTTTAATTTGAAGCTGTCTTGCACCTAGATTTGGGCCCCGAAATCTGGGGCGGCGAGATTGCTACTGGAGCACTCTCGCCGCTCCAGATTTCGGGGCTCAAATCGAAGGCCAAGATGGTTTCAAATCAAAACGTGATCAACATGAAAGTTGTTCGTCTCGCCGATATCTACAACTTTCATGTTGATCACTTTTCGATTCGACACCACATTGACCCCCCAAAATGACTCGCACGTACGCCAACACGCAATCATGCCCGCACCTAATATCTCCTATATATATATATATATATATATATATATATATATACACGAGCATCTTCGCACGGGCTACGCCCGTGCTCGATGCTCTCGGGCGGCCTTCGGCCGCATCAGGCGGGCTTCGCCCGCCTGCACACGGGCTTCGCTTGCTTGCACTCAGGCTTCGCCTGTGTTTGAACCTCCGGGCGGCCTCCGGCCGCAAAGAATCGAGCCCCGCTTCCACGCAATTCATCGGCTCAGCGCCGCAACCGCCAATCGATGCCACGTGGTGCGTATATATATATATATATATGACTTTTTCGAGCATGAGAATAAGAAGCGAGGGTTTTGGGGAAGGTGCGGAAATGGTCGAGGTGTGCAGGTGGAGCAATCGCGCGATAGTTCGAGCTGCTTAAGGCAATTTAATCCATGGCAAAGAGCGGCGTGTTTGACGACGGAGGAGGCACTCTACATGGCACGCGGGCGGACGACGGGGCAGGCGGCGGCGTGACCGGGTTGCGGCCAGGTAACGGCGTCACGCAGCGAGAAGGGCCATGAAACAATGACGCGTCGCAGTGTAGAAAAAATTGCGATGTACCGCGGAGTGGAGGAAGCGGCGGGGGTTGTTTGGCGCTTTTCATCGTGATGGAAGTTATCTATGTCTAAATGTTAAGTTATTGTTAGTTATGAACAATGTTTAAGTCATTTGTGTGTAATAACTAATTTATTGGTAGTTACGGCGTATGTTTAAGTCATCCATGTGTACATGTTAATTATGGACTAATTAATCAAAAGTTCATAAAACAATTATTGTAAGATCTCCAAATTATATTATTTTGTTCGTGAGGTAGTTCGAAATTTGCTATTGCTAAATTTGCTTACTACAGTTGGATATGATCTTACTATGCATATGAAAGACATTTGGATATGCTCTTACTGAAGTAGCTCCTACTAAATTAGGTCTTACTAAATTTGTCATTACTAAATTGGATAGTGAATGATATGGTAGTAATAATAATAGTACCTGAATTTAACTTAACTATGTCAGTGGTTTACAAACAGTAACGAAATGCAAGAGTAGTATTATGAACAGGTATGTAGGAATACTATTACGAAAAAGAAATAAGTTTGCATAAAAAATGGATGAAGTTTCGTATGTATGAGAGCATTCCATGTTTCTTAACAGCTGCACAGCTATTGAAATGCAGTATGATTTAGATAATCTGGAAGTGCAGACAGAAATCATGTTCAAGGAGAGACACAGTGGAGAAACAAACTTAAAACAACTGAAATTTCTTATGATGTCGTTACACTTATGCAAAAAAAATAAGAACGAAGCAACCAAAAGTTTATACAAATACAAATTTCAGTCATTTTATTAGAGTCTCTTCAAAGTTCAAAGTAAACAACATTTAAGTACGGATATGTAATTACCTTAGCACCTGATTCTTCTGAAGGAGTTGATTTGAACAGCCTGTGAAGAAGGAACACAGAGAAGATCATTACGCAATTGGTTGACTGGATATTATATGCAGATTTTGATTAATTCCGGCTGCCATTAGTACAGGAAAGGATACTGAATGTTGGGGGTTGTGGCATTTTTCATCGTAGAAATAGTTCACAACTTCTGTTGTTCATTTTTCTATCTTGTGCTTCAATCATACGGCTGTTAATCGTGAAAACATTTTCAAAAGATCATGCGGAGTTTGAGAGCATGGAGCAGCAGTCACTCATTTTCTTTTTGTACTTGCCACTTGACTAATCCACATACACATGGTTACACATGTAGGGAGGTATGTTGTAGATTTCAATGTTAAGGCAAGTTGCTCAAAAAATATAATTGGAGAATGAGTGACTGCGATGGAGTAATTCCCGGTATCTCAGAACGTATTAACTAACAAATGAAAGCACTGAGAGTGTATTCCCACTTGCTATTCAATTGACCTAGCAAAGAACGTATGAACTATAATATTTGCATTAATCGATGCAAAATTTACATTAAATGCTCTGAGCAATCAGCGCACTCATTGGAGTGAGAACCAGGTTGATCCTTGCACTTGGAATTTAGGTATGCGTGATGGTAGGAACAATGTCATTCAAGTGTAAGTCAGAAATGAGCAATTAATGGTGCAATTAATTATGTATTCATGATGCTTATTCAAATGTGAACAATCTTTCAGTGGAACAAAAAATATTTGGATGTTCATAATATAATGATGTTTGTCTTGAGAGTATTTATGTTGAAGCAGATGGTGTTTGTTACGTGATCCTTAACGAATGATGGTTTAATCCAAACAACCTAAAAAGAATAGTGACGTTTGGAATAAAGTGTTTCTCACGGACAACATCTCCCCAAACAGAGTCAAACGACAATATCAAATTGCTGAGCAGCCATACTCGCGGGGTTAAATATTTTCGTAGATGGGTTTAAACCCACTAATGAGGAACAAACTAAAGCGCAATGTTCAGTTCATTGAAATGAAAGAGGCAGACCCACATCAGTACAGTCAAAAACAGCTGCCGCAAGAAGCACATGGCAAAACTAAAAACGACCCAATATGAAGGATTGCACAGGTTTAGCACACTCCGAAGTGGATGTAAACCAAGCGAATTGCAGCAAAGAAAAGGCTCATTACAGAGCCATTTTGTAGCTCATTACAAAATGATATTTAGTAGAATCAATTATGCAGGAATATCACTGTATTCATGTGATCAACCAACAAATAGAAAAAATATGAGATTACGGATCATCCTCGTGAGTGACAGTAGAGGATTGTTGGAATTCTAGAAAACCTTCGTGTTAACCAATGTGAACGATGCAGTTGAATATTTGAGTACATTCGAATAAATGAAATTACTCCGACAAACTTAGATGGTTTAGTAGAATAAATTACCCAGGAAGATCCTATATTCATGTGATCAAGCAACAAACAAAAAAATATGAGTTTGCTGATCATCCTCGTGAGTGAGAGTACAGGATTGGTGAAATTGTAAAAAACTTTACTGACGGCATAACAGCAAGATCAGTAAAATGATGAAAGAGTAGACATTGGGGAAAGAGGCACATAAACATGGCTGAAACGAAGGTAGGTTAGAGAATACCTAATTGCAGAGGAGGAAGAACTGCGGCTTACAGTAAACCTGCAGAGGAGGAAGAAATTGCGTACAGTGACCTGCAATACCCAAATCAGTAAAATGATGACAGAGGAAAAATTGGGGGAAGAGCAAAGTAAAGCTGGGTGAAACAGAGGTAGGTTAGAGAGTTACCTAATTGCAGAGCAGGAAGGCCCAGCAACGCGGCAGTCGGCAGGGGCAGACGGAGGCGGTGAAGCTAAATGCAAGTGGGGCAAGACCACTGCCGGAGTGACCCAGGACGCGGCAATCTGAAGGGGCAGACGGAAGCGACAAAGGTAAATGGAAGCAGGGCAGGACTAGTGGCTGACTGAGGCAGGCGCGCGGCAATCGGAAGGGGCAGACGGGAGCGGCGAAGGTAAACGGCGTGAAGCAACTTCGCGGCGACTGATGGAGAGAAGAGTAAAGGCGGGAGTGAATGAGGAGCAGGATAAATAGGAGTAATGCTTGCCTGGCGAGAGGAAGAAGAGAGCGGCGGGAGGACACGCGGAGGGCAGGTGGCGCCCGAGCGGATCAGTGTGCACGGTAGCTTTGAAGAGAAGAAGCTGGTGTCGCTTGCAGAGGCAGTAGGCGGAAGGGGTTTTTCGGGAATTCGCAGGTGCATGACGGAGAGAAGGGAATCATCTTTATTAAGTATATATATATATATATATATATATACATATATATATATATACACGAGTGATAGTCACGGGCCTCCGGCTCTCGTGCACCGCGTGACAGTACCCGTCGGCCCTCGTATGTGTGTGTGTATATATATATATACATGTATATATATATACGAGTGACAGTCATGGGCCTCCGGCCGTCGTGCACCGCGCGACAATACCCCGCACTGGCGGGCTTCGCCCAGCCCCGGCGGGCTTCGCCCGCCCCCGGCGAGCTTCACCCCTATATAATATAATTTATACTATATATTTATATATTAATCTATACTATATATTTTTATAATATATAAATATATGAGTACTCAAAATGACCGTAAAAAATATACATAAATATTACAATTTTTATTCTGTGAAACAATATATGTTTTGACCTAAAAATATTAATTTTGACTTTAATAAAGTTGATTTATTTAATGTCATCACCTCAAAAATACCACTGATATGCCCAGGGGCGGATACAGGGGGGGGGGGGGGCGGGGGGCCCGGGCCCCACCAAGAAATAAAAAAATCAAAACTTTTGATGTGTAATCATGTTTTCTGGTTTTTTTGGTACCTGCCAGTTTTTTTGCCTGACAAGAAATAAAAAAAAAATCAATCTGCCCATGCTGCTTAATACTGACACGGAAGTCTCCATCAACCTTTCTCCCCGAAAAACGCCCCATGCTGCTTTCTTCTTGAGCACGGAAGGATCCTCCGGCCTCCCACGTCTCCTCTGTTCTGCCGAAAGCTTTATGCTATCTACTGAAAGTCTGAAAGCATCGCCGAAGGCTTCTCTGCTATCTTCCGTCGACAGAGCCGGAGAGCCCCCGGCCCCCCGCCGAAAGCTTCTCTGTTATCTCCCGTCGACAGAGCCCCCGCGGCCCCGCCGAAAGCTTCTCTCCTCCGCAGTCCGCAGAGCCTCACCAGGCTCACTGCTCACCTCAACAACTTCTCCTCCATCGCGATTCTGAAGCTTCTGTGCAGTGCGAACTCGAAATCCTTTGTTTTCTTTGCACCTGAACTTGAAGGAAACTCACATCAATGGTATTTATTTCTTTGCACCTGTATTTCTTTCCTGCCGCCCTGTATTTATTTCTTTGGAAGCTCGCACCTGTATTTATTTCTTTGCTCATGCATTTCTATCCACCGTTAAAAATTGGAAGCTCGCACCTGTATTTATTTTTTTGCACCTGTACTTCTTTCCACCGTTGATGCGAGCTTCCTTCAAGTTCAGGTGCAAAGAAAACAAAGGTTTTGATCCCCTGTTTAACTGTCTTGATCCCCTGTTTTGACTGTTGAGCATGGATTTGAAAAAACTGTCTGCAGTTGAGCATGGATTTGATAAACTGAAGGAAAACTGCATTATATTTAAGTAATGAATAGCCACAAGAACTTCAAGAATTTGCATACATTTTCCGAGTTTTATCAAAAATTGGTGGAAACGAAAAAATCGAAGACCTACTATCTTATTGACAAAATTATCAGACTCATTTTAATTCTTCCGGTATCAACAACAACCACAGAAAGGTCTTTCTCTGCTATGAAACTGGTAAAGACAAGACTTCGCAATAAGATGGAGGATGAATTTCTTGCTAATTGCATGACTTTATATATTGAGCGAGAAATAGAGGAGAAAATTAACAAAGATTGTATCATAGATGAATTCTATGAAGTGAAAAAACGTCGTGCACAATTGAAGTAACATGTATGTGGTTGTTTGTAAGTTTTTTGCTCATTGAAGATATATGATATATTTTGTGATTTTGTCGAAAAATTGTCTATATATCTTTTGTATTTAAATATTTTATTTTTAAAAAATTGGTTTCCTGACTGGGCCCCCCCTAGCCAAGATTCCTGGATCCGCCCCTGGATATGCCTAATGACAACATTTTTGAATAGACCGTTGACATGCCTAATGACAACCTACCATAACACGTGTGAGAGCTCTACTAAAAAACTTTTTAAATTTAAATGGATTTTCATCATTACTTCTAATTTTTTGATAATGTAATTACTTGAATGAATATTTTATTTTAATTTCTTTTAAATAGATTATAATATATGTCAAGTCATTAAAATATAAAAATGAGGACATAATTGATATTTTTGAATGTTTCACCAAAAACAACTTTTTCCTTACAATAGTGAAATATATATATATACATACATGCAGACGCCGACGCAGACGCAAACGCAGTTACAATCAACATTGATGGGGATGAGACCCTTTTAAAAAGGATGGGTGTGCACATAACCACACCCCCATGATCTTCATCAAAATTAATGGGATCATTGGTATGACCGTAGGCGCGATCACCGCGTCTGATCCCCCCGTACGACGATCCCATCACGCATGACGTCAGAACCACCTGTGCGCGCCGAAGGTGGCGACCAAGCCGGCCGCCGGCGCGCAGCCCAAGAGGCAGCAGGGCCGGCCGCCCTTCCTCGGACGCCGATCGAGGGGGAGGCCGACCCCCCCCCCCCCCCGGCCGCCGGCGAGCGGACGGGAAGGCGGCCGAGCCGGCGGCCCCTCCTCGGCCGCCGGCGCGCGGCCGAAGGGGCGGCCAGGCCGGCCACCCTTCCTCGGCTGGTGGTGCGCCGCCATGAGGGCGGCCGAGCCCGCCGCCCCTCCTCAGCCGCCAGCGCGCGGTGGAGGAGGCAGACAAGCTGGCCGCCCCTCCTCGGCCGTCGGCGCGAGGCCGAGGTAGCTGTCGGTCATCCCCACCCTGTCGCCGGGTTAGTTTCCGCGCACTCTTCCAGCCGTCGACGGAGAGTTCGTCGGCGAGTTCGCCGGCGGGCGAGTTCGTCGGCCGCCCTTTGGAGCCTGCCCCCGTCGTCTGATCTTTTCGGGTCATTCCCTGTAGTACGATTCGCGAATAACCACCCACTAACCGCCAGGTTAGTGGGGATTTTTTATAATTGATTTAATTATTGTAGAAATAGAGAAATTAAATATCATAATATGCGCCCCTAAACTATATCAAAAAGTATTTATAATGATGGTTATGGTGTGCAGATAGTTGCATAACCACCATAACCACCTCCAGAAGGCTATAAAAAGAGTCTCAGGCCTCCTCATTTCTCACCTTTTTTTCCTTCGAGCTTTCTTCTTTCTCAGGCCGAAAGCTCTGTCAAATTTCTCCTACGAGCAGCACTCAAGCCACATTCAAGACACTCCCGAGCCACCTTCAAGCCACCTGACGAAGCCCAATGATGGAGATGACGACCCCCGACATGTTGATGATGGTGACTACACGCGTACAAAAGATCCCTCGCTCTCTCCAATCAAAGACTTGCGGCGCCGCGGAAACATTGTTGACCGACGTTACAACCTCCGTCCTCGGCGCAAGACGTCTTCTTGATACTTATCTTGCTTTTTTTTATTTTTCCTTGTTTATTTGTCTTTAGATATGGACTGTGTTTATTCAGATTCATGTTTTAATTTTGGCTCGTGTTTAGCCATTTGTTATTTTAGTTGGGCTGCATATAGCCCAAATTTTTGTAAGCCTTATATAAGGCTATGTGTGGTTGGTTTATGGGATTATTGAATTATTGAAAAAAACCTAAATCTGAATTTGAGTTTTCCCCTCTCTTTGCTTTTCCTCTTGGCCGCCGGCCTCTTTCCCTCCCCTTCTTGAGTTCGGCCACCACCACTCCCCCTCTCCCCTCCTCTCTTCACCACCACAAACAAACCTTTTCTCCTCTACAACTCCCTACAAACTGTCGGCTCTCTCCCTAGAGGATTTTGACCACATTTTTGGTTTCCCACATAGGGTTCGGCCACCCTTGGGTGCCCCTTCTTGGTTGAAGTTCGGCCAAGGGACAAGATCTACCTCAACGAAGAACCTTCTCCGGCGTGAAGCGAGGAAGACGGACGGGTTTCTCTTCATTCGGTGTGACTTCGGAGGAACCGTAGAAGAGCGAAACGTTCATCGGGATCACCTTCCGATTGGGTAACGAAATTTCTACCCTTGTAAGATTCCCTCTAGATAAATCTTGTGGTGGTTTTTTTGGCGTGGTTTGCGAAATTTTGATTTCATTGTGATTTTTAGATCCAAACGATTTTATTGTTTCTCTTGATCTATTTAAATTCGTGAGGATTGACGGACCTCATTTTCTTTTTGTTGGGAGAGATCTACCTTTTTCCTAATCGTTAATTTTCAGTGGATCACTTTTGATACAACACACGCTCGACCAGATCGAGTAGGTCCATTTTGCTTGAGAGGATATTGACTGATAGCCTCTATTTGATCTCTAACGGTGTGGCGAACCCGTATGTTAGCATCAGAATAATAATATCGCAAAATCGGGAGTGTTGTGTTTTGTTTGTGCGAGCGTAGAATTAGAACGAGAGAGAGTAATTCGGTGTCGTTTGTCCGTTGCGTTTCATGGAGGGACGTAGTCTGCATCAATTTGGTATCAGAGGGGGGTTCGTACCAATTTCTTAATTGACACCCTCCTATTATTCTCAGTTTTTTTTCAAAATAAAAAAATTCTCGAAAATCTCCATCATTTTTAGTAAGAAATTAAAAAACATATCTTATTTTTATTAAGTATTATTAGGAAAAATATATATCTTTTATAAATTTTCTTCGTGTCAGGGTCCAACCTTTTTCTCTGCATGGGCACTAGACTAGGCACGGAGTATACCCCTTCTTCTTCCAATACGGAGGACGACCGGGATGCGTCACACTGTCTGACAACGATTGATGACCTCCGTCGGGAGTTCACTGATCAGCTAACGGACATCAGAGAGATGATTCATGCACTGACATTAAACTAAGCTGTTCCCCCTAATCAAGCGGCTCGCCCACGTGACGAGGGAAATAACCATCACCATAATCATAACGATTACGTCCCGCGTGCACCTAATCATAATAACCAGACATCGTACGAGTTTGATATCACTAGGGCTGTTCGAATCAAACCCCCATCGTACGACGAACTAGGTGAACCCCAAGTGTTCTTAGATTGGGTTATGAAAATGGAATGCTATTTAGAGTGGCAGAACATGACCGACAAACAAAAGGTCCGAGTTGTGAGGATGAAGCTATTAGGCAGGTTAAAGTATTTGGTCTGAATGAGGAATGACATCTAGGTGCGGTGAACGACTTACCACCCATTGGTTGGGCTGGCATGAAAGCCATGTTGACTGATCAGTACGCTCATGCCTACCATCGAACACAGATGTTTGACGATTTAGCTACCCTTAGGCAAGGGAATATATCGGTTGCTGATTACATGAGTCGTCTTAAGGACATGATGGTCAAGTGCGATGTTAGGGAGATGCCAGAGATCACCCTCTTTAGGTTTCAAAAGGGGCTCAGCCCCGACATTCAGGGTAAGCTCCTACGGTATGGTCACACTTACTTGAACAGTACCTTTAACGCTGCCTTGGATATTGAGAAGCACAATGCTCTCAAGTCCAAATCCCGCTCCTTTTTGAAGTGAAAGTCCATCTGAGGCCCACCCCCCATGTCCACCCATATGGATAAGGGCAAATTTCGGTCCGCTGACCCAAACTCGATTGTCATTACAGCTAGGAATCCGAGAAGCACGACCGGTGAGAGAGTTTTCGTAGGTAGGATTAGCAAGACAAATGCTACTTGTTTTGCTTGTGGTATTCAAGGTCATTATGCTAGTGAGTGCCCAACCAAGCCCAAACCCCTAGCCATTTTAGATACCTTCTATGAGTCCGCTGAGCTCGTGTATGAGGCCGGTGACGAATCTGAGTCGGAAGGACTACCTAGATACATAGGGGATTATATTAATATGATAGTGATGAGGTGTATTTTGGCGACTCCACGAGCATCGGATGATTGGAATAGGACGAATATTTTCTCGTTAAATTTTAAGAGCTGGGAGAAGTGGTGCAAATTGATTATCGATGGTAGAAGTTGTATGAATGTGATTTTGGAGAATGTTGTGTCACGAATGTTTCTAACCACCGAACCTCACCCCCAACCTTACAAGGTTGCTTGGGTTAACAAGTCATCCCTTCCGATTTTGAAGCGTTGCTTGGTTCCTCTTACCATCAAGGCTTATACGGAGAAAATTTGGTGTGACGTCATCCCCATGGATGCTTGTCATATTCTATTAGGATGTCTGTGGCTTTATGATCATGATATTACTCACCTGGGACGTGCTAACACCTGCGAGTTCAAATTTAATGGCAAGGTCATTATTTTGAAACCCACTCCACCTAAGGATCCTACCGTCCCTTCTAAAGACACGCTTATTATGGTAGAGAAGAAAACTTTAAGTCTGATAGGCAAGAAGGAGTTTGTGCGTGACACTTTTTTGGATGGTGTCATGTACGCATTAGTTGGACATAAGTAAAGGAAGATGTCGCCTCTTTTGATAATTTATCGCCCGCGTTGAGGAAAATTTTAGAGGAGTTTAAGGATGTGTATCCGGACGAGCTACCGCCCACGTTACCCCCCATGTGAGACATCCAACATGCAATAGAATTCATTCTGGGTTCCTCTTTACCCAACCTTCCTCACTACCGGCTAAACCCTTTCGCACACCTAGAGTTGCAAACCCAAATTTTTGACTTGTTAAGTAAGGGATTGATTCGCCATAGCAAGAGTCCGCGTGTCGTACCGCTTTAATAGCCCCAAAGAAAGATGGTTCTTGGAGGTTGTGTGTTGATAGCCGGGCTATTAATAAAATTACAATCAAATATAAGTTCCTCATTCCTCGCTTGGATGACTTGTTGGATATGTTAGTTGGGGACACGATCTTTTCTAAGTTGAATCTTAGGAGTGGCTACCATCAAATAAGGATTAGGGAGGGAGGCGAATGGAAGACGGCTTTCAAATCGAAGGATGCACTATATGAATGGTTAGTGATGTCGTTTGGGATTTCCAATGCCCGGAGTACTTTCTGAAAGTCTTTGATTTCAAGGATAGCTAAATCACCTAGAGGAGGGGTGAATAGGTTTCTTAGTCCTTAGTGACTATCTTTAATTTTCCTTTAGTTGGATGCTTTATTAGTTGATTATATTCTACTTTCAAGACATGCAACCTGTAATAAAGTCAACACAAAAAAACACACACAAGATTTATAGTGGTTCCCCTAACAAGGATACATCCACTTTCCCTCCCACCTATCCAACTATCTTGCTGGACTAGACACTTCTCCAAAACCACTGCTCCAAGGAGCGTACACCTCAGATTCCTCAGGATCTCTCAGTCTCCTCTAAGACTTACATCTCATGGCCTATAACTCAATGATCAGCTGATCACCTACCTCAGGCTAAAGGCCCTACACTCGGGCAGGGAGGAAAGCCTTACCTCAGATCCATTAGGGATCCTACATCTCAGAGAGATGACTCTCCTACAATCTCAGGCACAAAGACCCTACACTCAGATTTGCACCCGGATCCTATCTCAAACACAAGTGCCTTACAACTCAGATCCAAATTTGGATCCTAGTTCAGAGCAAATTTGCTCCTACCACATAGATCCAGAAGGATCCCACAAGGTGGAAATGGGTTGGTGAGATGATTGGACACAAGAGAAATTTCTCTGTGCCAATCAAACTGGACTGGGATAAACTCAGCCCAACTTTGACTCCAGGAATATGTTTCCTGAGTCTACTTTTCTGGTCTAAGAGACACTTAGTCCTAACTACTCCACAACAACAAGAATATATATGCTTGAGCTGGAAGTATCTTGCATAACTCTATTCTGCACCCTGAACTGAGAGAACTCCAGTCATGTCTTCTTTGAAGTAATTGCAACTTGCTTTGCTGCTTCCTGTGCTGAGAAAATCCCAACCCTACCTTTTTGACTGCAGACCAAGATAACTCTGCCTCTTCTTCCTTTCCTGGACTGAGAAGATTCAGCCCTAACTCCTTCACCATAGCTTCTAGAAAATATGTTCTTCGGAATGGATTGGCTGTAACTACGGAGAACTTACAACAAGGGTTGGTCCTTACTGCTTCCTCTTTCCTCAGAGAAAACACTCTGAATTTGCTTGCTGGTGCAGGTGAGTATGGCACTAGCTATCTTGCTTTAGATACCAGATCTGGCAGCTAGGGTTAGACCTTGGCTGCCTCCTTTTCTTCAGAGAAAATCTCTGATCTTGCTGATGTCGATGAGGAAGACAACAACTAACGTGTTAAGCCTTTCTTTTTGCTCTCTGTTCTTCTCTTTATAGAAATAATGGTGATAATGAAGAACTATCTCGACTACTCCTCTTCCTGTAAAAGGCTTCTACTTTTTATTGAATGCAACTCAACGTCTCTTTTAGCAGTGGGCCCCACACCATTGATGGTCAGCTGCTATCTTGCTTTAACGTTAACCGTCGTACAGTAGCTCTGCGGTGCCTTTTGTCTTGTATTGTAGCTTTGCCGCTAACAATTTGAATAAAGTTGACTTGTTGACTTACTGATGTAAACACCTGTGAGCTTAGTCAAAAATCAAGCATCAGTAGAATAGGTGCTGAGTGAATGAGCTTCACTCAATGCTAAAGTACTTAAATAGAATTTTGTTTATCTAGGTGTTGACAATGTTGAGTGAGCAAGCCTCACTCAATACTTTTTACCTTAACTATTTCTGCAGCCTTTTTTGCATACCTGGCGTTGAGAGCGTTGAGTGAGCACACCTCACTCAACGTCTTGTGTCTTAGCCATGTTTTCTGTCATTTAGGCGTTGAGAGCATTGAGTGAGAATGCCTCACTCAACGCTTTCTGCCTTAGCCAATTTTCTGCTTCCTCAGAATCTTAAGAGTTGAGAGCGTTGAGTGATCATGCCTCACTCAACGTTTTTTGCTTTAGCCAGATTTTCTAAGTCGCGTTGAGAGCATTGAGTGAGCATGCCTCACTCAACACTTTCTGCCTTAGCTAGATTCTTCTGCTCCTTGGCGTTGAGTGAGTAAGCTTCACTCAATGCATTTGGACTTAGCCAAATTTCCGTGTCTTAAAAACACAGATACTGACTGGATGAGATACAATCAACGCTTTATCATATAGCGTTGAGTGAGGTTGCCTCACTCAATGCTTATAGACTTAGTCAAATATCAGCACAACTTTTCTATGGCTTTGACTTATAGGGCAATATTCAACGAATATAGAGCATGGCGTTGAGTGAGTGATACTCACTCAACGCCTATGGACTTAACTATTTTTTTGCCCATTTCCTCTTAGGCTTTTTCTGCATAAGCCTATCTCACAGTCTTTTATTGTATGACGTTGAGTGAGTTGACTTCACTCAACGCCTGTGGACTTAGCCACTTTCTCAGCTTGTCACTCCTTTGGCTTTGAATGTATAGGCTCCACTCAGCGCTATAAGTCATCTAGCGTTGAGTGAGAAACTTTCACTCAATGTCTGTGGACATAGATTTATCAGTCTATCCACATCTTAGGTAAGAGTTTACCTGATTTAGCCACTTAGGCTATCCATCCATCAAGGTTGTTAGGATATCTTGCAATCATTAAACTTAAGCACAAGTTAGATCACCACATGTGTATAGATTGTTTACCAAGCCTTCTTCAAATCCAGGACATTGGGATCAATGGACCCAACACTTTCTCTAGGATGATGAATCATATCTTCCAACCCATCATGGGAAAATTCATTGTGGTATATTTTGATGGTATCCTCATTTTTAGTACTTCTCTAATCGATCATGAGTCACATTTGAGAACTATCCTCACTACACCGAGAACGGAAGAATTATTTGTCAATATCAAGAAGTGTATGTTTTATGTGATATTCGTAGAGTTCCTTGGATATATTGTGAGTTCGGAAGGCATATATGTGGATCCTAAGAAGGTCCAAGCCATCAAGGATTGGCCGGGACCCACCAACATTCGGGATGTTAGAAGTTTTCACGGTTTAGCTACCTTTTATCATCGCATCAATCGAGATTTTAGTAATATCATGGCGCCGATAACAGAATGTATGAAGAAAAGTGATTTTACTTGGACCAAGTCGGCTACCAAAGCATTCGAAATGATTAAATAACGGATGTTAGAAGCTCCACCTTTAAGGTTATCAGATTTTAATTAGGTTTTTGAGTGGTCTTGTGATGCATCTGAGGTCGGCATAGGCGGTATATTAAGTCAGGGGGGCTCATCCGCTTGGGTGTTTTAGGGAGAAACTCGCGTGTCCGAAGTTAAATTATTCTAATTATTATATGGAGTTTTACGTTGTTATTTGTTGCCTCCAACATTGGCGACACTATCTTCTCCCAAAGGAGTTTGTTATCGAATCCGATCATGATGCTTTGAGGTTTGTCAACTCTCAAAGCAAAGTTAGCCCCCGACATGCCAAGTAAGTCTCCTATCTACAGGAGTACATATTTATAATAAAACATCTTAAGGGGACAGTAAATCGTGTGGCCGACACCCTTAGTCGTGTTTCTTTATTACTATCTACGCTAGAAGTAAAGGTAATGATGAGTACATTCAATGTTCGGATTTCAAAGAAGTCTACTTATCCACTCAAAGCGACTCTCCCACTATCTTTTCAACCTATTATATTTGAGACGGCTATCTATTTAAGCAATCAAAGCTATGTATCCCTCGTTCTTCCCTACACCATTTCATCGTTTTGGAATTGCATAGCGGTGGTTTAGGTGGTCATTTTGGTCGTGACAAGACCATTACGTTAGTGGAGGATAAGTTCCATTGGCCCGGTCTCAAATCAACGGTAAACAAAATTTTGAAGAGTTGTCGTGTGTGGCAATTAGCTAGGGAAATAAGACGAATGTCGGTATTTACACTCCTCTTCTAATTCCCTCCATTCCTTAGGTGGACGTTAGTATGGATTTCATTTTGGCTCAACCCATCACCTTTAGACGTCATGATTCCATCCTAGTTGTAGTAGATTGGTCTCGAAGATGGCTTATTTTATCGCTTGTAATAAGACCGACGATGCGTCGCATATTGAAAATTATATTTTAAGGAAGTCGTTGCGCATCAAAGCATTCCCAAGACGATTGTAACTGATAGGGACGTGAAGTATACGATTTATTTTTGGAAGACCCTATGGAATCTTATGAGTACCAAACTCTTGTTTTCTTCGACCTACCATCCACAAACAGATGTGAAAGTGCAGCTAGATCTGATATACTCTAGAGGGGGGTGAATAGAGTATATGATGCTTAAAACTTTTTACAACAATTGTTGTAATATGAGTGAGTAGGGAAACAGTAATAAATCTAATCACAAAAGAAAACTATACAAAAGCTAGTCACAGAATAATCAAGGCCAGAAATAAAAATAAAGACAAGCAAAACCAGATGACACAAGGAAATATAGTGGTTCCCCTAAACTTGGGTACATCCACTCTTCTACCACCCTAGGTAGGAATCCACTGCAGGATGAGTTGATCAGGTGTCCTGGGCACCAATGAGCTTTTGATAAGGTGCTCAAAAACCAATCAGATTTTTTGATCAGGTGTCTTGCCACCAATGAGCTTTTGACAAGGTACTCAAGAACCAAGCTCAAACTTTTGAAGGGAGTTTGAGAAACCCTTTACAAAGAGGGGGTGAGAGAGTGATGGCAGTCTTCTCTTTCTCAGATCAGCTGAGAAGACTATGTGGATTGATGGTGTCAAAGCTCCCCCTGAGTCCTTGAGATCTTCAGGAAAAGAAGCTTTGCTGTAGAGTGATAGGCCTTCAAAAGTTGAACTCCAGCAAAAGATGATTTCAGCAATAACTGAAATGTTGGATGTCTGGAGTCTTGAAAGGTGTTGGCCTTGAACACTTGAAAACTAGAGAGATCTGAAGATTGATCTCCTTGGATGTGTGTTCTTGAGAATTCTCTGAGATAGAGTATTTTTGTTCTTGTTCTGAAGATTACTGATGTCTGTCTGTGTATATCTGTGTATTCTCTGTATTAGAGATTCAAAAAAAAATTCTTCTCTTTTATTCTCTGGTACTGAATGGAAAAACATTCTCTGAGAAGAATAGCCGTTGGCCTGCATTAATGGCATCCTTAAATGCAAAATGTCTTCTAGAGGAAAGTCCATAGAATTATTCCTTGAAAATCCCTTGAAACTTGGTCCAGAAATGAATGAAAACGGCTATGAAATCTTCAGAATTAATTGCAGAATAACTCCTTAACTGATTTGAATTTGAATCTTGAAACATCCTTGAAGTTATCTGAAAATGTCGAACTGAGCTCTGCTATCGTCGGACTGAGCTCAGCGATATGGACTAATACAGCAGCAAAATATCGTCGATCTGAGCTCAAAGATCGTCGAACTGAGCTCAGAGATAGAAATCCAAAGCTGAGTCAAGATCGTCGACCTGAGCTCACCGATCGTCGAATGGAGTTCGACGATATGATGAGGTTGAGCTCAGCGATCGTCGAATGGAGTTCGACGATCTGTCGAAGTTGAGCTAGACGATCGTCGATCGGAGTTCGACGAATCGTCATGCTGAGCTCGACGATATGACTTAGTCTCCAAACAGAAAATCCTGGTCTTGAGGGCAGCTCCCAAACCTAGACTTCTAACCCTTAGACTCAATTCTAATTGACCTTTGAGCTATACAGGAGGTCAAACATTGGTTTCCTAGAGACATAGTGATCCTGACCCAAATTAGTAATAGGGTGTTCCAACAAGATGGGGAAACGAAAGTAGTAAATAGAAGTTTGGGTAGTTTACTTCGTTGTTTGGTAGGTGACCACAAGAGTACCTGGGTCTTAATTCTTCCGTACTCTCAGATTGCGTATAATAACTCTAAAAATAGATCTTCGGGCTTATCCCCCAATGAAATCGTGCATGGCTATAAAGTACCGGTGCCACTTGATTTAGTTATGTTACCTCCATCTTATAAATAAAGTAATTTTGCACAAGAATTCACTCTTCATGTTCACAATTTACATAAGCACATTCATAAAACATTAACCACCCAATATGCGGATTATCGATCTCATGCTGATGTACATAGGAGAGCGTCTCACTTTAATGTTGATGATTTAGTCTTGCTGCGTCTCATCCCTAAACGGATGCCTTCGAGCTCCATAAAAAAGTTGGCGAATCAACAAGCCGGTCCTTTTCGAATTTTAAAGAAGTTAGGAGAAAACACATATCTTTTGGAGATACCCACTGATTGGGGTATATCCCCTATTTTAAATGTTTCAGATTTAACGCCATATGTTTCTCCACCACTTGAATTATCTGTTGGGTACATTGGAAAATGTGTACCAGATTTGAAGAAGCATCACCTTACTCAATGATATGCATCAAGGTGTATTTGATGTTGTTTTGAGTTTATATGTGCAGGTTAAGAAAATGCAGGAATGCAAGAAAAGTTTCTAAGTCCATGTGTCAATACCAGAAGAAGCTGTGTCGACACTGGAGAAAAGCTGTGTCGACACTTGGAGTCAAATGTGTTGACACTTGGAAAGGATGTGTCGACACCAGAAGAAACTGTGTCGACACACAGAGGTAGTGTCGACACACAGAGAAGACTTTGTCGACATCAACTGTGTCAACACACAGAGGCAGTGTCGACACACAAAAAAGCTTAGTCGACATCAACTGTGTCGACACATAGAGGCAGTGTCGACACACAGAAGACTTTGTCGACATCAACTGTGTCGACATACAGGATTTGTGTCGACACCTAGCAGAGTTTCAACAAAGTTGATTTTTGTGAAGAGAAAAAGTGACTGTGTCGACACACAGAACTAGTGTCGACACATTCTACAGAAGCTGTGTCGAGAAGCAGTGTCAACACCAAGAGAGCTGTGTCGACACCACCAAGGCTTGTGTCGACACTTAGTCTACTTGTGTCGACACTGTAATACCCCCATCCGTCGCATGACATATAACAGAAGGTCCAGCTGGAACCCGACGCCATATACCACAGACAGTCGGAAGGGTTACTAAATACATATTCAAACCATCCTGTTATGACTACTCGTCCTACACAGAGCATTCTAGCGGAAGTTTTTAAAGTTGAAAGAACCCAAACTTAAATCCATCAATATGAATGTCCACAGCTACAAAAACAAGAATGAAACCCCAAATACACAGAAACGGGTACATAGCCTTATGGCGTTACAAATATTCACTTAATAAAGAGTGTTTTACATACATCGGTTCGCAGGCCGGCCACACATGATAAATGTAAAAACAGCTATTCTACGGCCTTCTAGGGCCAGCACAGCAACATGGGCTCCAGCCCGCTATTTGGCGCTCAGCTCCGCAGCACCTGCAAGCACATACCACCGCACGGTGGCAAATAAAGCAACGATCAGCTAAAAGCCGACCAAATTATAACGACCCCGCCCCTTACTCGGGACGGCGGTGCTCTTTCCCTGCATAACATTAGCCCGATAATATATATAGCGCAATTATAATTCGCCACAGGTGTAGGCTCGCACGGCCAAACACCCCGTGCACTCAGGGCACATTCATGGTGAACCCTGACCCATCAGTGCATTCACCACCACCCCCAGGATGGCAACAACATGTGAGCATTTAGCCATTCTGACCACCGTCTAAGGCTCCGACTATGCCAACGGCCAGTCCCCGTCTTCGGGTCTCTCGCACCGAACCACATAGCCTAGGTCCAATTCCACTTGCCCGTTGCTCACGCCGCATGTACAATTTAAGTCCTATGCGTGGGCCAAGCTTCTCTCGGATCCCAAATTTTCCAAAACAATCTCATAACCCAGTTATGATCAAGGCCGGTTCCCAGACCGCCAAGTTAGCAGAACACGTTTCCGCTCAGTTTTCCGGGTGCGCCTTGAAGCTAACCTCAAAGGATCCCTGCTGCAATATACTGCGTAGAAACCCGAAAAACCCAAAGCACGGAGTCTTCTACGGCAAAACCACATCAAATGCAACATCACCGATCCAGACGGTACACGTCCGGGTAGGCTTCACACACAATGCCTATGCCCGTTCTTACGATTCCGGACTCTATATGCAACACAAGGGGGACTATTCACATCAACCCCAAGGAACACCACGCACTCACCGCACACTCGCAGGAGCGGGATTCCCTATGCAGAAAGAAAGAGCTTCAAACACTCAAGTTGAGAATCGTTACCCTTGTAGTTCGTTTTGGCGCCATGGAAAAACTACGTGGTTAGAACTCTTCGCAACGACCTTCCCTCCACGGATTCGCTCTCCGATTTCGAAATGGTGCTCCGATGCTCCGCCGGCGGCCGGAAACCTCCTTCTTCTTCCTCTTCTCTCTCACTTTGGAAGGAGAAAGCTTTGGAGAGAAAATGAGGGATTAACCTCCTATTCCCGGCCTAAAAAGAGCAGGGACTCATCTGAGCCGTCAGATCTAAATTAAAGAAAACGAACGGCTCGGATCTGCACAAAATTCCCCAGACCTGGGCCAAACACGGCTTGGCACACGACCATGTCCCAGGCCGCTTGCCTCGATCTAGGCACGATCGTCGAACTGAGAAATGCACACGGGCCCAGACACGCCCGTGTCGCACCTAACACGCCCGTGTCGGGTTCCTCGACACGCCCGTGTTCGTGGGCATGTCACGCATAACCGCCACGGCAACGGACACGACCCAACTTCATACGGGTAGGGACACGAGTAGGCACACGCCCGTGTCGGATGACACGCCCGTGTCATCCGGCCGTGTTCCTGGCCGTGTCCTTCTCGGGATGGAAACGACCAGAAAAATCACCAGCCAGACACGGCCTTGGACACGCCCGTGTCCTAGGCCGTGTACCCCTAAAAGCACCAAAAACCCCTTTTTTCGCGACCGACTCGCACACAATTTTCGGGGCATTACAAATCTCCCCCACTTAAGGAATTTCGTCCCGAAATTAAGCAAAGGTACACAAAATCTAAATAATACCTGAGCGGAATAACTCGGGGTATTCCTCCAACATAGCTTGCTCTCGCTCCCAAGAAAGCTCCTCACGTCCGTAATTATTCCAACGGACTTTAACCATTCGGACCTCCTTGTTGCGAAGTCGTTTGACTGCAACGTCTTCAATTCGTACTGGCCTGACCCTTGTTGTTAACTCAAAATCAACCGGTACTTGATTGTCTGCAACGATCTGCGAAGGCTCTTGCACTGCCTTACGCAACACCGATACGTGGAATACGTCATGCAGCCCACTCAACTCCGTCGACAGCTTCAATCTATACGCCGCCTCGCCAACACGCTCCAGGATTTCAAATGGTCCAAGGTATCTCGGACTCAGCTTCTTCAAGCGTCGAACCCGTGATACACCCTTGAACGGCTTGATTTTTAAATATACCATGTTGCCAACGTTGAACTTCACTTTTCTATGTTTGGCATTGTAATACTTGGACTGTCTATCCTGAGCAATCTTCAGTCTTTCCTGAATTGTCCGTATCATTGAAGTGGCATCTTCCACCGCTTGACGTTTATATAACTTTGATTCGCCTGCCTCCAACCAAGACAACGGCGTACGACACTTCCTCCCGTACAAGGCTTCGAAAGGCGCCATTCCAATACTTGCCTGAAAGCTGTTGTTGTAAGCAAACTCCACCATGTACAGGTGATCCTCCCAATGCTTCCCAAAATCTAGGACGCACATGCGAAGCATGTCCTCCATAGTCCTGTTGACTCTCTCGGTTTGGCCATCTGTCTGCGGGTGAAAGGCTGTCCTGAACTTTAGCTTAGTACCCAACATACCATGCACCAACCTCCGGTCATTTGACGTGAAGCGTCCATCACGATCACTAACAATACTGCGAGGCACACCATGCAATCGTACAATATTATCCACGTAGAGTTTGGCTAACTTTTCCACTGGATCCTCCTTTCTGACTGGGATAAAGTGCGACACCTTTGTCAATCTATCTACGACCACCCAAATGGCGTCGTTTCCCTTCTGCGACTTCGGCAAACCGTGCACAAAATCCATAGATATGTCGTCAAACTTCCATTCTGGGATAGGAAGGGATTTCAAGAAACCTCCGGGCTTCTGACACTCTGCTTTCACCAATGCACAAGTACGACACTTGGCCACATAAAGTGCCACATCCTTCTTCAAACCCGGCCACCAGAATAATTTCTTCATGTCTCTATACATTTTTGTGCTTCCCGGGTGGATTGAGTACTTGGTATGATGAGCCTCATACATCAACTCCTCCCGAATATTATCCGCACTAGGAACGAATAGATGATTGTCCTTCCTTAGCAACCCATCTTCAACCACAAACTGGGAATTTGACCCATCCAAAGATTCATCCAAGATCTGCTTCATGCTGCTATCCTGAAACAAAGCTCGCTGAACTTTATCTGCTAGGTCACACTACACCTCTGTCCAAAACAGTTTCGCCTCGGCATTAGACTGCTTATCGACACAAGATATCTCCAATGCCTCCAACTCTTGGACCAATCTCTCATCATGTACCGATAACCAGTTGGCTTGTGCGGGAATCTTACGACTCAACGCATCCGCCACTACATTTCCCTTCCCAGGCACATAGTGTATCTTGAAGGTGTAGTCCCCTAAGAACTCCATCCACCTCCGCTGCCTCATGTTCAGATCCTTTTGGTCCAACAAGTACTTAAAACTCTTATGATCGGTGTAAATATCCACCTTCACACCGTACATATAGTGTCTCCAAAGCTTTAGAGCAAATATCACGGCCGCTAACTCTAAGTCGTGGACCAGATAATTCTTCTCGTGAACCTTCAGTTGTCGTGAACCATAAGCTATCACTCTCCCATGCTGTAGCAGAACACAGCCCAAACCACTGCCTGAAGCATCACTATAGATCTCGATCCCTTCGGTTCCACTCGGCGAACATAAAATAGGCGCCGTGGTCAACCGCCTCTTCAACTCTTCAAAAGCCTGTTCGCACTCCGGATACCACACAAACTTCTGATCCTTTCTTGTCAACATCGTGAGTGGTAGTGCTATCCGTGAGAAGTTCTCTACGAAGCGCATGTAGTAGCCAGCAAGCCCCAGAAAACTCCGGACTTCTGCCACCGTAGTCAAAGAAGGCCACTCCCGTATTGCCACTATCTTCGCCGGATCTACAGCTATTCCTTCTCCACTGACAACATGACCAAGGAACGCTATCGAGGATAACCAGAATTCACACTTGGAGAACTTTACATACAACTTACTTTTCCTCAATGTCTCCAACACCATGTGTAGATGCTTGTAGTGATCCTCCTCGCACCGCGAATACACCAGAATATCATCGATGAATACTATCACGAAATGATCCAGGTATTCTCTGAACGTCCTATTCATCAGATCCATAAACACGGATGGCGCATTTGTCAACCCAAACGGCATGACCGTGAACTCGTAATGCCCAAACCGAGTACTAAATGCTGTCTTTGGGATGTCACTCTCCCTTATCCTCAACCGATAGTAGCCGGACTTCAAATCTAACTTCGAATATACTATTGACCCAACCAACTGATCAAACAGATCGTCAATCCTGGGAATATGATACTTGTTCTTCTCCGTAAGCTTGTTCAATTCCCGGTAGTTGATACAAAGCCGCAAGCTCCCATCTTTCTTCTTAACAAAGAGGACTGGTGCGCTCCAAGGCGATGAACTTGGACGCACATATCCTTGCTCTAGCAACTCCTGCAGTTGCACCTTCAACTCTGCCATTTCTCTTGGGGCTATCCGATAGGGGGAGCGTGACACCGGTTTGGCACCCGGTACCAGCTCTATAGTAAAGTCTATCTCCCGCTGAGGAGGGGATCCTAGGAGATCATCTGGAAACACATCGGGATACTCGGACACAACTGGGATGTTGTCCAAACTAGGTTTAGGCGTCTAAGTCTGCACTAGAGTGACATACAGTTCTGCCCCAGACCGAACTGCCTTGAACACCTGAAGGGCCGATATCAGAACTTTCCCTGACCCCTTCATGCCCGTAAAAGTAGTCTCCCGATCAGTGTCCAGACCCAACTTGACTTCTTTACGGTTACAATCAATGCATGCACTCTGCTTCGAGAGCCAATCCATACCGAAAATTACGTCGAACTCCACCAATGGTAGAACCAACGCCCGCAAATCAAACTCCCGGTCTCCAATCCGAATCTTCACAAAACAAATCCTATCCGCACGCATTGAGCACCCATTAGGCAACAACACTTCCAACTTGTTTTCTGCCATCGAGAATGGAACTCCGATGCGCGATATGAATTTTTCAGACAAGAAGGAATGTGATGCTCCCGTATCAAAAAGGGCTCTCGCCGGAAACCCAAAGATTAACACAAAGCCTAGCACTAACAAACGTAAGCTAATAAATACGAAGGTAACAATTATAAAAGTTAAACCACTGTAATTTAACTCATACCTGTCACCACGTCTGCTTGCTTTATGGCCTCCTGCAGACCAAGGTTGTAGACTCTAGGCTGGGCTGGAGCATGATGGGATGCGGTTGACTCCACCGCCTTCCCTTTCTCCTCATAAGTCGCTCCAGGTCTCCTCTCGGACTTTGAACGTCCGCTCCAACACTCCCGAGCAAAATGCCCCATCTTCCCGTAGTTGTAGCAAGCTCCGGGGACTCGACTTGTAGTTGCCCCCGACGCATCAGCCGAAGGGGCTGAGTTCGAAGTCCTCCGCTTCTTGTTCCATCTGCGGAAACCTGTCTTGTTACTTGGCACCTTGAACTCGGTCTTCCTTTCTCCTGGGTCCCTCTTCTCTTGAACTTTCTTCGCAACCTTTTTCAACGATCGGGCCGAATTGACCAAGGCTAGGAAGCCCTGCGCCTTAGGCCCAACAAGAAGTAACTGTAAATCGCTGCGAAGGCCCTCATAGAATCGGTTGGTCTTCCTCTCTTCTTCTGAAAACATAGCACCAGCATAACGGCCCAACCGTGTGAACTCATGCAGATATTCGTCCACGCTTCTAGATCCCTGAGTCAACCCAAGAAATTGATTCTCCATCTCCAACTTCTGAGCAGAGGGTACAAATCTGGCTAGGAACAATCTTAAAAATTCCTCCATCGGCACATCCGCAAGTTGCCTTCCCACTAGAAGATGAAACTCCAACTCGTCCCACCACAGCCTCGTTTCACCTTCCAAAAGAAAAGTCGCTATGGTGGTCTTCTGCCACTCCTCAGTTATTGTGGCCATCAAGACCCTCTTTATGGAAGAGAGCCAGTCCTCAGCTTGAGTTGGCGTTCCAACCCCATTAAACCTCGGAGGATTAAAGCCCATCACATACTTCAGCTGCCTTTCCGTAGTTCTCCTCGGCTCTACTAACTCAACTGCTGCACGTTCCACCACTCTCGGCTCTGCCGCCCTAACCGGTTCTTGCTCATTCGCAGGAGGTGCGCGATGTATTTGCCCTGCAGGTTGGGCATTTATCATTGCGAACACGGCTTCAGCCACCATCCTGATTGTTTCCGCTGAAGGAGGTGTAGCAGGCACGTCCCTTGGTGCACTACTTTCCGCTGATTGCGGACGCTCTGACTGACCAGCACCGCTCCTAGCTGCATAAATTAGCAAAGACACACGATTAGATGACAAACAAATTGCTAAAAGCAATCATTGGAACACTCAGGTTCCACAAAACAAGTGTATTTTCATTCCTAAGTGGACATTCATGGGTTCTTTTGATGTTATAACGATGACACACACATGTGCTCACCACCCCTTAAAAGAATTCGCCCACAAATTCATTTAAGCTTGACCGTAACCAGAACTCTGATACCAAATTGTAACACCCCCATCCGTCGCATGACATATAACAGAAGGTCCAGCTGGAACCCGACGCCATATACTACAGACAGTCGGAAGGGTTACTAAATGCATATTCAAACCATCATGTTATGACTACTCGTCCTATACAGAGCATTCTAGCGGAAGT
This sequence comes from Platanthera guangdongensis, assembly GCA_039583875.1. NCBI lineage: Eukaryota > Viridiplantae > Streptophyta > Magnoliopsida > Asparagales > Orchidaceae > Platanthera > Platanthera guangdongensis. The sequence goes on along the minus strand of CM077148.1, from coordinate 34,588,226 downwards.
TTTTAAAGTTGAAAGAACTCAAACTTAAATCCATCAATATGAATGTCCACAACTATAAAAACAGGAATGAAACCCCAAATACACAGAAACGGGTACATAGTCTTATGACCTTACAAATATTCACTTAATAAAGAGTTTTTTACATACATCGGCTCGCAGGCCGGCCACACATGATAAATGTAAAAACAGCTATTCTACGGCCTTCTAGGGCCAGCATAGCAACATGGGCTCCAACCCGCTATTTGGCGCTCGGATCCGCAGCACCTGCAAGCACATACCACCGCACGGTGGCAAATAAAGCAACGGTCAGCTAAAAACCGACCAAATTATAACGACCCCGCCCCTTACTCGGGACGACGGTGCTCTTTCCCTGCATAACATTAGCCCAATAATATATAACGCAATTATAATTCGCCACATGTGTAGGCTCGCACGGCCAAACACCCCCTGCACTCAGGGCACATTCATGTTGAACCCTGACCCATCAGTGCATTCACCACCACCCCCAGGATGGCAACAACATGAGAGCATTTAGCCTTTCTGACCACCGTCTAAGGCTCCGACTATGCCAACGGCCAGTCCCCATCTTCGGGTCTCTCGCACCGAACCACATAGCCTAGGTCCAATTCCACTTGCCCGTTGCTCACGCCGCATGTATAATTTAAGTCCTATGCGCGGGCCAAGCTTCTCTCGGATCCCAAATTTTCCAAAACAATCTCATAACCCAGTTATGATCAAGGTCGGTTCCCAGACCGCCAAGTTAGCAGAACACGTTTCCGCTCAGTTTTCCGGATGCGCCTTGAAGCTAACCTCCAAGGATCCCTGCTGCAATCTACCGCATAGAAACCCGAAAAACCCAAAGCATGGAGTCTTCTCCGGCAAAACCACATCAAATGCAACATCACCGATCCAGACGGTACACGTCCGGGTAGGCTTCGCACACAATGCCTATGCCCATACTTACGATTCCGGACTCTATATGCAACACAAGGGGGACTATTCACATCAACCCCAAGGAACACCACGCACTCACCGCACACTCGCGGGAGCGGGATTCCCTATGCAGAAAGAAAAAGCTTCAAATGCTCAAGTTGAGAATCGTTACCCTTGTAGTTCGTTTTGGCGCCATTGAAAAACTACGCGGTTAGAACTCTTCGTAACGACCTTCCCTCCACGGATTCGCTCTCCGATTTCGAAATGGTGCTCCGATGCTCCGCTGGCGGCCGAAAACCTCCTTCTTCTTCCTCTTCTCTCTCACTTTGGAAGGAGAAAGCTTTGGAGAGAAAATGAGGGATTAACCTCCTATTCCCGGCCTAAAAAGAGCAGGGACTCATCTGAGCCGTCAGATCTAAATTAAAGAAAACGAATGGCTCGGATCTACACAAAATTCCCCAGACCTGGGTCGAACACGGCTTGGCACACGACCGTGTCCCAGGCCGTGTGCCTCGATCCAGGCACGATCGTCGAACTGAGAAACGCACACGGGCCCAGACACGCCTGTGTCGCACCTGACATGCCCGTGTCGAGTTCCTCGATACGCCCGTATTCGTGGGCGTGTCATGCATAACTGCCACGACAACGGACACGACCTAACTTCACACGGGTAGGGACATGGGTAGGCACACGCCCGTGTCGGATGACACGCCCGTGTCGGATGACACGCCCGTGTCATCCGGCAGTGTTCCTGGCCGTGTCCTTCTCGGGATGGAAACGGCCAGAAAAATCACCAGCCAGACACAGCCTTGGACACGCCCGTGTCCTAGGCCGTGTACCCCTAAAAGCACCAAAACCCCCTTTTTTCGCGACCGACTCGCACACAATTTTCGGGGCGTTACAGACACTTTGTCTACTTTTGTCGACACATGATGAAGTTCAATCTCGACATTTTGCTGACATAGATAGAGTTTCAAGAAGTGACTGGAAGACTTGACAGCTGCCATTTCCAACCGGTCTACTGCAACTGTTAGAGCTGTCAGAAGTTCGTTAGAAATCGGATCAAGCGATTACCATGGAGTAAGTCTATATAAAGACATTCCTCATCAACAGAGAGAGTGATAAATAATAATACAAATTCATACACTTAAAAAACAGAAGAAGATTTTCATCAGAAGATCTAAGAAGACATTCTCAGGTGGGGATCTACTCAGAGTTTGTCAAGAGAATTCAAAGGAAAATTCAGAAGAATCTTTAGAAGAATTTGGAGAGAGAGAGAGAGCACTATCTATTCAAGTGAAGAAAGGGACTTACAAGTCTCACAAGTGCAGATTCTGAACCAGTCTGCCAAGAAGGGTTCAGATTGATTTCTGAATTTCAATAAAGGAGCTGATTGAAGATCAACTTCAAAGGAGATTAACCCTACTGAGTTCAGATTCAAGAAGCTTTGAAGAAAGCTAAGAGAGGTTGTTCTCTGTCATCAGATTCTTCCAAGAACTGATCAAGAAACCATCCATCCTTTCTCTCTCAACCAGGGTGGTGGTAAATTTCAACTTTATATCTATTTTTCTGTAGGATCTTTTTAAGATCTGAGTTGTAAGCCTGATTTATAAAGGCTGAGTTGTAGGAGATAAAGTTCTCTGAGTGGTAGACCTTGTTGAAGGCTGAGGTAGGGTTGTGAGACTTAGTTGTAGGAGATTGTAATCTCTGAGTTGTAGGCCTTGTTGAAGGCTGAGGTAGGGCAGATTGCCTGAGCTGTAGGAGTGTGGACTCACTCTGAGTTGTAGGATCCTTGTTTGGGTTCTGAGCTGTAAGATCTGAGGATCTGAGGAGAAGGAAAGAAGTTAGGCTGAATCTAGCACACTGCTAGATTGGCGAAGGGGGAAAGTGGATGTACCCAGACCTTGGGGAACCACTATAAATCATTATGCAATCTGTGATTGTTTGTGATTCTGTGAATTCTGTGATTGTGGTAGCTGTAGAACAGATAGATTTAATTTGATTATCTGTATTAATATTCTGCCTTAGCATAAAAAGGAATTGCACCTATTCACCCCCCTCTAGTTGTTTAGGAACCAATTCTTTCAAGTGGTATCAGAGGGAGGTTCCTCAAAGATTGACTTAACAGTCTGAGTGAGATCTGTGATGCAGAATTAAGTTAAAAAAGATGGGTTCAGGAGAAAACCACAAAGAACTTGGTGCAATGAAATTGCCTATCTGTAGGAAGGCAATCTTTGGAATATGGAAGGAAAGGGTCAGACTATTTATGGAGGCATCTGATCCTAGAATTTACATAACAGTTAAGGAAGGACCATATATTCCAATGAAGGTTTTTGTTCATGATGCTAATCAAAGGATTCCTAAGGAGTTTTCTGAAATGACTAAGGATGAGATCATCTTGGCTACAATGGATAAAAGAGCACAAAATATTATAGTGAGTGTCACAGATGATTCAACATTCCAGAATCTGATTCACTACAAAACCTCCAAGGAGATGTGTGACACATTGATTGTCTATATGGAGGGTTCTGAAGAGGTTAGGCAAGATAGAAAATCTATGCTTAATCAAGAATATGAGAGTTTCAGACAAGCCAATTCTGATAGTATAACTGAATGTTATAAGAAGTTCTACAGAATTGTAAATGAACTAATGTCCTATGGGAGAATCTTCAGTATATATGAGCTGAATGACAAATTCCTTAGGTCTTTGACTAAGGATTGAGATACAAAGATCTGTGCCATAAGAGAAGTGGACAGACTGGCAGAAATTTCACCTCCAACACTGTTTGGAAAATTGCTGTCTTATGAGATGCAGCTGTTAGCTAGAAAAGAGGAACAAAAACATACAAAGGTTGACTCTAGATAAAAGTCTGTGGCCTTCAAGGTAGAAGCCACCAGGAAGAATAGGAGGATGTCTCCATCTTCTCCTAAGAAAGTTGTAGAAGTGATCTCAAAAAATTATGATAATCACAGTTCATACAGCAGTGATTCTGATGAAGACTTTGCTGCTTTCACAAGGCAGTTTCAGAGATTCTTAAAGAAGAAGCAGTGGAAATCTAAGCCATCCTCATCTCAATCCAAGGATGACTGTTATAAGAAGAGGAAATCATCCAGGAAGGACAGGAGTGGGACAAAACCTAGTAAGTCAACTACATCAAAGATTATCTGTTATTGCTGCAACAAACCAGGATATGTTATGGCTAACTGCCCAAAAAAAGGAAGGAGTCAGCTGATAAAACGAAGTTTAAGAACAAGTGCAAGAAGGAGAAATCCTTGGTAGCTAAGAAAGAGAAAAGTTTGACAGATCAGTCAACTTCAGAGTCTGAATCTGAGGCTGAGGCCTATATTGGTTTGGTTGTAATATATGAAGATGATGAGTTCATAAAATTACTGGACTCTATCTATGAGCAGGAAGACCATCAGTGCAAAGGACTGATGGCTGTGTCTGAAGAAGACCAGTGCTAGGATCAGCCTGGTCCCAATAAGGTAAAAAGTTTGTCTGTAGATTCTGATTACTTCACTGGGTCAGAATCAGATGCATCTGCATCAAGAGATGAAGATGGGTCTGAATCTGAAGGAGATATTCATCAGCTGATAGATGAATATGAGGATTTGTTGCAGGCACTCAAGAGAAGCAAAAACCTGGCCAAAAATCAGACTAAGGAAATTGCAGCTCTTAAGTTGGCTGCATCTGATTCAGAGAAGCTGCTGGATCAACAGTTGAATGAGATTGCCAAGCTGAAAAACATAACTATTATTCAGATGGGAACAATCACATTCAAAAATGATGAGATCAAAAGTCTGGAAAATAGACATCAAAAAGAGAAGGAAATTGTGGCTAGTTTCTCTAAGCCAAAATCTGTACTGCCCTTAATTGATGACTTTATGTCTCAAAAGGGTAAGGCAGGAATAGGCTTTAAGGGAACTGCAAGGGCTGCTCAGTCCAATAATAAAGGCAAAGCCCCAACACAAAACAAAAGACCTGCTGCCAACAGTGCAGCAAAGATTGTACCTAAAAAGAGGTATAATAAGTTTGAGTGCTGGTGCTGTGGCAAGATAGGCCATTATGCCTTAGACTTTTGGCACAACACCAGTGTCAGTAAGAATAGCAGTCAGCCTGTTAGAAGAGCTGCATGCAGATTTGTCAAGTTTTAGGCTAACTTGAACCAAGGACCCAAAAGTTATTTGGGTTCTAAGGTTAAGTAATCTTTGTTGCAGGTGAGTCCAAGTTGTCATGCCCCTATATGGTACTTGGACAGTGGATGTTCCAGACACATGACTGGAACAAGGGGATTGTTGAAGGACTACTCACCAATGCTGAATGGGCCTAAAGTAATCTTTGGTGGTTCTGAAAAAGGAGTCATTAAAGGTTTTGGTAACATTTCTAACAACTTAATTACAATCACTCAAGTGGCCTATGTAAAGAGTTTGAAACATAATCTAATAAGCATAAGCCAGCTGAGTGATCTAGGATATAACATTTCATTTGTCAAGAATGGGTGTCATATCAAGAGGTCAAGTAATCAAAAAGTCATATTGACTTGCTATAGAAAAAGAAATGTGTATTGCCTAGACTTTGTGTGTGAGAATAAAAATTCTCCTATCTGTCTTATGGCTGATGAGAAAGCCTCTCATTGTGTCAAATGACACAAGAGGCTAGCTCATCTTAACTACAAGACCATTGACCAACTCTTTAGTAAAAAGTTAGTGAGGAATGGTACTCAAGTTAAGTGCTTTAAGGATGGAATATGCTCAGCTTGTCAAAAAGGCAAGCAAACTAGATCCTCCTTTCATAGCCTAGAAACCAAGGACTCAATGAGGTGCTTATACCTCTTGCATATGGATTTATTTGGTCCTATGCCAGTTCAGAGCCTAGGTAAGAAGGTCTACAATTTTGTGGTTGTAGATGACTATTCTAGATTTTCATGGGTATTCTTTCTGAGGCAGAAATCTGAAACCCCAAAGGTCTTCAACAATTTTGTCAAACAAATTCAGAATGAATTAGATAGTTCAGTGGTCAAAATCAGAAGTGACCATGGAACTAAATTCCAATCTGAAAGTATGACAAGGCTGTGTGAAGAATTTGGGATTCATCAGGAATTCTCCTCACCTAGAACACCTCAGTAAAATGGCATTGCTGAAAGAAAGAATAAGATATTGATTGAGGCTGGAAGAATACTATTGAGTGACACTTCTCTCCCAGAATATTTCTGGGCTGAGTCAGTAAATACTGCATGCCATGTGCTCAATAGGGCTTCCATCACCAAAAGCCACAAAAAGACACCCGATGAGATTATGAAAGGCAGAAAACCAAACTTATCCTATTTTAGGATCTTTGGTTGCAAGTGCTATGTACTTAACAATGACAAATCTCACCTAACAAGTTTGCTGCCAAATCCCAAGATGAGATATTTGTTGGATACAACAATAATAGTAAGGCTTATAGGGTCTACAATTTGGCTACTCAAGTTGTAGAAGAGTCTGTTCATGTCATATTTGATGAAACTAGACTTATTAACAGTGAGTTGCCAAGTAGTTCTCATAGCTCTCCAGGTATACAACAGAAGATGGACCAGCTTACTATCAGAGAAGATCCAATTGCAAAGCAGGATGATAAAAATGGTAGTTGCTGTCCAGGGGGAGTACAAGACACTCAAGAAGGTGATGAAGACCATGAGGTGCAGCATAATGAAGAGATTGAAGAAGGTCAAACTGTTGATAGATTACCTCCAGCGGTTAGACATTTGAAGGATCATCCTGCACACCAGATCATTGGTGATCCAAGACATAGAGTACAAACAAGGAGCAGGAACTTAAACACAGTTCTTTGCTCAAGCTTCTTATCTCAACTAGAACCCAAGAGATTTGAAGAAGCTATTCAAGACCCACACTGGATTGAGGTTATGCAGGAGGAGTTAAATCAATTCAGAAGGTGCAAGGTCTGGGAGTTGGTTCCAAAACCAAAGGGCCACAATGTCATAGGGACAAAGTGGATTTATACAAACAAGCTTGATGAGAGTGGGATCATAGTGAAGAACAAGGCAAGACTAGTTGCCAAAGGATACAGATAGGAAGAGGGCATAGATTTTGATCAGACTTTTGCCCCTGTGGCAAGGTTGGAAGCTATCAGGCTATTTCTAGTCTATGCAGCATATCAAGGCTTCAAAGTATTCCAAATGGATGTTAAATCATCATTCTTAAATAGAGACTTAAAAGAGGAGGTCTATGTAGAACAACCCTCAGGTTTTGTTGATCCACTCAATCCTACTTATGTTTATAAACTTAGGAAAACTTTGTATGGGTTGAAACAAGCCCCAAGGGCTTGGTATGAAACCCTATCTAATTTCCTCATTGAGAACAAATTCTCAAGGGGGAAAATAGACAAGACTCTATTCCTTAGGGAATCCAAAGGAAAGATTATCCTAGTCCAAATATATGTTGGTGACATAATATTTGGTTCCATTGAAAATAACCTTTGTAAAAGTTTGCAAAACTTATGCAAGGGAAATTTGAAATGAGCAGTATGGGAGAACTTAAGTTCTTCTTGGGCCTCCAAGTAAGACAGACTGATGATGGTTGTCCTTATCTTAGTCTAAGTTCACCCAGGAGTTAATTAAGAAATATGGTATGGAATCATCCACTACCATGAGAACTCCAATGGGGACAAGTGTGTCTCTAAGCAAAGATGATGTAGGAAAACCTGTAGATGAGTCTTTATATAGAGGGATAGTTGGCTCCCTCCTATATCTGACTGCTAGTAGACCAGATATCATGTATGCTACATGTGTCTGTGCTAGGTACCAATCCTGCCCTAAAGAATCTCATCTTACTGCTGTTAAAAGGATTTTGAGATATCTTAAGGGCACATCTAATCTAGGCCTTTGGTATCCTAGGAATAGAGATTTTTTACTAATAGGCTATTCAGATGCAAACTTTGCAGGTTGCAAAATAGATAGGAAAAGCACAACAGACACCTGTCAATTTCTAGGAGGAAGATTGATGTCATGGAGCTGCATGAAGCAGACTAGTGTGGCAATTTCCACAGCTGAGTCTGAGTATGTTGCTGCAGGTAGTTTCTGTGCACAGCTATTATGGATACAACGTCAGTTAGAAGATTATGATATTCAGGTAAGTAGAACTCCATTATTATGTGATTCTACTAGTGCTATTTCTATTGCTCATAATCCTGTTTCTCATAGTAGAACAAAGTATATAGAAATAAGATACTATTTTCTTAGAGATCATGTTGAGAAAGAAGATATTTCTTTAGAATTTGTTAATACAGATTTACAACTTGCTGATATGTTCACTAAGCATTTAGATGAAACTAAATTCAATAATTTCAAAATTGAATTAGGAATGTTGAACATAAATTAGTTTAACAAATTTGGCTAAGTAAAATAGTGTCGACACAAGAAGTTGTCTGTGTCGAAACATAGTAGTTGGTGTCGACATTCCAGGAAAGTGATGTCGACATATCTAGAAAATTGGTGTCGACACTTCAGAGAAGTAGTGTCGACACATCCAAAAGTGGTGTCGACACATCCAAAAGTGGTGTCGACACCTAGAATCAACACACAGATTTCGTCGAGCGCAGAATCAAATGATCGTCGAGCGCAGAATCGACACATATCATCGAGCGTAGATTCAACAACATTTCGTCGACCTTAAATCGTCGACCTCACGGGCTCTTCATAGAACTAGACCAAGACAATTTGATTTGGTGTCGACATATAGAAGTCAACACTTCTATCGAGACATTAGAAGTCTGTGTCGAGACATTTCAACTGTGTCGACACATTAAGAGTATTTTGACGTGTCTTTTGACCTTCCTATTTAGAAGGGTATAAATAGGTCAACAACATAGTCTGTCGACACACTCTCCATAGTTTCGAGAACAAAACCTTGTGTCGACAAATTCTCTCTTCTCAATCCAAGCTTTCTCTCAACCCCAATGGCGCCAAAGCTTGAAGATAACGTCAACGAAGGCTATGAACTGGTTCGCAACTCCTTTGACAATGCTGAACCAGCGATTGAAGCTGTGATAATCCTAATTGCAGAAAATGGGTTGGAATTTCTGGTATCCGAACCCATAAATATATGGAAGAAAGAAATACTGGAATTCTATGGTGCAACTACTATAGATTCGACTGGACTTAAGATCAAATCTACAGTTCAGGGAGCTAAAGTTAAACTAACCTTGAAGAGCTTGAGGAAAACTCTTCAACTTCCAAGAACTCAAGAAGAAGAAGAAGTACCTTCATCCAAGACTAGGGAAGCACTTCAGTGGTGTGGATTGGATCCCACCATGAAGATTGGATCTACAATGAACAAAAAAGGAATGAATCAGCCAGGAAAATTCCTTTCAGAAGTAGTTGGAAAGGTCATTCTCTACAAGCCAGGGGGACATGATAGGGTTTCAGCCTATATGTTCAGCCTGATGACCAAGATTATCTTCAGACTGAACATAGATTGGTCTGCAGTAATCCTTAAAAAGATTAAGGAAGGAATCAAGAAACTAAATTTGGGAAGAATCATGAGTTTATACTTGGCTAGAACAATTCCAGAAATAATGGAACAGACTCCTGGTTCTAAGATCAACTATATGATAAGAATGGATATCAGGATAATCTCCAGATGGGATAGAGTCCTAACTAAGGACATGCCTGATGAAGAGAGGCAAGAGATTGCTGAAAAATCTCCTGTACAAGACATTACTAATGATGCTCAGGTGAAGGGGGAGCCTCATCTTATAGAAGAGCCTACACACTTGGAAAGTGAAATGACTACACAAACTATACTTGAGGTAATACATGAAGTTAATCAAACAAATATCAATATTGAGGATGAAACACTAACTGTGCCTTTGGTTGATGTTGACCAAACCTCTCAACTAAACAATCAAGCACATGATGTTATCATGGAGGATACATCTACAGCTGCTGATGCTCCAGAGATAAGGGTACCTCAAGTCCCAACTTAACAAGAGTTTACCCTTGAAGAGTTGCTCCCTGATTTAGTGCAAGCTAACATTAAGGGGGAGCAAGATGGAATTGAGGGGGAGAAAACTGACTTTGAGGGGGATCAAGCTAACCTTGAGGGGGAGCAAGTAAGGACTAAGGGGGAGGAGCAAGAGACTCAGGGGGAGTTACCTAGATCTGACAAAGACCTGCCCATAAGTCCAAAGGACACTATAAATCTAGCGAGTACATCTGATTCTGGTGATGGAGAAGCTCTAAGAGCAAAGAAAAGAAAATTGATGGTTTATAAGAAGAAAAGCTCCACTTATAAAAAAGCTCTACAGACTTACTCACAATCCTCAACACCAACAGTTGATTTAAGTTCACTGTTGGTGTCTCTTCAAATTAAATTGGATGAACAAAGAGCAGCTATGGAAAAATTTATGGATGAAAGCCATAAGGATTTACAATTCTCCTTGGCTCAAGATATCAAATCCATAAGATTTGAGGTAAATCAGAATAAGAAGGAGATGATAGACTACTTTTACAAAGGAGGCAATGCTGTGGTTTTCCTAGCAACACATCAAGAAAAAAATAAAGACTCAAGTTGATGATATAGCTATTAAGCAAGGCTATGTCCTAGAGAATCAACTTAGAATGAATGATAATCTGACTGAATCACATAATGTGATTGTTACTGAATTAAAGAATACTGCTGCTGCCCAGACTGAGGCAAGGGCTAAAGCCAAGTCAGATTTTGATAAGAAATTACAGGAAGGACTAGCTGCTGTACAAACAACTATTAAGAATTCTCAAAAGATCATTTCTGATCAGCTACTGAAACTCAGGTCATTTTATAAAGATGGTGTTAATTATCTGGATGAACAAGACAGATTTTAGAAAGATGACCTCAGGGATCATATTGAGAGAGAAGTCATAAAGGGGGAGAGAGTGTTAGTCAATGCTAGCTCAGAGCATGCCAAATGGATAACAAATGCTGTTAGAGCAACTCTGGGTTATCCACCCCTATGTGATGATGACAACACAGCTGAGTCAGGAATTCAAGCTGCGGGAAATGAAGGGGGTCAGCAGGAAGTAACTCAAATCATATATCCCCCTTCTAACTTTGAGTAAATTCAACACCTGGTTGATCAAATGTACAGCCCTCCAGAGGGTACTAAAAATATTATCCTTGAGAAGGTAGAAATGTCAGAGGCAGCTGTGAATAAGGAGCAAGAAGCTCAACTTTCAAAGAAAAGATTCAAAGAACAGGCTGAGTTGAAGCCTGATTTTGAGCAGTGGAGTCCTACTTATAGGAATATTATATTGACTTCATGGAAAGCTGTAAAGGACAAGACCCATGACATGGGCAAATGGTACACTGAACAAGAATGACAAAAGTATGAAGCCAGGCAGGAAGCCATTGTTCAATATAGAAGAAAGGCAAAAGCTGGGAAGCTACCTTCTAATGCTCAGGAGCCTAACAAGTACTTCCCAAAGCCTTTTCACTATTCTGAAAGGCAAATAATAAGGGCTGAAGAACAAAAGAAGAAGGATCTGAAAGGCAAGAAGCCAACTGAAGATACTGAAGCTCCAGTACAAGCCAAGATCTAATCAGGCAAAGACATAGTCTTTAAGGAGCCAGACCAGCCTTAGATTAGATTAACTAGATTTTACAATAATGTAATCTTTAGTTTATAAAAATCTATGTAAACTATTGTTAACAAACTTTTGGAAGTTTAAACAAAACAGTGATTAATGCTCATTTTGTTTGCATCATCATTTCTGTGATGACTTTTTTATACATGTTTTGTTTATAAGTTACCCTGTCATATAATGCTTTTATACATCATAATGTGTGTTTATTATGAATGGTGTATATCATTGACTAAGGGTTATGACTTCTCCAAATATGAGGAGATTGTTGGGTACATTGGAAAATGTGTACCAGATTTGAATAAGCCTCACCTTACTCAATGATATGCATCAAGATGTATTTGATGTTGTTTTGAGTTTATATGTGCAGGTTAAGAAAATGCAGGAATGCAAGAAAAGTTTCTAAGTCCATGTGTCGACACCAAAAGAAGCTGTGTCGACACTGGAGAAAAGCTGTGTCGACACTTGGAGTCAAATGCGTCGACACTTGGAAAGGTTGTGTCGACACTTGGAAAGGCTGTGCCGACACCAGAAGAAACTGTGTCGACACATAGAGGCAGTGTCGACACACAGAGAAGACTTTGTCAACATCAACTTTGTCGGCACACAGAGGCAGTGTCGACACACAGAAAAGCTTAGTCGGCATCAACTGTGTCGACACACAGAGGCAGTGTCGACACACAGAAGACTTTGTTAACATCAACTGTGTCGACATACAGGATTTGTGTCAACACCTAGCAGAGTTTCAACAAAGTTGATTTTTGTGAAGAGAAAAAGTGACTGTGTCGACACACAGAACTAGTGTCAACACATTCTACAGAAGCTGTGTCGAGAAGCAGTGTCAATACCAAGAGAGCTGTGTCGACACCACCAAGGCTTGTGTCGACACTTAGTCTACTTGTGTCAACACTTAGTCTACTTTTATCAACACATGATGAAGTTCAGTCTCGACACTTTGCTGACAGAGACAGAGTTTCAGGAAGTGACTGGAAGACTTGACAGCTGCCATTTCCAACCGGTCTACTACAACTGTTAGAGCTGTCTGAAGTTCGTTAGAAACCGGATCAACTGGTTACCATGGAGTAAGTCTATATAAAGGCATTCTTCATCAACAGAGAGAGTGATAGATAATAATACAGATTCATACACTTAAAAAATAGAAGAAGATTTTCATCAGAAGATCTAAGAAGACATTCTCAGGTGGGGATCTACTCAGAGTTTGTCAAGAGAATTCAAAGGAGAATTCAGAAGAATCTTCAGAAGAATTCGGAGAGAGAGAGCTCCATCTATTCAAGTGAAGAAAGGGACTTACAAGTCTCTCAAGTGCAGATTATGAACTAGTCTGCCAAGAAGGATTCAGATTGATTTCTAAATTTCAAGAAAGGAGCTGATTGGAGATCAACTTCAAAGGAGATTAACTCTACTGAGTTCAGATTCAAGAAGCTTTGAAGAAAACTAAGAGAGGTTGTTCTTTGTTATCAGATTCTTCCAAGAACTGATCAAGAAACCATCCATCCTTTCTCTCTCAACTAGGGTGGTGGTAAATTTCAAATTTACATCTATTTTTCTGCAGGATATTTTTAAGATCTGAGTTGTAAGCCTGATTTATAAAGGCTGAGTTGTAGGAGATAAATTTCTTTGAGTGGTAGGCCTTGTTGAAGGTTGAGGTAGGGCTGTGAGCCTGAGTTGTAGGAGGTTGTAATCTCTGAGTTGTAGGCCTTATTGAAGGCTGAGGTAGGACAGATTGCCTGAGATGTAGGAGTGTGGACTCACTCTGAGTTGTAGGAGCCTTGTTTGGGTTTTGAGCTGTAAGATCTGAGGATCTGAGGAGAAGGAAAGAAGTTAGGCCGAATCTAGCACACTACTAGATAGGCGAAGGGGGAAGTGGATGTACCCAGACCTTGGGGAACCACTATAATTCAGTGTGCAATCTGTGATTGTTTGTGATTCTGTGAATTCTGTGATTATGGTAGCTGTAGAACAGATAGATTTAATTTGATTATCTGTATTAATATTCTGCCTTAGCATAAAAAGGAATTTCACCTATTCACCCCCCCTCTAGGTGTTTAGAAACCAATTCTTTCATTATCTACCTCTCTGTTTATTCCATTCACTGTGTCCTCTAATGGGTTGAGAGGTGAGCTGGTTCCTGGATCGCTCTCTCCTACGGTTTTCACTAGTGGTACGTTGAATATTAATGTAGAAACTTTTTCTTCTTCTTTGACTAATGCTTTTCCAAGGTTTCCCAAGAACTCCTTTTTACCTGACAGGATAATCAAGGATGAAGTGCTCGCAGCTCCAAGTGGGGACATTCACGACTACTTGATCCGGTGGTGTGATAGTCCGGCCTCCGATGACTCTTGGCTACTTGAATCAGAGGTGGCTCTTTTGGATGATGCTCTTTTGCGCCAGTACGTTCAAGCCAACTCATCAGTGATGAGTCCTTTCGAGCGGGGGAGGATTGTTGGAGACGACGACCCCTGACATGTTGATGATGGTGATGACATGCTTACGGAAGATCCCTCGCCCTAACTAATAGAAGACTCGTGGCGCCGCGGAAACATTGTTGACCGAGGCTACAACCTCCGTCCTCGGTGCAAGACGTCCTCTTGATATTTATCTAGCTTTTGTTTATTTTTCTTTGTTTATTTGTTTTTAGATCTGAACTGTGTTTATCCAGATTCATGTTTTAATTTTGGCCTGTGTTTAGCCATTTGTTATTTTAGTTGGGCTGCATATAGCCCGAATTTTTGTAAGCCTTATATAAGGCTATGTGTGGTTGGTTTATGGGATTATTTAATGATTGAAAAAAACCTAAATCTGAATTTCAGTTTTCCCCCCTCTTTGCTCTTCCTCTTGGCCACCGGCCTCTTTCCCTCCCCTTCTTGAGTTCGGCCACCACCACTCCCCCTCTCCCCTCCTCTCTTGTCCACCACAAACAAACCCTTTCTCCTCTACAACTCCCTATAACCCGTCAGCTCTCTCCCTAGAGTGTTTTTCGCCACACCTTGGTTGCCCACATAGGGTTCGACCGCCCTTGGGTGCTCCTTCTTGGTGGAAGTTTGGCCAAGGGACAAAATCTACCGCAACGAAGAACCTTCTCCGGCATGAAGTGAGGAAGGCAGACGAGTTTCTCTCCATTCGGTGTGACTCCTGCGGAACCGTAGAAGAGCAAAATGTTCATCAGAATCACCTTCCGATTGGGTAACGAAATTTCTACCTTTATGAGTTTCCCTCTAGATAAATCTTGTGGTGGTTTTCTTTGGCGTGGTTTGCGAAATTTTGATTTCATCATGGTTTTTAGATCCAAACGATTTTGTTGTTTCCCTTGATCTATTTAAATTCGTGAGGATTGACAAACCTTGTTTTCTTTTTGTTGGGAGAGATCTATCTTTTTCCGAATCATTAATTTTCGGTGGATCTTTTTTGGTACAACACACTCTCGACCGGATCGGGTAGATCTATTTCTCTTGAGAGGATATTGGCTCATAGCCTCTATTTGATCTCTAAGGGTATGACAAACCCGTATGTTAGCATCAGAATAATAATATCGCAAAATCGGGAGTGCTACGTTTTGTTTATGCGAGCGTAGAATTGGAACGAGAGAGAGTAATTTAGTGTCGTTTGTCCATTGCGGTTCATCAAGGGACGTAGCCTGCATCACCTAGTCTCCATGCCTCTGGGAGGTCTTCACGAGGGAAAATTCAAGTGCTCCGCTCCTATGTTTAGTGTCAGCGCGACGCCCCAAAAAGCCCATAACCTCAAAGTGCATTTTTGTAACAAACGCCGAGCGTGACGACCTGTCGTCTGCCGAGCGCTAAGTGTTCTCTCATCTCAAAATTGTAACGAGGAGCAGTCTGTCTCCCTCGATTCTGCAAACCAACTGTAATCGCAAGAAAGTAGTGAACTTTGACCGGCACAGATCCGGTCACGTGGTTTTTTACCTAGTGAAGCAGGTTTTTTACGTTAAAACCTCGCTTGTACGAAAAATCCTTCTCATTGACTGTGTGCGCGCTCGGCCGCTCCCAGGATAAGACGGTCGAATTTGGGTCAGTTTAGTAGCACCGAGTTAGACCTCAACAGTTTGACGTCATCTGTGGGAATTCGATTCCCAGCGTCCTCCAAAGACTGTACCCCCTACACATCTGTACTCGAGAGTAAAAACAATGGCAAGGAGAAGCGCCCAGATCCTCGAAGGACTAGTCCCCGAGGGGCGCATCGAGTCGGCCCCTCCCGCATGGGAAAAATTGATCAAGTAACAGCCATTGGCAAGCTCGAGGGCATATTCGCCAAACACGCCACACAAATAAATGAACTCCAAGCCATGGTGTTTGCTATTTGTCAATAAGTAAAGCCGTCCTCCACAACTCCATTCATGCGAGCTGACTCACCGCCACCAGGAGAACTCTCCGCCACAGCCAAGCCATCCCTGTACCAGGAGTACACAATAAAAAGGAGTTCTCAAGCACTAGTAGCTCCACCACTCCGGCAATGCTAACCCGAGATACGCGTGATCTCTACATAGGTGATCCTCAATATGATGGGGGCGTCAGAAACCCAACAAATCACAGACCTTAGAAAAGGAAACAAGAAAGCAAACTGCACCAGTAGCCTAAAAAGAACCGCAACCGACGCGCGAATACATGCCGAACGAAGGATTCACGCCACTTAATGCCCCTCAAGACAAGATTTTCCAAGCAATTCGCAATCACCCAGCATTGCATAAGCCCAGGCCGCTCGCCCGAGGTCGATGAAATCCATCGAAATATTGCAAATACCACCAGGGGCCTGGCCACAACACTGGCGAATGCAATCAACAGAAGGAAGAGATTCAGCGACTCGCCAACCTAGGGGTAGTCTATCAATTCCTATCAAAAGAGAAGAAACCTCCTACTCAGAACATAAGAAACATAACCATCGGCATCGGCAAGCCGTCAACAAAGCTAAACCAAGTCTTGATAGATGAAGGGATTACAGTGAACTTATTGTTTCTATCAATATTACTTCAGCTCAAACTAACTATTGGCACCACAAGCTAGAATCAGCTAGCGAGCGCATCCGGGGAGGGGGGGGGGGCACTTCAGTACCAGTCATAGGCACCATCATCCTTCCCGTCACTCTTGGAAAAGAGCCAGAGCAAACAACCTATGATGTGTAGTTCCTTGTTATCTAGGTTGACTCTGATCACACCATGATACACCAACAATCACTCTTTGACGTCTTACAAACCCGCTCCCACCGCTTTTCCCCCTAAATTATAACCTTTTACTCACAATTTTTTACTCAATTGTTGTTCCCCGACTAACTATTGTAGAAACCGCAAGCCTGAACTTGTGTAAACCATTTTTTATATGGAATTATGTTTCTTTTAGCAGAGACTCATTAATTCCAAACTAAGTCGCGAATGATCCACGTACAAACTAAGCTGCGGACGATCCTCATGCAAACTAAGCCGCAAGCGATCCTCGTGCAAACAAAGCTGCGAGCGATCATTGTGCAAACTAATCCGCGAGCGATCCTCGTACAAACAAAGTCGCGAGCAATCCTCGTGCAAATAAAGTCGCGAGCGATTCTCGTGCAAACTAAGCTGCGAGCGATCCTCGTACAAATAAAGTCGCAAGCGATCCTCGTGCAAACTAAGCCGCGAGTGATCCTCGTGCAAACAAAGTCGCGAGCGATACTCGTGCAAACTAATCCACAAACAATCCTCGTGTGAAATCGGTAAGACTGCGCATGCGGTTTGAATACAAAAGATATTCACCAAACCTGCCTTTCTACGCCACGACATCTTCAGGGCCTACCCCCCTCATGATTAAGCCGCAAGCGATCCTCGTGCAAACTAAGTCGCGAGCTATCCTCATGCAAACTAAGCCGCGAGGGATACTCGTGCAAACTAAGCCTCGAGCAATCCTCGTGCAAACTAAGCAGCGAGGGATCCTCGTGCAAACTAAGACGCGAACGATCCTCGTGCAAACTAAGCTGCGAGGGATCCTCGTGAAAACTAAGCCGCAAGCAATCCTCGTGCAAACTAAGCTGCGAGGGATCCTCGTGAAAACTAAGCCGTGAACGATCTTCGTGCAAACTAAGCCGCAAGCGATCCTCGTGCAAACAAAGCCGCGAGCGATCCTCGTGCACACTAAGGTGCAAGCGATTCTCATGCAAATTAAGCCGCAAGCAATCCTAGTGCAAACTAAGCCGCGAGAAATTCTTGTGCGAAATCGGTAAGATTGCGCATGCGGTTTGAATATAAAAGCTATTCACCGAACCAGTATTTCTATGCCACGACATCGTCAGGGCCTGCCCCCCTCACGACTAAGCTACTAGTGATCCTCGTGCAAATTGAGTTGTGAGCGATCCTCGTGCAAACTGAGCCGCGAGCGATCCTCATGCAAACTTAGCCGCGAACGATCTGTAACAGCCCAGTTTTCTAAACTTGAGGCTCTGGACACTACCGCACGACAGTAGGTTTCCATCGCCCGACGGTAGCCTTCTTTCGTCAAGTGGAAGGTGTCGAGTGGTAGGCGTCGAGTGGTAGCGCACGACATTAGCTAGTTACTGCTCGACAGTAGCCCCGGTTCATCGAGTCGAAGTCGTCGAGACGAAAGCATTGAGTGAGATACCACGCGACAGTATTGTTACCGTTGGCGTTAGTGCTGCATTATTTTTTTGACTGACGGGCCGGGAAGTTACCGCGACGCGGTAGGTAGCTACTGCCCGATGGTAGAAGACAGAAGCAATTCTGTAGGCTGTGGTTTCCGGCCGTCCGATTCGCTTGGGATTTTATCCTATAGCTCAGAATCCTTTGTCTTTCAGCCTTAAGTAGGGCTGAAGTATTCTTTCCACTCATTCTCCTCATTTGAGTGGGTGTTAGGGTTTTGGAGAGAGGATTTGGAGGAGGAAGAAGAAGGACTTTCTCTGCCATTAGCGAAGCTCTGAGGCTCAGTTCGTCGAACCGAGGCCATATCCGTGGAGAGGACTTAAAGGAGCACACTTTCATCCATGCAAAGCAAGATCTCCATTGCTAGGAAGAGGAGTCGTAAGTTAATGAAATTTCTCATCTTAGTTTTTAGGATGCGTGTATGACATCTGTTTCATTCTTGCTTACTTTCAAGCATTTAGGCACCAAATCTCTCAAATGAGAGGGGTACGGGTCTACATGGTTCAAGAGGAGCCGCCGGGTCAATTATGTCCATCCCTGGCATGATGATGCATTAGAAATCCGCTCCGCTAGTGGATTAGGCATTGTGGGTGAAGCCGAAGTCATGACCGTTAGTCCGACTCGGTGATGTTGCATATCGAGCATTAAGGATTTTGCTAGCAATCCATTTGCGGCAAGATGTCGTATGTGATGTTTTCCTCCCTTATTTTGTGCTAGAACGAATAGTGGATTAGGGTAGGAAAGGCTATGTTTTTGGATTGATGTGCAGAGGTGCGACTTTGTCTCTATGGTTGGCTGGCTGGCCCGTGACGTGCAAGTCATGTGTGGAGAGTGTCTCGGTGAGACAAGTCCCCTTCTGAGAAACTGTCGAGAATGCCAAACTTTTGACAAGCTCGGGCGATGAAGCCCTTGAGCGGGTGGAGTCAAGCAAGGGTTCTTAGCATCAATTTATTTGTGTGATGGAATCCTGGCGTGATAAGTGAGAGCTTGCAGGCAAGCCCAGGTTTTGAAACCCACGAGCAGGTTGGGCCTAGACAAGAATTCTGTGTAGTGGCTTGAATACCATTAGGGGAAAATCGAAGTACCCGTGTGATGTGATGTTATGTTGCATGATAATGTGTTAGATTCATGAGCTATAGGGTGCCTTGGGTGAAACCCAGGTTTGCATATATACTGCATTGTATGCCCCTTTTTATTAAATGCTCAACCTAGAAACGTGTTTGATGTATGTGACATCATAACTTGTTTCTTTACTCTATATGTATAAATATATTTGCATACGAGGTGCTGACCTACAGGGTGATGGAGTGCCCCAGGGTCCGCTAGGGATGGCCAGGAGGAGATGTGTTGGTTACACAGTTGAGGTCAGCCTTTGCTGACCCACATTACAACAAAT
Source organism: Platanthera guangdongensis (assembly GCA_039583875.1). NCBI lineage: Eukaryota > Viridiplantae > Streptophyta > Magnoliopsida > Asparagales > Orchidaceae > Platanthera > Platanthera guangdongensis. Next base: position 34,568,623 of record CM077148.1, on the reverse strand, counting down.
TTTGATATGGCAAGGATCGCAAGCAGGAGAAAGCTCGCCGGCCAAAAAGGTCTAAGCCACATAAAGTGGACCCTCTTTTATTTACTTATGTTTTGTTTAATGCTTTGCTCTTTGAACTGTAATCCGACTTGCATGTCGAGGTTGCCTAGGAGTGCTAAAGCACGTTTCTCTGTTTATTGTTGTTTCAGTTTTCAGACTTTTGAATGTTGTAAGCCCTTAAGGCCGTTTCAACCTCTTATGGTAGTGGATAACTTCTAGTGGTTGTGGGTTTCCGATGTTTTGTGCTCTGAGTTTTGAGATGCGTTGTTATTTTATATCACTTTTTAATGCTAAAGTTGTGATGTTGATATGTTATGGTGCCCCGACCGAACCCATATTATATGGTCATTACAGAGGATGTGTTACACGATCCTTGTGTAAACTGAGTTGTGAGCAATCCTCATGCAGACTGAGCCACGAGCGATCCTCGTGCAGACTGAGCCGCGAGCGATCCTGGTGCAAACTGAGCTGCGAGCGATCCTCGTGCAAATTGAGCTGCGAGCGATCCTCATGCAAACTGAGCCGCGAGTGATCCTCGTGTAAACTGAGCCGCGAGCAATTCTCGTGAAAACTTAGCCGTGAGCGATCCTCATGCAAACTAAGCCATAAGCCAGCAACAGACAAACCAAGCCGCAATCATAGCTCGCACAAAGCAACGCCACTAGTCAAACGCATAAATAACATTTGGGCAAAAAGAAGACAGAGAACATTATCATCGCAACAACATATAAATACATGCGCAAACGCGCTGATCAAGACTGCCAAACAATAAAGACTACATACAAGATATCAGACTAGAAAAAGAAAAAAAATGCAAACACACAAATACAAGAATATAATGACCCTACATATCAATAACATCAGCCTCAGGACTCTAATCGCCTGAGATATCATCAAAACTAAAGCCAGATATGTCACATCCCAAGCTCCTGCCAATAAGAAGAAAAGCCTTCGAGACTCCATGCCTAAGGGCCAGTTCACGAACATCCTTAATCTGAGGCTCCACCTCCTTGGTCCAGATCTCATCACGAACCTCCTCGCTAATCAAGCAAAGATCCCGCATATAATCTAAGGGCTCCATGTATTCCTCAAGTCCGGCAGCCTTCAACTCAGACACGCGGCTATCAGAGGATAACACCTCCACCTGAGCCTTCGCCGCACGAAGCTCTGTCTTTAAACAAGAAGTCTCCTCCTGAGCATGCTCCAACATTTGCGCGGTTCTCTCTACCATAGATTTCTCCACCTCTAAGGATGCTCAAGTCTCCTCCAATTCCGCCTTCAGCTCCAACCAGATCCGACGAAATCAAGAAATGTCACGTTCATGATCATCCCTCAAAGTAGCAAGCGAGCTCGCCGCCGTCCAAAATTTCTCCTAACGGGCCAAATACCCATCCTTCATGCTCACATAGCTGCCATTCTAAGTAACAACAATGTGGGCCTGAGCCTCAATCTGTACAAAAGATAGGAAAAAGTTCAGCATGACAAAAATAACAATGATGAAAAGAAAAACCTCACAAAAGTAAGCGCGCTTACCACATCATTCATTGCTTTCAAAGAAGAAGATATCCTTGGAGCAGCTGCCTCCACGAGGGAAGCCTGGGGGACAGAACACCTGAGCACCTGTACCTCAGGAGTAGACCCGCTTCGACCATCAGAAGAAACGATCTTGCCCGGAAAAACCGGTCAAGACACCATACCAGCATCACCACAAGATGCTGCAGTAGCCTTTCTCTTCCGCCCACAACTTGAAGATTCCTCGGTACTCCGTCAAGGATCTGAAGAAATACTGCACCGCAATAAGCGTTTCTCTTCCACAAATGAGGAAATGCTGAACAAGCAGTTTGCCAACTCGCGGGGCTCTGAAAATCCCAGCACTGGGAAAAACTCCTGCTCCTTCCCCTTTTGGTGGCGACAACGATCAGGCTGTGCATTCCACAATTCCGGCAAGCCCCAAGATTTCTTGACATAGCCAAATAGAGTATTTCCATGATGGCGGTCCGTCCGAGTCTCAAAATCAAGCCAGCTCTTGTTGTTATGAATTTCAACACGTTCACCACCATCAGATCGGATGTCGTACCAATACCAAAAATAGTCCAAAGGGAGTTTTCCGCCATGTTCACGAAAGAATACAAACAATCCCATGAGGCGCAATACTCCCAGTGGAGTAAATTGAGAAATCGGCATGACACAAAACTTCAAAATCTCGATCACTTACTCGCATGATGTGAATCAGAAACCCGATCTTAGAGTAGTCTCACAGATAGTCAACCAACCACGATGAGGATTTTGAATCCTCTCCTCGACACATAATATCTTCACTTCAAGGTCGGCAGGCAGTCCGAACCTTCTCCTCCAAATAACAATCTGATCATCGGTAAGAGAGGAATGTAGACGCATTGGTCTTGCAGTACGCTTTGAACCCTGACATAAAAACTCAAGATTGGTCTTAGATAAAATAATCTATAAGTCAAAAAATTTTCGGCCTCATCGTGAGTACGAAGGCACGTCGTGCAGCAAAGCCATAAAGCATTCTAGTATGACGCGCCCAAGTATGCGCGCACAGGCAACCCTGTGCGCACGTACCTGCAAACCGATGTGCGTGCAAGCTGGTGCACGTGCGCCCGCGCACACCAGTGCGCTCCCGCGAGCGCGACCTGGTGCGCGCGTGCGACCAGTTGTGCACACCAACATGCATGGCCTGGAGTGCTCACACACTTGTGGGAAATCAAGCATGCACGCTCTAGCACACCAGCCTGGTACGTATGCGTGCCCACGCATGACCCGACACATGCATGACCTGGCGTGCGCGCACCCGCACGCGGCCAGGTACGCACGTGCCTGCTCACGCGCCCTGAAGCACACACACCCATGAGCGCCTGTATCTGCACGAGTCCTGGGGTGCGCGGGCATGTCGTCTGCCTTCCCTGGGTGCATTTGCCGGCGCGGCCCTTTTCCCTCAGGGTGACCGCTCCCGTCCGAGATCATGCTCGGATAAAGCGGCATTGGGCCTCACGAGCACGCCCCATCACCTCTCTTTATTCTCCGTGGCATATTCTAACATTTTACCTGAGTTTGGAGGGCGCCACCATCCACTGTCTCCGGCCTTTCACCGTTTGTCATTGTCACCACTATGAAGAAGAGAGAGGTCCTTGTTATTTCACTTGTATCAATCTCCAGTAACATAGAATCTCGGGGGGAAAATGATGGGGATGAGACCCCTCTTAAAAAGGATGGGTGTGCACATAACCACACCCCCATGATCTCCACCAAAATTAGTGGGATCATGAGTGTGACCTCACACGCGATCACTGCGCCCAATCCCCTGATCCCCCCCGCACAACGATCCCATCACACATGATGCCAGAATCACTAGTGCTCACCAAAGATGGGGCCAAGATGCTCGCTAGCGTGCGACTGAAGAGGCGGCCGGGCCGACCGCACTTCCTCAATCGTCGGCTGAGTAGGCGGCCGAGCTGGCCGCCCCTCCCCGGCCGCCCATCCCCAGCCACCATCATGCGACCGTGCAGGCGGCTGAGCCGGCTGCCCCTCCTCAGCTGCCGGTGCACGACCAAAGGGGCGGCCAGACCGGTAGCCCTTCCTCGGCTGCCAGCAGTGTGACCAAGCCGACCGCCCCTCCTTGGCCGCCGGCGCGAGGCCGAGGTAGCAGTCGGTTGTCCCCTCCCCTCCGCCGGCTTAGTTGTCGTGCGCTCTCCCAGCCGTCGACAATGGTCTCCCTCCTTTCCGGTGAGTTCGCCGGCTGCCCATGGGAGCCTGCCCCCGCTGTCTGATCTTTTTGGATTATTCCCTATCGTCCGATTCGTGGATAAGCACCCACTAACCGCCATGTCTTCTTGTGCTTTCTGAGGTATCCTTAGCTCTGCACTTGGCTAATGAGGGGAAGCACTCTAAGATCTTCCAGGTGTGTGGTGGGACCTCCGTGTTAGATCCTTGGGTCCATTTATTGTTCTATGTCTCTTGTTATTTGAGTTTGTGAGGGAGAAGTAAGTGTAAGATCACCCCTTCCCCAAGGGTTCGAACTCCACAAGAAGTTGGTTTTTGATTTCAACATTTTGGTGCGGTGAACGTGGAGAGTGATCAACACTGAAAATCTTTAGTGAGCTCGATGACTGGAGGAGAAGGACAAGGTTCGGGCAGGGTTGACTTGCCAGCCCCTCCCCCTCTTGCCACCCTCGGGATGTTCAAGGATTTCCGTCAGGAGGTGCTTAGCCTGGTCAAGTGCGTACTCGGCACATGCACTGAGTGTTCGATGTCAGTGGTCACAATTATCACGACCCCAAATTTGGGCAAGAACGCCCACAATAAGCAACTTGGGAAGGAGGTAGCAGGGGAGGGGAGTGAGCGAGATCTACAGGGGCGAGTGTTGTTCCCCAACTCGACAAGTGGAGGTCGGATCGACGAGATGGGTGTACGAGATCCCCCGGCTCGCCCGACAGGGGGAGGAAGCCCCTTTAGCAAGTTAGTCTCATCTGCCCCAGTTCCAAAGGAATTTCGTAAGCCAGAGATGTCCTACTATAGTAGGAAGGATGATCTGTTTCAACACATCCAGTGGTTCGAGGATGCGATATCGATCCGACAGATGTCAGATGAGTTCAAGTGTAGGCTCTTCGCCATCACCTTCAAGGAGAAGGCAAGAGATTGGTTCCACCAATTGTCGACCAGCTTGATCTACTATTTCGAGGACCTACGCCGGGGGTTCATGCTGAGATTCACCACCTCCAAGAAGAGGAAGAAGGAGCCCAAGTCCCTATTCTACATCAAGCAGGGGGTGAACGAGACCCTAGCGAGCTATGTGGACCGGTTCTAGGAGGAGGTCCTCTAGGTTCAGGAGATGTCAGGGCACACCCTCATGATGACCTTCACCTTGGGGCTACAGTAGGGTTTCTTCAGGATTGAGCTGAAGAGGGTGCCTCCTCTCTCCTATGAGGAGCTGATGGAGAGGGAAACAAGGGAGGTCAACGAGGAGGTGTCGAACTCAGACTTTGCCCGAAAGCTGGCCAAGTGGGCCACAGAGGAAGATAAGGAGCTAGGAGGTGGCAGAGGTCAGGAGGTGAGAAGAGCTGAACCCAGGTAGAGGGAATAGTAGCACCAGCCGAGGTGGGGGTACCATGTAACGCCCCGAAACTCAAAGGAGCGACGGGGGACGTTTTGGGCCAGTTTTGGGTTCTGGATGCAGGCACACAGCCTGGGACAGGGGCGTGTCCCAGGGCGTGTCGAGCTTGTGTCGACACTTAGCCGGGAAGCCGACACTTTGGTCTTGACATTGTGTCGAGACTGGGCACACGACCTGCGACACGGGCATGTCGCAGGGCGTGTCGACCCGTGTCGACACTTAGGCGCGAAGTCGACACTCTGCGTTCGACGAAGTGTCAAGACATGGCACACGGCCTACGACACGGGCGTGTCGCAGGGCGTGTCAACTCGTGTCGACACTCGTCCCGGTCGACACTTTGGTCTCGACATTGTGTCGAGATAGGACACACGGCCTAAGACACGGGCGTGTCCAAGGCCGTGTCAGCTGGTGTCGAGTCTCGAGACCATGTATATGGCGTGGAGCCCAGGCGTGTTGAGGTGACACAGGCAAGGACACGGGCGTGTCCTAGAACCCGTGCAGTGCTCGGGTTGTTTTTGGGGAAAAATGATGGGGGTATACGGCCGGCCACACGACCGTGTCAAGTTGAACACGGGCGTGTCAGCTTGAACACGGGCATGTTCGATACCCGTGTGTTGTTCCAGGCGAGTCGATTTTGACGGCGAATGAGGCACACGGCCATGGACACGGGCGTGTGCCAGGCCGTGTGCGGTCCAGATTGGGCATTTCAGTCCCGAATCAAAGCCGTTCGTTTCTTTAATTGGTGATCCAACGGCTGGGGATTGTTCCTGAAGGGATATACCCGGGATTGGGCCTTAGAAACCCTCACTTTTCATGAGTGGTTGTCTTTCTAAACCTTAGAGAGAGGGGAGAGCCAAGGAAGGAAGAAGAAGCTAGATCCGGCCATTGGAGGACCTTCTAAGCTGCAAATCGCGAGCCGACTCCGGATCCACGGAGGCAAAGCTAGTGCGGTGCTTTTCATCCGCTTACTTTTCCATGGCGCCGAAGAATAATGCAAGGGTAATGATTCTCTTCTTGAGCATGAGTAGCTCTCCTTCTTTGCATAGGAAGCTCGCTCTCGCGAGTTTGCGGTGAGTTGGAGGCGTTCCTTCGGGTAGATATGTGAAGTCCCCGTTGTTTAGAGTCCGTAAGCGAGGATGGACATAAACATGATGTGTGAAGCCTACCCGGACATATTGGTCTGGATCGGTGATGTTGCATTGCATAAATGCCGGAGAAGACTCCGTACTATTGGTTGTTTTTCGGGTTTTCTACACGGTAGATTGCAACAGGGAGCCTTGGGGATTAACCCTAAGGTGCACCCGGAAAACTAGGCGGATGCGTGATCTTGCCAACATGGAGGCCTGAGAGCCAACTTGAACATAACCGAGTTATGTGAAATTGTGTGACGAAAATGGGACTCGGGAGAAGTTTGACCTGCGCATATGGCTTAAATTGTCGTTGCGACGTGAGCACGGGTTAGATGGAACCGTACCCATGTCTATGTCGTTCTGGTTAAAGAGAACTAAGGTTACGTGGCACTTGCCGTTGGCATAGATGAGAGTCTTCGGTGGTCTATGGCTTAAACTGTCGTGACCCATGCCGGGAAGACAAATTGCTCATATGTTTGGCCGTCAAAGTGGCGGTGGTGGGTCCGGAATGTCTATGGTTTTAACTGACGTGACATCGACCGGTTCACCGAGAATGTGCCCTGAGTGCACGGGGTGTGTGGCCGATTGAGCCTACGCCTGTGATGTAATGATTATTGTTAAATTGCTCGCATGTGCTAATAAAATTGCAGGGAAGGAGCATCGCCGCCCCGAGTCGGGGGCGAGATCGTTATAATTTGGTCAGCATTGCTGACCGTTGCCTTTTTGTTTGCCACCGTGCAGTGGTTATGTTTCTTGCAGGTGCTGCTGGACCAAGCGGTCAATAGCGGGCTAAAGCCCAAATCACGAAGCCGGCCCTTGAAGGCCTATTTGGAGTGTTTACTGCTTTATTCATGTATGACCGGCCTGCGTGCCGTGGTTTGAAAATCATGTAACATTAAGTAAACCATCTTGTAAGGCCATAAGGCCAGTACTGGTGTATGTACTTCATTCCGGGTTGGCTATTCTAGTGGACATTCATGCTTTAGTGTTGGGTTCTTTATTTCAACTTATAAACTGCTTCCGCTAGAATGCTCTGTGTAGGACGTTATGATTAGTTGGATGGTTTCCATTGAGTAACCACCCGGTCTGTCTGTGGTATATGACGTCGGGCCCCGGCCGGACCTACTGCTATATGCTATGCGACAGATAGGGGTGTTACAATTTGGTATCAGACTACTGGTTTTGGTCGGCCTTAAGATGAATTCGTGGGCGAATTCTTTTTAAGGGGTGGTGAGCACATTGTGTGCGTCATCGTTATAATGGTAAAAGAACCCATGAATGTCCACTTAGGAATAAAAATACACGTGTTTGGGGAACCTGCGTGTTCCTATAATTGCTGTTCGCAATTTTATTTGGTCGCTTAACGGTGTTTCGTACCACTATAGGTGACTGGAAGCGGTGATGGACCGCCAGAATGTCCAGTTTCTGAGGAGCATAGTGCACCCGGTGAGGTGTTTGAGACTCCTCCTTCGTATGAAACCGTTAGAAGGATCGTAGAAGCGGTGTTCGCTGTGAGGGGTGCACAGCTTGGAGGAAATGTACAACCCTGCGCCCCTGTTGTGGCTTCAACGCCGGTGGGCGTGATGTAGCAGATGACCATTGGTAGACCACCGGGGCAGCAGCTGAATATGCATTTAGTGCAGGGAGCGCACACATTGGAGGAATATTTGCAAGCATTTCTTATGATAAGTCGCTACCCATGCTTCGAGTTGGATAATGAGCAAGCTACAGTCGATAGATTTTATAATGGCCTGCGTGCCGAGTTACGAGTTCTACTGCTAGGACCAAAGTTATTGGGATTCCGAGCCTTGGTGGAATCAGCTAGATCTTTGGAGGCAGACTTGAGGAAGACCCTCCCGACGCCAGCGACCTTGGTATCGAACTATACAAAACCCATAAGAGCTGCATCCGACAGAATGCTGGAGAAAGGGGCTATGAAATCGACTAGCAAAGCTACTTACACTTGTCATACTTGTGGAAAGAAAGGGCACTTTGCCCGAGACTGTTGGAATGGTGCTCGGAAGGGTAAAAAAGCTATGTCAGGAGCAGTCAATGACTTTAGTGAAAGGAGACGACATTCAAAGTGCCGAACACCTCAAAGTCTGGATATCAAAAAATGGTATAAGAAGCATAGGACTTCGGGTCAAGCTCCTTCTGGTGCTTCTAGGGTGACTACGGGTCGAACCCCGAGCACATGTTACACTTGTGGAAAACCGGGGCACTTTGCCCGAGAATGCTGGAGCGGACGTCCCAAGTCCGAGAGAAAGCACGCCGTCGTAAGGGCAGGTATGGTTTAAATATAGTTTTGCCTTAAATACTTATCGCCCTTGTGCATGTTAGCTTAGAACTACTGGTGCTAAGCCTTGTTATGACTTTACGTTATCTGCGAGAGCACCGTTCGTTTAGGGAGCTTCACATTCCTTTATTAGGAATTATATTGTGCGTCGGAGTACCTCCTTCAATGGGAAGAGACAAATTGGATGCATTATAGTCCAATGGTGCTCATTGTGCGCAGGTAGAATTTGTTGCGCTTATTTTTGGATTGGGAATCAGGAGTACGATCTGCAAGCGTCGTTACTTCCGTTGGTAGACGTTATAGTTGGCATGGACTGACTCTCGGAGCAGTAAGCCTATATAGATTGCGGTAGCAAGGGAGTCAAGCTGGGAGCAAGTCGTGAGACGACCCTTACGAGCTCGAAGAGGTCGAGCAAGACGTTGGTGTCTGCTCTTCGGGTGGTGAAGGCGATTCGTGCTGGTGTAGAGCTGTTCTGTACACTAGTGGAGGTTGTAAAGCCGAAGCCCGCATTGGTTAATATTTCAGTGGTATTGGAGTACCCTGATGCGTTCCCTAGAGATCTTCCTGGAGCCCCTCCTTGACGGGAGATAGATTTCAGGTGTGAGCTAGTACCAGGTGCAAAACCTGTGTCACGCTCTCCATATCGGCTAGCGCCTAAGGAAATGGCGGAGCTGAAAGTGCAACTTCTAAAAGTTGTTGGAGCAAGGGTATGTGCGTCCAAGTCCTTCGCCTTGCAGCACACCGACCCTCTTAATTAGGAATAAGGACAGAAGCTTGAGGCTATGTATTAATTATCGGGAGCCCAACAAGTTGACAGAAAAGGACAAGTACCCAATCCCAAGGATCGATGATCTTTGTGATCAGTTGGTCGGGCCAACGGCGTACTCTAAATTAGATAAGGGAGAGTGATATCCCTAAGATAACGTTCAGTACGGGATACGAGCGCTACGAGTTTACGGTCATGCCGTTTGGGCTGACTAATGCGCCGTCAGTGTTCGTGGATCTGATGAACCAGACCTTCCGGGAGTACTTGTACCATTTTGGGTTCGTCTTCGTCGACGATATTCTAGTGTACTCGCAGAGTAAGGAAGATCACTTCAAGCATCTTCTTTTGGTTTTGGAGATGCTAAGGAGGAATCAGCTGTATGCCAAGTTCTCGAAGTGCGAGTTTTGGTCATCCTCAGTGGCGTCCTCGGTCTTTTAGTGAGTGAGGAAGGTATTGCAGTGGATCCGACGAAGATTGTTGCGATGCGGGAGTGGCCTGATCTTTATACGGTAGCAGAAGTCCGGAGTTTTCTGGGGCTTGCCGGCTAATACAGGCGCTTCGTAGAGAACTTCTCGTGGATAGCATTACCCCTCACTACTTTGACGAGGAAGGAGCAGAAGTTCTTTTGGACGCCGGAGTGCGCGCGAACTTTTGAGGAGTTGTAATGTCGGTTGACCACGACGCCTGTGCTGACTTCGCCGAGTGGAACCGAAGGCTATGGGATTTAACAGCGATGCTTCGGGCAGCGGTTTGGGTTGTGTGCTACTGCAACACGGAAGTGTAATAGCTTATGGCACGAGACAGCCAAAAGTGCACGAGAGGAACTATCCAGTCCATGGCTTGTTGTTAGTGGCCGTGAGTTTTGCCTTGAAGCTGTGGAGGCATAATTTTGTACGGTGTGAAAATGGATCTCTACGCCGGTCACAAGAGCGTGAAGTATCTGATTAATCAGAAGGAGCTGAAAATATGGCAGCATAGATTGATGGAGTTCTTGGGAGACTATACATTCAAGATCCACTACGTGCCTGGTAAAGGCAATACGGTTGCAGACGCGTTGAGTCGCCGAGCCCCAGCTCAAGCCAATTGGCTATCGATGCATGATGAGCGGTTGGTGCGGGAGTTAGAGGCGTTGGAGATTGTTTGTGTGGATAGGCAATCAAGTGCTGAAGTGGTACTGAATTGGACTGAATTCCAATATGACCTGGCTGGTCAGATTCGACAGGCTTTGGATATGGATGTCCTTATGAAGCGGTTCGTGGTAGAAGCTCTGGATGGGTCAAATTCCCAATTCGTTGTGGAGGATGGATTCCGTTGGAAAGACGGTCGTCTGTGCGTCCCAAGTGTGGGCAATTTGCTGGTGGAATTGGGGTACAAGGCACACCATACCAAGTACTCGATTCACCCGGGGAGCACGAAGATGTACCGCGATGTATAGAAACTGTTTTGGTGGCCGGGTTTGAAGAAAGATGTGGCGCTATGCGTAGCGAAGTGCCAAACTTGCACCTTGGTGAAGGCAGAGTGACAAAAGCCGGGAGGATTTCTTAAGTCCTTGCCTATTCCGGAATGGAAATTCGACGACAGCTCTATGAACTTTGTGCACGGTTTGCCAAGGTCGCAAAAGGAGAACGACGCCATTTGGGTGGTCGTAGATCAGTTAACGAAGGTGTCGCATTTCATTCCGCAGAGGAAGGATGATCCGGGGGAGACGTTGGCAAAACTACATGTAGATAATATAGTACGGCTTCACGATGTGCCCCGCAGCATCGTGAGTGACCGAGAAGGGCGGTTCACGTCCAATGGTAGGAAGCTGTGCAGCAAATGTTGGGGACAAAGTTAAAATTCAGCACAACCTTTCATCCATAAACGGAGGGGCAGACCGAGATGGTCAATAGAACTATGGAAAGCATGCTCCGCATGTGTGTCTTGGACTTTGGAAAGCAATGGGAAGACCATCTTTATATGGTAGAAGATGTCGCATGCTGTTGTCCTGGCTGGAAACGGGTGAGTCAAGTTGTGTAAGCGATTCGAAGTGGGGAATGTGACTTTGTTGGTGCGAAGCGTTCGGGAGAGGTTGCTTATCGCTCAGGACCGGCAAGCGAAGTACTATAATGCCAAGCACGGGAACGTGGAGTTCGCCGTGGGCAACTATGTGTACTTAAAGATCATGCCGTCCAAGGGTGCCTCGCGGGTGCGGTGATTGAAAAAGCTAAGCCCGAGGTACCTTGGGCCGTTTGAGGTTCTGGAGCGGGTTGGCGGAGCGGCCTATCAATTCAAGCTTTCAGTGGAGCTTAGTGGTCTACATGATGTATCCCATATTTCGGTGCTACAAAAGGAGGTGCCAGAGCCTACGCGAGTGATCGCGATCGATCAAGAACCGGTTGGTAGTGGGTTGACGACAAAAGTAAAGCCCGTATGGATTGAGGACTCGGAGGTCAAGCGGCTACGCAATAATGAGATCAGGATGGTCAAGGTCAGGTGGGTCAATTGCGGTCGTGAGGAGCTCTCTTGGGAGCGAGAGCAGATTAGGCTTGACGAGTATCCGGAGTTGTTCCGCTCAGGTACAAATTTTGGTTTTGTACATGTCTTTCCTTTATATATAATTTCGTGGACGAAATTCTTTTAAGAGGGGGAGAGTTGTAACGCCCCGAAACTCAAAGGAGCGACAGGGGACATTTTGGGCCAGTTTTGGGTTCTGGCTGCAGGCACACGGCCTAGGACATGGGCGTGTCCCAGGGCGTGTCGAGCTTGTGTCGACACTCAGCCGGGAAGCCGACACTTTGGTCTCGACATTGTGTCGAGACTGGGCACACGGCCTGCGACACGGGCGTGTCGCAGGGCGTGTCGACCCGTATCGACACTTAGGCGCGAAGTCGACACTCTGCGTTCGACGAAGTGTCGAGACATGGCACACGGCCTGCGACACGGGCGTGCCGCAGGGCGTGTCAACCCGTGTCGACACTCGTCCCGGGAAGTCGACACTTTGGTCTCGACATTATGTCGAGACAGGGCACACGGCCTAAGACACGGGCGTGTCCAAGGCCGTGTCAGCTGGTGTCGAGTGTTGAGACCGTGTACATGGCCTGGAGCCCAGGCGTGTTGAGGTGACACGGGTAAGGACACGGGCGTGTCCTAGAACCCGTGCAGTGTTCAGGTTGTTTTCGGGGAAAAATGATGGGGGTACACGACCGGCCACACGACCGTGTCAAGTTGAACACGGGCGTGTCAGCTTGAACACGGGCGTGTTCGATACCCGTGTGTTGTTCCAGGCGAGTCGATTTTGACGGTGAATGACGAACACGGCCCTGGACACGGGCGTGTGCCAGGCCGTGTGCGGTCCAGATTGGGCATTTCAGTCCCGAATCAAAGCCATTCGTTTCTTTAATTGGTGATCCAATGGCTGTGGATTGTTCCTGAAGGGATACACCCGGGATTGGGCCTTAGAAACCCTCACTTTTCATGAGTGGTTGTCTTTCTAAACCTTAGAGAGAGGGGAGAGCCAAGGAAGGAAGAAGAAGCTAGTTCCGGCCATTGGAGGAGCTTCGAAGCTCCAAATCGCGAGCCGACTCTGGATCCACAGAGGCAAAGCTAGTGCGGTGCTTTTCATCCGCTTACTTTTCCATGGCGCCGAAGAATAACGCAAGGGTAATGATTCTCTTCTTGAGCATGAGTAGCTCTCCTTCTTTGCATAGGAAGCCCGCTCTCGCGAGTTTGCGGTGAGTTGGAGGCGTTCCTTCGGGTAGATATGTGAAGTCTCCGTTGTTTAGAGTCCGTAAGCGAGAACGGACATAGACATGATGTGTGAAGCCTACCCGGACATGTTGGTCTGGATCAGTGATGTTGCATTGCATAAATGCCGGAGAAGACTCCGTGCTATTGGTTGTTTTTCGGGTTTTCTACACGGTAGATTGCAACAGGGAGCCTTGGGGATTAACCCTAAGGTGCACCCGGAAAACTGGGCGGATGCGTGATCTTGCCAACATGGAGGCCTGAGAGCCAACTTGAACATAACCGAGTTATGTGAAATTGTGTGACGAAAATGGGACTCGGGAGAAGTTTTACCTGCGCATATGGCTTAAATTGTCGTTGCGACGTGAGCACGGGTTAGATGGAACCGTACCCATTTCTATGTCGTTCTGGTTAAAGAGAACTAAGGTTACGTGGCACTTGCCGTTGGCATAGATGAGAGTCTTCGGCGGTCTATGGCTTAAACTGTCGTGACCCATGCCGGGAAGACAAATTGCTCATATGTTTGGCCGTCAAAGTGGCGGTGGTGGGTCCGGAATGTCTATGGCTTTAACTGACGTGACATCGACCGGTTCACCGAGAATGTGCCTTGAGTGCACGGGGTGTGTGACCGATTGAGCCTACGCATGTGATGTAATGATTATTGTTAAATTGCTCGCATGTGCTAATACAATTGAAGGGAAGGAGCATCGCCGCCCCGAGTCGGGGGCGTGATCGTTATAATTTGGTCAGCATTGCTGACCGTTGCCTTTTTGTTTGCCACCGTGCGGTGGTTATGTTTCTTGCAGGTGCTGCTGGACCAAGCGGTCAATAGCGGGCTAAAGCGCAAATCGCGAAGCCGGCCCTTGAAGGCCTATTTGGAGTGTTTACTGCTTTATTCATGTATGACCGGCCTGCGTGCCGTGGTTTGAAAATCATGTAACATTAAGTAAACCATCTTGTAAGGCCTTAAGGCCAGTACTGGTGTATGTACTTCATTCCGGGTTGGCTATTCTAGTGGACATTCATGCTTTAGTGCTGGGTTCTTTATTTCAACTTATAAACTGCTTCCGCTAGAATGCTCTGTGTAGGACGTTATGATTAGTTGGATGGTTTCCATTGAGTAACCACCCGGTCTGTCTGTGGTATATGACGTCGGGCCCCGGCCGGACCTACTGCTATATGCTATGCGACGGATAGGGGGTGTTACATACCAGGAGCCGAACAATCGGCTCGGCTGGAGACAACAGGAGTGGAAGGACCAAGGCCAATGGAGAGGTTTCCATGGAGGAGAGAACCACTAGGGGGGATAGGGTCAGTTCAACCCTCCAGGCTAGAGGCAGGGCTAGAGGCCTCCTCTCCCCAATCAACGTTAGGCTATGATGATAGCCTAGGGGAGGAGGAAAGTCCAGAAGAGGAGGAGGCAAGAATTCAGGGTGGAGTTGCCCTATTGCAACTTCTACCAGGAAGAGGGCCATGTCACGATCACATTCCCGGATTTTCTAGAGATTAGGGGAACAGGGAGCAGCAACAACAACCACACCAGGAGGTACGGATTGAGGAGTTCCTACCCAGGGGAGATGAGGACAGGTGCGAGGACTGGGCTAATGTTGGAGCCCGAGGATGGATCAGGGTGATCCACGGGGGGGGGGGGGGGGGGGGGGGGGGAGTTGAGGCTGCCCGCAAGGCGAGCCTCCATACCATATATCGCAGGAGCATTGCTTTGACGTCTATAACCCCACCCCAAATGAGAAGATCACCTTCTCAAGAAAAGGTATGCTAGATCATGAGGATCCTTTCTGCGATGCGTTGGTCATCCAGACCTCGGTCAAGAATTTCACTGTCGCTCGGATCCTCATCGACAATGGGAGCTCGTTCAATGCCATCTTCAAAAAGGCATTTGACGCAATGAAGGTGGAGGCCCAGAGGGTGTTGGACACAGATCGACCTCTGTTCGGGTTCCCAGGAGAGAGGAAGGAGGTGGAAGGAGGAGTGGGACTCCATATCGTCCTAGGGGGGCAGTCCAGGAACTGCAGATTCGTCATCGTGGATGCCCCTAGCAACTATAACGCCTTTTTTGATGGCCCCTCATCAGAGCCTTCGGCTGCATACCCCTTCCTCCTTCCATCAGTGCTTGAAGTTCAGCACCGAGGGGATCCAGGTCAGGGTCCGAGGAGATCCCAAAGTGGTAAGGGAGAGTTATGTCACTGCGGTGAACTCCATCTCTTGGCAGGGTGGAGCCGAAGAGATGAAGAGGAGTATGGATGAGTTATCCAAGCAGAGGGCCAGAGTAGAGGCAGAGGAGATGGAAGTGGAGGAGGAGATCCACACACAGGTGGAAGTGGTAGAAGGAGTTCTGGAGGAGCCGACCGAGATGATGGCCGTGGAGGAAGCTGAGGAGGAGGTTCCAGTCCTAGGTGAGGGGGATGCCAACGAGTGGGAGGAGTAGTCCCGACTAGAAGCTATGGAAGAGGTGGTAGAGATGGAGGTTCTCACCCATGAGGAGCGGGTGGAGAAGGTGCTCATCAGCTGGGGTTGAGCCCAAAGGACCACGGGAGGATGTTGGAGAGCATCCAAAAGAATGTGGACATCTTCGCATGAAGTGCGACAAACATGCCAGGGATTGATGTAGATGTTGCCTGCCTCCGTCTCAACCTGGATCCATAGGCCCACCCAATTTAGCAAAATAAGAGGTCCACCACGGACAAGATAGCTAAGCTAATCAGAGAGGAGATGACCAAGCTCCTCAAGGCCGGGTTCGTGTCCGAAATCCAATACCCCGGCTGGGTCTCCAATGCTGTAATGGTAAAAAAAGGAGACGACCAGTGGATGACCCGTTGGTTTTTCTGTGATGAGTTTTTTGAATGCATTTTCAGGTTATCATCAAATTCGGATGCACCCACCCGACATCAAAGATGTCTCCTTTATCACCAGGGATGGATGTTACTACTACAAGATGATGCCCTTTGGGTTAAAGAACGTAGTGGCGACGTATCAAAAAATAATGGATTGAATCTTTTGAGAGCAAAAGGAGAGGAATCTGGAGGTGTACGTGGATGATCTTATGATCAAGAGCTGGGAGATGGATTCTCATCTCCGGGACCTAGAGGAGACCTTCAGCACACTACAGAAGTATAAGATGAGGTTGAACCCCTTGAAGTGTCTCTTTAGGGCGAGCGGGGGGAAGTTCCTGGGTCATCTTCTTACTCCCACGGGGGTGGAGCCTAATCCTGACAAAGTCAAGGCAATCATGGAGTTGGGATCGCCGTGGAGCGCCAAGGAGGTTCAGCAGTTGATAGGAAAGTTAGAAGAACTTAGCAGGTTCCACTATCGGGCAGGAGAGAAGTGCTCTCCCTTCTTCAAGGCGTTGAGAGGGGGCCAAAAGTTTGAGTTGTCCCGGGAATGCGAGGAGGCATTCCAAGCCTTGAAGATGCAGTTGACCCAGGCTCTGCTCCTCCAAGGGCCTAAGGAAGGGGAAGATTTGTCCTTGTACCTTAGGGTTAGGATCGAGGCGATAAACTCTGTCCTGGTCCTAGAAGAAGGGAAGAGGCAGTTGCCTATCTACTACAAAAGCAGGGTCTTGAGGAAAGCAGAACTCCGATACCCGATCTTAGAAAAGCTGGACTTCGCTCTAGTCATCTCGGTCTGGAGGATCCTATAATGCCCCGAAACTTAAAAGAGCGACGAGAGGTGTTCTGTACCAAATTTGGAATTTGGCAGGGGTACACCGCCTGGGACACGGGTGTGTCCCATGGCATGTCGGGGTCGTTCAAAGATCTAGCAACGATCAGGCAGTATTTGGGTTCGACGATCGTCGAGCTGCGGTCGACGATCTGGTCGCCATTCTGCGGTTGACGATTTGGTCGACGTTCTGCGGTCGACGATTTGGTCGACGTTCTGCGATCGGCGATTTGGTCGACGTTCTGCGGTCGATGATTTGGTCGACGTTCTGCAGTTGACGATTTGGTCGACGTTCTGCGTTCGACGATCTCGTCGACATTCTGTGTTCGACGAATCGCCAGCGATCTTCATTCGATGAATGGCCAGCGATCTGGGATCGACGTTTTGGCAGCGTTCGACGATATTGGCTCGACGATCATTGAGCGTGGGACGGATTGTGGCGTGTTTGACACTGTCGACGCGGAGTGTCGACACAGGGGTTTTGACGAGAGTTGACTAAATGTCCCGACACTGTTTTGTCGCGGACGTGTCCTGCTCCTATTGGTGATTCGTGCAGTGTTTAGTTCCATTTGTCCAGGTCAGACCCGGATCGTATCTGTGCATCCCTTTTTATGGGATCCGACAGTTGTAGTTATCCCGCTGGGGTTATACCCTAGAGCAGGTTTCAAAACCCTTATTTTCTGTCGTGGTTCTCTGTCTAAATCCTAGAGAGAGGGGAGAGCAAAGGAGGAAGAAGAAGATTAGATCCGGTCTTTGGAGGAGCTTCGGAGCTCCAAATCACGAGCCGACTTCGGATCTACAAAGGCAAGGAGATTGCGGTGCTTTTCATCTGCGTACATTTCCATGACGCTAAGGAAGAATGCTAGGGTAACGATTCTCTACTTGAGCATGTGAAGCTCTACTTCTTTTGCATAGGAAGCCCGCTCTCGGGAGTTTGCGGTGAGTTGGAGGCGTTCCTTCAGGTAGATATGTAAAGTCCCCGTTGTGTAGAGTCTGTAATCGAGAACAGACATAGACATGATGTGTGAAGCCTACCCGGACAAGTTGGTCTAGATAGGTGATGTTGCATTGCATAAATGGCCGGAGAAGACTCCGTGCGAATGTTTGTTTTCGGGTTTTCTACGTAGTAGATTGCAACAGGGATCCTTGGGGATTAACCCCAAAGGTGCACCCGCAAAACCGGGTAGATGCGTGATTCTGCCAAATATGTGGGCCTGGGAGCCAACTTGAACATAACTAGGTTATGTGTTGTGTGTAAACGATTTGGGACTCGGGGAAGTTTGACCCGCGCATATGTTTTAAATTAACGTTGCGGTGTGAGCAACGGGTTAGGTGGAACCATACCCGCTCTATGTCATTCGGTAAAGAGACCTAACAGTACGTGGAACTTGCCGTTGGCATAGATGGAGGGTCTTAGGAAGTGGCCAGAAAGACCAAATGCTCACGAGCGATTGCCGTCCCGGGGACGGTGGTGAGTCGACGGACTTTGACCATGATCACTGAGAATGTGCCCTGAGAGCACGGGGCGTGTGGTCGTGCGTGCCAATGCCTGTGATGCAATGTATTTATATACTGCTTGGTTGTGCTAATAAATTGCAGGGAAGGAGCATCGCCGCCCCGAGTTGGGGGCGAGATCGTTATAAATTGGTCAACATTGCTGACCGCTGCTTTTGTTTGCCACTGTGCGGTGGATTGTGCTTGCAGGTGCTGCTGGACTGAGCGGTTAATAGCGGGCTAAAGCCCAAATTGCGAAGCCGGCCCTCGAAGGCCTAATTGGAGTGTTTACTTGCTTTCGTTCATGTATCACCGGCCTGCGTGCCGTGGTATGGAAAACATGTAATTTGAGTAAACCATTTGTAAGGCCATAAGGCCAGTACTTGTGTATGTACTTCATTCCTTTTTGGCTTGTTAGTGGACATTCATGCTTGTTGCTGGGTTCTTTTAATTACAACTATTTAAACTGCTTCTGCTAGAATGCTCTGTGTAGGACGTTATGATTGGTTGGATGGTTTCTATTGAGTAACCTTCCGGTCCGTCTGTGGTATATGACGTTGAGCCCCGGCTGGACCTACTACTATATGCTATGCGACGGATAGGGGGTGTTACAATTTGGTATCAGACTACTGGTTTCGGTCAGGCTTAAAATGAATTCGTAGCCGAATTCTTTTTAAGGGGTGGTGAGCACATGTGTGTGCGTCATCGTTATAACAACAAAAGAACCCATGAATGTCCACTTAGGAATGAAAATACACGTGTTTGGGGAACCTGCGTGTTCCTATAATTGCTGTTTGTAATTTTGTTTGGTCGCTTAATGGTGTTTTGTGCCACTATAGGTGACCAGAAGCGGTGCTGGGCCGTCGGAACATCGAGTTTCTAATGCTAGCAGTGCACCAAATGATGCTCCTGCAACACCTCCTTCGGCCGAAACCATTCGACTGGTGGCTAAAGCAGTATTTGCAATGATCAATGCGCAGCCAGCAAGACAGGTGCAGCAGCCCGCTCCTGCGATGGAGCAGGTACCACTGCAAGCGGCTGAGTAGAGAAGGGTGGAGCAGGTAGTGGAGTAACCGTTGGTGCCGAGGAGGGCAACCGAGAGACAGCTCAAACATGTTATGAGCTTCAATCCTCCTGTATTATCGGGGTTGGGAACCCCATCTCAAGCTGAAGACTGGCTCTCCAGGGTGAAGAGAGTCTTGACAGCAACAGAGATGGAAGAATGGCAAATGACCACTATTGCTACGTTCCTTCTGGACGGTAAAATGAGATTGTGGTGGGAAGGCTTGGAGCTTCATAATTTGAGAGGTAAACAAACTGTGTACGTCTCGATGGAAGAGTTCTCGAGACTATTCTTGGCTAGGTACCTCCCTTCGGCGCAGAGGATAACGTTGGAGAACGAGTTCCTTAAGTTGGTTCAAGGAGAGAGTAGCGTGGATGAATATCTCCACGAGTTTACTCGATTGAGTCGGTATGCTAGCTCCACCATCGCGGATGAGGAGCGCAAGACGAATCGATTCTATGAAGGTCTGAGAGATGAATTGAGGCTACTGCTCTCGGGACCTATGACGCAGGGTTTCTTGACCTTGGTCAACACGGCCCGGTCCTTGGAGAAGGACATGAAGAATGTTCAAGCGAAGAAGAGCATTGGTGATAAGAAGTCTGGGTTCAAAGTGTCGACTACTTCAAAGTCCGGCTATCAAAGGTTCTTTAAGATGTCTAGGACTTCGGGTCTAGCTCCTTCTTCTGGTGCTTCTGGGGCGACTACGGGTCGGACCCCGAGTGCATGTTTTACTTGTGGAAAGCCGGGGCAGTTTGCCCGCGATTGCTGGAGCGGACGTCCCAAGTCCGAAAGGAAGCCGGGAGCAACTTATGAAGAGAAGGGCAAGGCGGTGGAGTCAACCGCGTCCCATTATGCTCCGGCCAAACCGAGGGTTTATAATCTTGGCCAACATGAGGCCATCAAACAGGTGGATGTGGTGACAGGTAAAAGTTAAATTTATAGCAAGTTAATCTTCTAAATACTTGTTATGTGCTTGTTACCTTACCACTGCTTGTTTAGGATTTGTTTTGATTTGTTAGTATCTGGCAAGAACACTCTTTGACACGGGAGCTTCACACTCCTTCTTGTCCGAAGGATTAATATCGCGCATCGGAGTACCTTCTTCGATGGCGAAGGACAAGTTGGATGTTTTATTACTGAATGGGTGTTCGATGCACGCGGATAAAGTCTGCTGTGTTAAGATTCGCATTGGGAATCAAGAGTTCGATCTGCAAGTGTCGTTACTACCATTGGTGGAGTTTGACGTTATATTTGGCATGGACTGGCTCTCGGAGCAGCAAGACTATATTGATTGCGGTCGCAAGGAAGTCAATTTGGGAGCAAGTCGTGAGACGACTTTTACGGGCTTGAAAGGGTCGAGCAAGACGGTGATGTCTGCTCTTCAGGTGGTGAAGGCGGTTCGTGCTGGTGCAGAGCTGTTCTTTACACTAGTGGAGGTTGCAAAGCCAACGCCTATATTGGATAGTATATCAGTGGTAGCTGAGTACCCTGATGTGTTCCCCGCAGATCTTCCTGGAGCCCCGCCTCAATGGGAGATAGATTTCACGATTGAGCTAGTGCCAGGTGCAAAGCCTGTGTCACGATCTCCGTATTAGCTAGCGCCTAAGGAAATGGCGGAGCTGAAGGTGCAACTTCAAGAGTTGTTGGATCAAGGGTATGTGCGTCCAAGTTCTTCACCTTGGAGCGCACCGGTCCTCTTTGTTAAGAAGAAGGATGGGATCTTGAGACTCTGTATTGATTATCGAGAGTTAAACAAACTAACGAAAAACAACAAGTACCCAATCCCAAGGATCGATGATCTTTTTGATCAGTTGGTTGGGTCGACGGTGTACTCTAAGTTGGATCTCAAGTCTGGTTACTATCAGTTGAGGATAAGGGAGACTGATATCCCGAAGACAACGTTCAGTACAAGATACGGGCATTATGAGTTTACGGTCATGCCATTTGGGCTGACGAATGCGCCGTCAGTGTTCATGGATTTGATGAACAAGACCTTCAGGGAGTACTTGGACCATTTTGTGATCGTCTTCATCGACGATATTTTGGTGTACTCGCAGAGTGAGGAAGATCACTACATGCATCTTCATTTGGTTTTGGAGACGCTAAGGAGGAATCAATTGTACGCCAAGTTC
The DNA here is from genome assembly GCA_039583875.1 of Platanthera guangdongensis. Taxonomy (NCBI): domain Eukaryota; kingdom Viridiplantae; phylum Streptophyta; class Magnoliopsida; order Asparagales; family Orchidaceae; genus Platanthera; species Platanthera guangdongensis. Next base: position 34,547,168 of record CM077148.1, on the reverse strand, counting down.
TCGAAGTGCGAGTTTTGGTTGTCCTCAGTGGCGTTCCTTGGTCATATAGTGAGTGGGGAAGGTATTGTAGTGGATCTGGTGAAGACTGTTATGATATGGGAGTGGCCTGAGCTTTCTACGGTAGCGGAAGTCTGTAGCTTTCTGGGGCTTGCCAGCTACTATAGGCGCTTCGTAGAGAACTTCTCGCGGATAGCATTACCTCTCACTACTTTGACGAGGAAGGAGCAGAAGTTCATTTGGATGCTGGAGTGCGCGCGAGCTTTTGAGGAGTTGAAATGTCGGTTGACCACGACGCCTGTGTTGAGTTCGCCGAGTGGGACCGAAGGTTATGAGATTTATAGCGATGCTTCGGGCAGTGGTTTGGGTTGTGTGTTGTTACAACATGGAAGCGTTATAGCATATGACTCGAGACAGCTGAAGGTGCACGAGAGGAACTATCCGGTCCATGACTTGGAGTTAGCGGCCGTGATTTTTGCCTTGAAGCTGTGGAGGCATTATTTGTACGGTGTGAAGATTGATATCTACACCGATCATAAGGGCCTGAAGTATTTGATTGATCAGAAAGATCTGAATATGCGACATCGTAGATGGATGGAGTTCCTGGGGGACTATACATTCAAGATCCACTATGTGCCTGGTAAAGGTAATGCGGTTGCAGACGCGTTGAGTCGTCGGGCCCCAGCTCAAGCTAATTGGCTGTCGATCCATGACGAGCGGTTGGTTCGGGAGTTGGAGGCGTTGGAGATCGTTTGTGTAGATAAACAATCAAGTGCTGAAGCAGTACTGAATTGGACTGAAGTCCAATATGACCTGGCTGATCGGATTCGACAGGCGTTGGATATGGATGTCCACATGAAGAAACTCATGATAGAGGCTCTGGATGGGTCAAATTCCCAATTCGTTGTGCAGGACAGATTAATTTGGAAAGACGGTCGTATGTGCGTCCCAAGCGTGGGCAATTTACGGGTGGAATTGTTGTACGAGGCGCATCATACCAAGTACTCAATTCACCCGGGGAGCACGAAGATGTACCACGATGTTAAGAAATTGTTCTGGTGGCCAGGACTGAAAAAGGATGTGGCGCTGTACGTGGAGAAGTGCCAAACTTGCGCCTTGGTAAAGACAGAGTGCCAAAAGCCGGGAGGATTCTTAAAATCCTTGCCTATTCCGGAGTGGAAGTTCGATGACATCACTATGGACTTTGTGCACGTGTTGCCAAGGTCGCAAAAGGGGAACGACGCCATTTGGGTGGTCGTAGATCGTTTAATGAAGGTGTCACATTTCATTCCGCATAGGAAGGATGATCCGGTTGAGAAATTGGCGAAGTTATATGTGGATAACATAGTACGGCTTCACGGTGTGCCCCGCAGCATTGCAAGTGACTGAGAAGGATGGTTCACGTCCAATAATTGGAGGTTGGTGCAGCAAATGTTGGGAACAAAGCTGAGTTTTAGCACAGCCTTTCATCCGCAGAAGGATGGGCAGACCGAGAGGGTCAATAGGACAATGGAGGACATGCTTCGCATGTGTATCCTGGACTTTGGAAGGCAGTGGGAAGATCACCTTTATTTGGTGGAGTTCGCGTACAACAACAACTACTAAGCGAGTATTCAAATGACGCCCTTCGAGGCCCTTTATGGTAGGAGATGTCGCACGCCGTTGTCTTGGTTAGAAACGGGTGAGTCAAAGTTGTACAAACGTCAAGAGGTGGAAGATGCTACTTCATTGGTGCGAATCATTCGGGAGAGGTTGCTAATCGCTTAGGACCGTCAGGTGAAGTACTATAATGCCAAGCACAGGAACGTGGAGTTCGCTGTGGGTGATTGGGTGTACTTAAAGATCAAGCCGTTCAAGGGTGTCTCGCGGGTGCAGCGCTTGAAAAATCTAAGCCTGAGGTACCTTGGGCCGTTTGAGGTTCTGGAGCGGATTGGCAAAGCGACTTATCGGTTGAAGCTATCGGTGGAGCTTAGTGGTTTACACGATGTATTCCATATATCGTTGCTTCGGAAGGCGGCGCTAGAGCCTTCGCAAGTGATCGCGGTTGATCAAGTTCCGGTGGATCGTGGGTTGACGACAAAGGTCAAGCCCGTGCGGATTGAGGACTCGGAGGTCAAGAGGCTACACAATAAAGAGATCAGGATGGTCAAGGTCCATTGGGACAATTGCGGTCGCGAAGAGCTTTCTTGGAAACGAGAGCAGACTATGCTTGACGAGTACCCGGAGTTGTTCCGCTCAGGTACAATTTTAGTTTTGTACTTATCTTCCCTTTATGAAATTTTGTCGACGAGATTCTTTTAAGAGGGAGAGAGCTGTAACGCCCCGAAACTCAAAAGAGCGACGGGAGGTGTTCTGTACCAAATTTAGAATTTGGCAGGGGTACACGGCCTGGGACACGTGCGTGTCCCAGGGCATGTTGGGGTCGTTCAAAGATCTAGCAACGATCAGGCAGTATCTGGGTTCGACGATCATAGAGCAGCGGTCGATGATCTGGTCGCCATTCTGTGGTCGACGATTTGGTCGACGTTCTGCAGTCGATGATTTGGTCGACGTTCTGCGGTTGACGATTTGGTCGACATTCTGCGGTCGACGATTTGGTCAACATTCTGCGGTCGACGATTTGGTCGACGTTCTACGGTCGACGATCTGGTCGACATTCTGTGTTCGACGAATCACCATCGATCTTCGTTCGACGAATGGCCAGCGATCTGGGATCGACATTTTGGCAGTGTTCGACGATCTTGGCTCGACGATCGTCGAGCGCGGGACAGATTATGGCGTGTTTGACACTGTCGACGTGGAGTGTCGACACAGGTGTTTTGGCGGGAGTTGACTAAATGTCCCGACACTGTTTTGTCGCGGACGTGTCCTGCTCCTGTTGGTGATCCGTGCGGTGTTTAGTTCCGTTTGTCCATGTCAGACCTGGATCGTATCCGTGCATCCCTTTTTGTGGGATCCGACGGCTGTAGTTATCCCGCTGGGGTTATACCCGAGAGTAGGGTTTCAAAACCCTTATTTTCTGTCGTGGTTCTTTGTCTAAATCCTAGAGAGAGGAGAGAGCAAAGGAGGAAGAAGAAGCTTAGATCCGGTCTTTGGAGGAGCTTCGGAGCTCCAAATCACGAGCCGACTTCGGATCTACGAAGGCAAGGAGATTGCGGTGCTTTTCATCCGCGTACATTTCCATGTCACCAAGTAAGAACGCTAGGGTAACGATTCTCTACTTGTGCATGTGAAGCTCTACTTCTTTTGCATAGGAAGCCCACTCTCGCGAGTTTGCGGTGAGTTGGAGGCATTCCTTCGGGTAGATATGTAAAGTCCCCGTTGTGTAGAGTCCGTAATCGAGAACGGACATAGGCATGATGTGTGAAGCCTACCCGGACAAGTTGGTCTGGATCGGTGATGTTGCATTGCATAAATGGCCGGAGAAGACTCCGTGCGAATGTTTGTTTTCGGGTTTTCTACGTGGTAGATTGCAACAGGGAGCCTTGGGGATTAACCCCAAAGGTGCACCCAGAAAACTGGGCAGATGCGTGATTCTGCCAAATATGTGGGCCTGGGAGCCAACTTGAACATAACTGGGTTATGTGTTGTGTGTAAATGATTTGGGACTCGGGGAAGTTTGACCCGCGCATATGTTTTAAATTAACTTTGCGGTGTGAGCAACGGGTTAGGCAGAACCGTACCCACTCTATGTCGTTCGGTAAAGAGACCTAACGGTACATGGCACTTGCCGTTGGCATAGATGGAGGGTCTTAGACAGTGGCCAGAAAGACGAAATGCTCACGAGAGATTGCCATCCCGGGGACGGTGGTGAGTCGGCGGACTTTGACTGTGATCACCGAGAATGTGCCCTGAGAGCACGGGGCGTGTGGCCGTGCGTGCCAATGCCTGTAATGCAATATATTTATATACTGCTTGGTTGTGCTAATAAAATGCAGGGAAGGAGCATCGCCGCCCCGAGTTGGTGGTGGGATCATTATAATTTGGTCAACATTACTGACCGTTGCTTTTGTTTGCCACCGTGCGGTGGATTGTGCTTGCAGGTACTGCTGGACCGAGTGGTCAATAGCGGGCTAAAGCCCAAATTGCGAAGCCGGCCCTCGAAGGCCTAATTGGAGTGTTTATTTGCTTTCGTTCATGTATGATCGGCCTGCGTGCCGTGGTATGGAAAACATGTAATTTGAGTAAACCATTTGTAAGGCCATAAGGCCAATACTTGTGTATATACTTTATTCCTTTTTGGCTTGTTAGTGGACATTCATGCTTGTTGCTAGGTTCTTTTAATTGCAACTATTTAAACTGCTTCTGCTAGAATGCTCTGTGTAGGACGTTATGATTAGTTGGATGGTTTCCATTGAGTAACCTTCCGGTCTGTCTGTGGTATATGGCGTTGGACCCCGGCCGGACCTACTACTATATACTATGCGATGGATAGGAGGTGTTACAGATCCAACCATATTTCTAGGCACACTCCATCCGGGTGGTGACTGACCATCCCCTCCGCAACATCTTTGATGGGGTGGAGCATTCGGGGAGGTTGGCAAAGTGGTTGGTGGAACTGAGGGTTTGGAGCATTCGGGGTGGTTGACAAAGTGGTTGGTGGAACTGAGTGAGTTCAACATATTCTTTGTTCCCCGCCTCTCGATCAAGGCCCAGTCGTTGACCAACTTTTTTGCTGACTACATGGTCGAGGTGTTGGAGGCGGAACTCACTTGCCTAGTTCCTTGGAAGGTGAGGTGGATGATGCCTCAAGGAGGCATTCCTTTAGGGTAAGGATGATCTTGGAGAGCCCACAAGGAATAAGGATTGAGCAAACGTTGGTCATGAACTTTCCCACCCCTAACAATCAGGCAGAGTGTGAAGAAGTAATAGCAGGGTTGCGCCTGGCCAGTGAGCTGGGGGTGCATGATATGGAGGTCCTCACGGACTCCATGGTGGTGGCCTCTCAGATCAATGAGGAGTTTGAGGCAAGGGAGCCTACTCTCCAACTATATTTGACAAAGGTGAAGGGGTTTCTCGACATGTTCCAGACCTTCTCCATCTGGCATGTGCCGTAGGAGGAAAACGAGCAGGTTGACCAATTGGCTATGCATGGGCCCCAGGTGGGGGAACCATCATTGACTTGTTCCATCCATCCATTGAGGAGGGGGAGCTGATGGAGGTGGACTAGCACCCCTCATGGATGGATCTTTTTACAACTTTCCTATCCATAATGGAGTTTCCGGAGGGGATGGATAAGAAGAGATTCAAGCAGAAGTCGACATACTACCTTATGCGCGACAGGCAATTATGTCAGAAGATCCTCTCGGGGTTGTTGGCACGTTGCATTGCCGGGAGGGAAGTCTAGAGGATCTTGGAAGAAGTCCATTATGGTGAGTACGAGAGTTACCCGGGGAGTAGGACCTGTTGGGTACATTGGTCAAATGTACCTGATTTGAAGAAGCCTCACCCAACTCAATGATATACATCATAATGTATTTGATGTATGTTGAGTTTACTTGTGCAGGTTAAGTAATCACTGGACTGAAGCAAAAAGTTTCTAAGTCCATGTGTCGACACCCAAAGGGAAAGTGTCGACACTTAAGAAGGCTTGTGTCGACACCCAGACAAGCAGTGTCGACACTTGGAGTCATTGTGTCGACACCTGGGATGCAGAGTCGACACCAGACAGAAAGTGTCGACACTTGGAGCTGTGTCGACACTCAGTGAAGAAAAAGTGCAGACAGAAAGTGTCGACACAAGGAGCTGTGTCGACACCCAGTGAAGCTGTGTCTACACCAGAAAGTGTCGGCACTTGGAGCTGTGTCGACACTCAGCAAATGACTGCAGAGACTAAGTTAAAGTGTCGACACCATGAACAATGTGTCGACACACAACAAGAAGAGTCAGCACTTGGAGTAAGTGTCGACACCAAGAACAAAGTGTCGACACTCAACAGAAGAGTCAACACATGAAGTAAGTGTCGACACCCAGAACAATGTGTCGACACTCAGCTGAAGACTCTACACTTGAAGAAAGTGTCGACACAAGGAGCTGTGTCGACACTTAGCAAAGAACATAATTATCAACAAAATATTCTAAGTACAAGTGTCGACACTAAGGGAATGTGTCGACACTCAGCTGAAGTCTCAACAAAAGAATCAAGTGTCGGCACAAGGAGCTGTGTCGACACTCAGCAAGTATCAACATAGAAGACTATGTGTCGACACCAAGAAGCAGTGTCGACACTTAATAGATTCTACACAAGAAGCTGTGTCGACACAAAGGAGATGTGTCGACACTTACAAGAATACAGCTAAAGATAGAAGATCAAGTACTTGTGTCGACACTCAATTTCAGTGTCGACACATGTGGTGGGCCAAAACCCGAACAGGCAAGCGTACCTGTCGAATTGTAATACCAAGGTCGTATTTAAACACGAGGTTGTCAAGTACTTCTACTCACGCTCTAACTATTATCCTACCGGAAGACTATTGGGATTTTGAGAATTTTTTTAAAAGTAAAATGAACGATAAATTGCGAGACGAAAACTTATATAAAAAAGGCTAGCATTCGATCATTGATTCACCATGAAATGAAACAAGAAAATAAAAGGGCATAGTTTTAAATTTGCAAATCCAACTCGGCCGTGACGGATCCGAAAATAAGACAAAATCTCGCTAGAGCATTAGGTCTCCTAACTTATAGACTCTTTGATCGAAATCTCTTTACAAACCAAAGAAGCCTAAAGTTGCATTATCGAGGTGATCCGCACTATTGGATTTGACTCCAATCCGGAGGATTTACGTCGTCCTATCTCTAGGGTTGCATTCAACTCCTTCCTTCTTTGAGTGATCTTTCACATCCACGAGCCTCTCGGCTACTCGAATATGAGATCATAAGCCTACTACCGTATACCGGAAATACGGAGTCGACACAATAATTATTCAAAGAAGGACCGAGTAGAATTACGCAAAAATAAAACTATGAAATAAAAATAATTCTCATTTCAAATCATGGATCCTCATGATCAAATTCTAAGAGGGAATTAGCTATGCATATTTCAAAAGGAAACAACAAAATAAAGAGAAGAGAGAAATATTTTCATTACTTGCAAAAATGAGTACACCAAATAAAAAAAACAAGATTATGCTATAAAGAAAACTTGCACTAATGAAAACTTGCACTAATTGAAAAGAAAACTAATACAATAATAAAACTAACACTCACAAGCACTCTCCACTTAAACTAGCACTTCACTTGCTCTCCAAAATCCCATCCTCAAAAGCATGGGATATGGGTTCTTTTTATAGATGAGGGAGAAGGTTCTAGAATGGAATGAAGAAGAGGGGGCAAGGGGGGGGGGGGGGGGTGGCCGGCCACATGTAGGGAAGAGTGCATGCATGGCATTTAATTAGGTGGAGAGAATTCATGCATGATATTAAATGAAGGAAGAGGGAGAAGATACATTCATGCATATAAATTTAAAAGAAATGAAATAAATATAAGAGGGGGGGATGGATGGTAATAAAGAGTGGAGAAAAAATAAAAAAGGAGAGAGAGGAGGGATGGTGTGGCCGGCCATGTAAAGGGAATACATGCATGCAATAAATGAGAGGGAGAGATCATGCATGAATGTGGCTTAAATAAAGGAAAAAAAAAATAAAAGAGGGTGAGAAAGAGGGGTGGAATGCATCATGTAGGCTTCAAGGAAAAGGGCCGGGCTGCTCCAAACTTCAAGGGCTGCATGTAGGGGGCTGCATTATGTAGAGGGGCTGCACCATAAGTGGCTGGGCTACATCATGTGGGCTGTTTTGGTGGAAGAGGGCTGCTCCAATTGGGCTTGATCAAGTGAAAGGGCTGCACTAGCATGGGCTTTGAACCTACAAATAAAGCAAAATAAAACATTAGTTAATGATTATATAATACACAAAACAAAATACATAATATAAATAAACATACAACATAAAAATAACATAACACATAATATTTATATTCAAAATAAAACACACGTTAAACATATAATATAAAATTAAACATAAAACATTAAATTAAACATAACATACAAGCTATAATAATATTTATAGATAAAGCTAAACATAAAATATAAAATAGCCACAAAACATAACATAAACATTATATTAAAAAGAAGATCATAACAAGCATACAAAAAAACACATAATTGTAACAAAAACTTAGGAAAATAAGCTACTAGAATAACCCAAAAACGATGACTAAAACTAGTCATCAAACTCCCCCATGCTTAGACATTTGCTTGCCCTCAAGCAAATAAAGATGAAAACTAGGGAAGGAAATAGAAAATAAACAAAGCTAATTTAGGTTTCATAATTAAGAAAAACAAAACATGAAAAATTAAACTATCCTAATTCCTATGTTAACAACTAGTGGGGTGAGAAGCGCACAGTAGAAAACTTGAAAGTGGAGACCTAAAAATATCATTAGAACATAAGAAAAGTATACACATTTCTAAATCTTAAAAACAAGGCATCCAAAATAAATGAAAATAAGGACAACAAAAAGTAGAGGTTCTAAATAAACGACGCATTAACAAACTACTAGGTTGCTAGATAAACATTAACCCTAAGACACTCCAAGATAACCTCCAAAGAAATCCATCAATGATGGTGGCCATAGGCTTGTACGTTCACACTTTCTCCACTACGTGAAATTAAGTTCTAAGATCATTAGGACTTCTACTAAGCATTAAAACTTGGCTTAGGTAAATGATTAGGAAGTGGAATCAAAGATAAACATGAAGGTTTTAGGCACTAAACCAAGGTGAGCTCAAAAATAAACATAACATAAAAAAGATGAGAAATAATGAGTATGTCATTTCTCCAATATGAAACTACAACAACAAGGCCATGAAATTTTTTTCTTTTATAAACTTGGCCAAACATAAACTTTTTGCATTCAATTTTTTTGATTTTGTAATGATATATATTTTTTTCTTTCTCATTTTTTTCCTTTTGAATAACATTTGATAAGAAAGCTCCAAAAATAAGCTTGAGAATTTCCTATTCATTCCAAAAATAATACCCTTCCCACAAAAATAATTTTTAAGCTCAAATTTATAGTGCAAAAATAGGAAAGATATTTGGCTTTGGTGAACATAATGAAATGAAAGGTGGAGCTAAAAACAAAGAAAATAAGGAAAAAGGCCCAAAATTGTTTTGCAAGGGTTTTGTTTTTGGTGGGCAAGAAAAGCTCAAATTATTCAAATGGTGGCCTAATTCATTTCTAAAGAACGTAAAAACGGCGCAAATGCTTCGAGAGTAGCTTGGTACAAGTTCTAGACACCAAGAAGGACTACCTCGCAAATGAAAAAGAGCTAATGATACCTAGCAACCATTCGTAAGCAACTAACTGAATAAAAAGACATAACTACAAATTGCTACTTATAACGTAAAAATCAGATGCCTATATTTAAGAAAAAGAAACTAGTAGAACTAAACTATGCTAAAATGATAAGTTTAGAAAACATTTTCAAAGGATTCTACATAGAACTACAAAAACTGCAAGGGCCTACACTTCACTAGAAGAAACATAAAAATAAAGATAGAAATAATTTTAGGTTTTGTTTTTCAAATAGATTTTAGCACAATTTTTTTGATTTTTTGTTTTTCTAATTTTTTTGGGTTTTATATTTTATAATTTTTTTTGGATTTTGAATTTTGATGACATAAAATACTATACTAATTTAAGACATAAATTTTTTTCTTTTGAAAGAAGAAGAACAGAAAAGAAAAGACCAAAAGAAACTAGACCCCCCCCATGCTTAAATTCTTCATTGCCCTCAATGAAGAAAACATAAAGAAAAAGAGAAGGGGACTGAGAAGAAGAGAAAAAGAAAAATGCAGGAAAAATAAATAAATAAGAACAGGACTTCCCCGGGTTCGTGAGATGAAGGCGGATGTCGCTCCCCCATGCCTGCTTTTTAGAGTACTTGATCGTCAGCAGGTATGACTTGATCCATTTGATATCAGCAACGGCGGAGCGGCGACCACGAACATGGACTTGATTGGCCTCCGGTAGGACGAGCAAAATAAAAGCAAAAAAATAGATAAAGTCCATGGGCAGATGCCCGATAATGGTTTTTATTACAATCATTTAAAGTCCGAATAAAAGAGCTTCAGAATAATAATAATAAGTCCAAAAATAAAATAAAAAAAAATGTCCCACACAAGATAAATGTTTAAGAGTCCAACACAAGATTCTCCTTTACAGGAGGCACATAATCATTAGAAAAATAAAGTTTAAGTCTACGGCAATTTACTTTAAAATCCCCCCTATCGGGGTGCGAAAGTAACACAGTTCCATCATAAAAAACATCCTTGACCGCAAACGGTCCAGACCAACGAGATTTAGATTTTCCAAACAAAATACGTAAACGTGAATTTAAAAGAAGAACCTGATCGCCCGGTTTAAAATTTTTATGCTGGCGGAAGTTCTTAACATGATAATTTTTTTCTGCAGGGTCAGGTGGTTTTTCAAAATAATTTGGCAAATTTTTATCATTTTCAAAAATAAGATTTTGTTGTCCAAAATCAGAGTCATTTTCGAATGGTGCTTGTACGGACATAACAGTGTTTTCAAAAATAGTTGATGAGGGTCCAAAAAAGGAAGAAGAAAAATCATTTGGAGGGAAATAGGAGTCTTCTTTTAAATCATCAATGAAAAAACAAGAGTCATCATTTTGTAAAGAGTTTTTCATCGATTTATTAATATCAAATATTACTTCCTCATCTCCTACATGCAGAAAAAGTTTTCCCTCACTCACATTTATAATTGCGCGAGCGGTGGCTAGGAAAGGTCGACCAAGGATAAGAGGGACCTCAATGTCCTCCTCAATATCGAGAATGACAAAATCCACCGGGAAGATGAATTTGTCGACCTTTACTAGCACGTCCTCAACGATACCTAGTGGATACTTGATAGACCTATCAGCTAATTGGATACTCATTCTTGTAGGGCTCAGAGTGCCCAAACCTAGCTTTTTAAATAATGAAAAAGGCATCAAATTGATGCTCGCACCTAGATCCGCTAGCGCATGTTTAACGAATAAATCACCAAAGACGCAAGGAATGGAAAAACTACCCGGATCGTTTATCTTTTTAGGAAGAGTAGAGTTTTTAACGACCGCCGAGCATTCTTCATTTAACGTTACATGCGATAAATGTTCTAATTTCTTTTTGTTCGTTAATAAATCTTTAAGATATTTGACGTACTTAGGCATTTGGCTAATCGCTTCATGAAATGGCAAATTAATATGAATTTGTTTAAATATTTCAAGAAAGCGTTGATATTGATTATCTAATTTTTCTTGCCTAAGTCTAGTCGGATAAGGAGGTGGCGGAAATTCCTTTAGAATAATTGGAGCATCATTTTGAAAACCATTTGTCTCTTTTTCAGAATCAGAAATAATAGAGCTATCCTTTTCTTTTTCAAGTGTAGATTTTTCTTTTTCAAGATCTAAGTTGTCATTTTCCATGGGGGTACAAACAGGAGGGACAATCACCCTTGGCTCTTCCCTTGTGGTGGGCTCGTTAACAACTTTACCGCTCCGAAGGGAAATCGCATTTGCGTGTTCCCTTGGGTTAGGCTCAGTGTTCGAGGGAAGAGTTCCAGGTGGTCTCTCATAAAAAGCCTTGGCGAGTTGGCCGACCTGATTTTCTAAATTTTTAATTGATCCCGTTATGTTTCTAATAGTAGCATCGTTTGAGCTTGTATACTTAGCAAAGATCTCTTCCAAAGGGAAAGGTTTTTGAAAATTTTGTTGTGGTGGTGGTGGTGGTGTAAAATCGTGTGGTGGGCGTACTACGTTAGCATTATTACTCCATGAAAAATTTGGATGGTTACGCCATCCAGGATGATAAGAATTCGTAGCAGCATTAAAACCAGGAGGAGAAGAAAAATTCGAAAAAGTAGAAAAATTATTGGCAGAATTATTTTGAGCAGGCCTGGGTATGTTCCCCAGATAATCCACCTGCTCGGCAGCAGCAGCATTTTCATATACCTTAGCGGCGGAGGGAGCAGTCATCTCCGAGATCTTCTTGTTCAGCATTTCCACTTGCATCGCCAGTTGCGTCACCGAATCCACTTCATAGATACCTGCAGGTTTAGATGGGCGAGACCTGGACGAATTCCACTGATAAGTGTTCATCGCCATGTCATCGATAAGCTCAAGAGCGGCTTCCGGAGTTTTGCGGTCTAAAGAACCAGCGGAAGCGGCATCTATCATTTGCTTTGTCTCTTGGTTTAGCCCATTATAAAATGTCTGAACCTGCAACCATACAGGCAGAGCATGATGTGGGCATCTTCTCAAAAGTTCTTTGAACCTCTCCCAAGTGTCATAGAGGGTCTCGGAATCAATTTGAGAATATGAAGTTATATCATTTCGAAGCTTAGCAGTTTTGGCGGGGGGAAAATAACGAGAAAGAAATTTTTCAGTTAAAATGTTCCAAGTAGTGATTGATCCTCTTGGAAGAGAACTCAACCACTGTTTGACTTTAGTCTTTAAGGAGAATGGGAAGAGTCTTAGCCTAATAGCATCGTCTGAAACATCATTAATATTAAAGGTGTCACAGATTTCAAGAAAATTAGCAATATGTAAGTTCGGATCTTCATCTTGTAATCCGTCGAACTGTACATATTGCTGCACCATTTGTATGATGCTAGGCTTAAGCTCGAAGTTATTGTTCGCAATTGCAGGTCGAACAATACTTGTTTCAGTCCCCTCCAGGTTGGGTCGAGCATAATCGGACATAGTCCTTTGCTGAGCCATTCCTGGGTTGGGATCTCCCATTTCAGAATAATTACAATCCCCGAAGGAATCCTCAACCGCTGTTTGAGAAGTGGAAGCCCCGAATCGTAGTTGTCTCCGAAAGGAGCGTTCGATTTCTGGGTCCAAATCAACAAGTAGCGACGGATTCGCTCGGGTCATGCACTAGTAAAGAAAATGAGGGAAGATGAGAATGAAAGCTTGGAAAAGAAAGAAAAAGAGGGAAAAGAAAGGAAAAATTTTCTTGTTTTCTTTTTTTTTGAATTTTTTTTTTTTTTAAGACGGCTTGGCTCTCGAACTTCCCGAGGACTACCCGGTGAAGGGTTCGCCCGTACTAGGTAAAATGCTGGCGCTTAAAGCCCCTTACCCTTTTCGAGAGATTTTAGGTGGGGTAGAAATAAGGTGAAGTGGGTTGATTATAAATATTTAAATATAGAAATTATAATTTTTTTTGATTTTTGGAGAAGTAATAGCGCAAGCGTTTTCAAAATATTGACAAAGAAAAGTCCCCGGCAACGGCGCCAAAAACTTGGTGGGCCAAAACCCGAACAGGCAAGCGTACCTGTCAAATTGTAGTACCAAGGTCGTATTTAAACACGGGGTTGTCAAGTACTTCTACTCACGCTCTAACTATTATCCTACCGGAAGACTATTGAGATTTTGAGAATTTTTTTAAAAGTAAAATGAACGATAAATTGCGAGACGAAAACTTATATAAAAAAGGCTAGCATTCGATCATTGATTCACCATGAAATGAAACGAGAAAATAAAAGGGCATAGTTTTAAATTTGCAAATCCAACTCGGCCGTGACGGATCCGAAAATAAGACAAAATCTCGTTAGAGCATTAGGTCTCCTAACTTATAGACTCTTTGATCGAAATCTCTTTACAAACCAAAGAAGCCTAAAGTTGCATTATCGAGGTGATCCGCACTATTGGATTTGACTCCAATCCGGAGGATTTACGTCGTCCTATCTCTAGGGTTGCATTCAACTCCTTCCTTCTTTGAGTGATCTTTCACATCCACGAGCCTCTCGGCTACTCGAATATGAGATCATAAGCCTACTACCGTATACCGGAAATACGGAGTCGACACAATAATTATTCAAAGAAGGACCGAGTAGAATTACGCAAAAATAAAACTATGAAATAAAAATAATTCTCATTTCAAATCATGGATCCTCATGATCAAATGCTAAGAGGGAATTAGCTATGCATATTGCAAAAGGAAACAACAAAATAAAGAGAAGAGAGAAATATTTTCATTACTTGCAAAAAGGAGTACACCAAATAAAAAAAAAAATAAGATTATGCTATAAAGAAAACTTGCACTAATGAAAACTTGCACTAATTGAAAAGAAAACTAATACAATAATAAAACTAACACTCACAAGCACTATCCACTTAAACTAGCACTTCACTTGCTCTCCAAAATCCCATCCTCAAAAGCATGGGATATGGGTTCTTTTTATAGATGAGGGAGAAGGTTCTAGAATGGAATGAAGAAGAGGGGGCAAGGGGGGGTGGCCGGCCACATGTAGGGAAGAGTGCATGCATGGCATTTAATTAGGTGGAGAGAATTCATGCATGATATTAAATGAAGGAAGAGGGAGAAGATACATTCATGCATATAAATTTAAAAGAAATGAAATAAATATAAGAGGGGGGGATGGATGGTAATAAAGAGTGGAGAAAAAATAAAAAAGGAGAGAGAGGAGGGATGGTGTGGCCGACCATGTAAAGGGAATACATGCATGCAATAAATGAGAGGGAGAGATCATGCATGAATGTGGCTTAAATAAAGGAAAAAAAAATAAAAGAGGGAGAGAAAGAGGGGTGGAATGCATCATGTAGGCTTCAAGGAAAAGGGCCGGGCTGCTCCAAACTTCAAGGGCTGCATGTAGGGGGCTGCATTATGTAGAGGGGCTGCACCATAAGTGGCCGGGCTGCATCATGTGGGCTGTTTTGGTGGAAGAGGGCTGCTCCAATTGGGCTTGATCAAGTGAAAGGGCTGCACTAGCATGGGCTTTGAACCTACAAATAAAGCAAAATAAAACATTAGTTAATGATTATATAATACACAAAACAAAATACATAATATAAATAAACATACAACATAAAAATAACATAACACATAATATTTATATTCAAAATAAAACACACGTTAAACATCTAATATAAAATTAAACATAAAACATTAAATTAAACATAACATACAAGCTATAATAATATTTATAGATAAAGCTAAACATAAAATATAAAATAGCCACAAAACATAACATAAACATTATATTAAAAAGAAGATCATAACAAGCATACAAAAAACACATAATTGTAACAAAAACTTAGGAAAATAAGCTACTAGAATAACCCAAAAACGATGACTAAAACTAGTCATCAACATGCAGAAGAAACTGTGTCGAGACATACAAGGAGTTGTGTCGACACCTTGTAGACTTGTGTCGACACTTACACAACATGTGTCGACACTTGGTCTATAAGTGTCGACACTTAAAGACAGAAAGTCTCGACACTATCAGACAGTTAGAGAATTTCAAGAACTGACTGGATGACTTGACAGCTGCCGTTCCAGCCGGTCTACAGCACCTGTCAGAGATGTCAGAAGTCAGTTATGGACCGGACCAGCCAGTTACCATGAAGAAGGTCTATAAATAGACTCATACAGTTTACAGAAGTTGAAGTAGTTGTTCAGATTATTGTTCAACAAGTTATTGAAGTGGTACACATAGTATCAAATCAAGAAGATCTAGCTGTCCAAGTGAAGATCTAAGAAGTTGGAGAGAGAGAGAGGGCTCCATCCAAGAAATCAGCCGTTGGAACTAGGCTGAGAAGAAGGATTCAGATTCATTCTGGATCTTAAGTGGCAGAGGTCAAGGAACAACTGCAGAAGGATTCATTCTTATTCAGTTCTACTTTCAAGAAGCTTTGAAGAAAGATAAGTCAGATTGAATCCAGCTGAGTTCTTCCAAGAACTCATCAAGAAACTCACAACCTTCCTCTCTTGTCTTAGGGTTGTTGAGTTAATACTTGTAAAATCATTTTTATCTTATAGGATCCTTTGGATCTGAGTGAATTGTAAGCCTATATTTATAAAGGCTGAGGGTAGGGCTTGAGAGCCGGAGTGTAGGAGATTGTAATCTCTGAGTGTAGGCCTTGTTGGCTGAGTGTAGGCCTTGTTGGCTGAGTGTAGGCCTTGATTGGCTGAGTGTAGGCCTTTGTGGCTGAGTGTAGGCTTTGGGATAAAGCTGAGTTGTAAGGCTTTGGGCCTGAGGTGTAGGAACCAATTTGGGTTCTGAGACAGTGGAGAAGTTTGGCCGAATCTAGTACACTGCTAGATAGGCGAAGGGGGAAAGTGGATGTACCCAAATCTTGGGGAACCACTATAAAACATTGTGTCTGCTGTGCTGTGTTGTGATTTGCTGTGTATGCTTTGTGATTGCTGTGCAAAAGTAGTTAGAAATCTGTGATATTAACTGTTTGCTGCCATTAAAGTTTAAAAAGGATTAGGTCACCTATTCACCCCCCCTCTAGGTGTTTAGGTACCATATCTTTCAAATGGTATCAGAGGCAGGTTACTCAAAAAGGACTAACAGTCTGAGGAGATCCTGATTGGCAGATTCAGTGTAAGGCAAAATACAAATTCAAGAAAATCAAGAAACATGGGTTCCTCTGAGAATCATAAGGAATTGAGTTCCATGAAATTACCCATATGCAGGAAAGAGATCTTTGGGATCTGGAAGGAAAGGGTAAGGCTGTTTATGGAGGCCTCAGACCCTAGAATCTACATCACAGTAAAGGAAGGGCCTTATGTGCCCATGAAGATATCTGTTCTAGATGCAAATCAGAGAACTTCAAAGGATTTCTCTGAAATGACTAAGGATGAGATTGTCCTAGCCACCATGGACAAGAGGGCACAAAACATTATAGTGAGTGCCATAGATGATGCAACATTTCAGAATCTTATACACTGTAAGACAGCCAAAGAGATGTGGGACACTCTTATAGTGTATATGGAAGGATCTGAAGAAGTTAGACAAGATAGAAAATCCTTGCTAAATCAGGAGTATGAAAGCTTTAGACAAGGAAAGGGTGATAGCATAACTGAGTGCTATAAGAAGTTCTACAGAATAGTGAATGAACTCATGTCTTATGGAAGAGAGTTCAGTAACTATGAACTAAATGATAAGTTCCTAAGGTCCCTAACCAAAGATTGGGACACCAAGATCTGTGCCATAAGAGAAATGGCTAAGTTGGGGGAAATTCCTCCTCCCACACTGTTTGGCAAGCTATTGTCTTATGAAATGCAGTTGACAGTGAGAAAAGAGGAGGAGAAATCAACAAGAACTGAGCACAAGGAAAGAACAGTAGCCTTCAAGACAGATGCCTCCAGAAAATGCAGGAATAAGTCATCAACTCCACCTCCAAAGGAAGTTGAATCAGAGTCAGATGAGTCAGTCAGTACAAAATCTGCAAGCAGTGAAAGTGATGAAGACTTTGCTGCCTTCACTAGACACTTTCAGAAATTCTTGAAAAAGAAACAGTGGAGGACAAGGCCCTCTACTTCAAAAGGAAAAGAAGACTTTTATCAGGATAAAAAGGCTTCAAAGAAGGACAGGAAGAGAACAAAATCTAGCAAGGCAACTAGTTCTAAGATAGTGTGCTATTGCTGCAATAGACAGGGCCATGTTATTGCAGACTGTCCTGAAAAGAGGAAAGAATCTGGTGACAGGAAAAAGACTCATTTCAAAGGCAAGAAAGAGAAGTCTTTTGTAGCCAAGAAAGAGAAGACTCTATCAGATATCTCCTCTTCAGAAACTGAGTATGATGTTGAGGCATACATTGGGCTGTTAGCTGAAGAAGAAGAAGAATTTATGCAGATAATGGAGTCTATTTATGAACAAGAAGACTGTTAGTGCCAAGGACTGATGGCATTGACTGAGAGTGACAAAATCCTGGAGCAGCCAGGACCAAGTAAGGTACAAAGTCCAACTCTAAGTTCAGTTTCTTGTTTCAGTTCAGAATCAGATTCATCTTCATCAAGTGATGAAAGTGTTTCTGAGTCTGAGGATGATATTCATCAGCTTATAGATGAATATAAGGTACTGTTGCAAGCTTACAAGAAAAGCAAGTCCCTAGCCAAAAGTCAGGCAAAGGAAATTGCTGATCTTAGAGCTGCTGCAACAGATTCTGAGAAGCAATTTGATCAAAAGCTTAATGAGATAGCCAGGCTGAAATAGATTACAGTGATTCAGATGGGGACTATCACTTTTAAGAATGATCAAATCAAGAGTCTGGAGATCAATCTTCAGAAAGAGAGAGAGCTTGTTGCTAGGTTTTCTAAACCTAAGTCAGTGCTACCTTTAATTGATGAATTTGTTCATCATAAAGGCAAGGCTGGACTGGGCTTTATTAGACCTGCTAGGACTGAGCAGTCCAAGTCTAAGTCCAAGGGCAAAGCCCCAACATTCAACAAGTCTGATGTAAATAAGACAGCAAAGACTGTACCTAAGCAAAGGTACAACAAGTTTGAATGTTGGTGCTGTGGCAAGGTTGGCCATTTTGCAGTGGACTGTTGGCACAATGTTAGTGCCAAAGTGAGTACCAAACTACCTGTTGGAAAGCCAGTGGGTAGCTTTGTCAGATTGCAGACTAACAAGTACCAAGGACCCAAGAATTCTTTGGGTTCTAAGGTTCATTAATCTGTTTTGCAGGTGAGTCCAAGTGGCCATACCCCAACATGGTACTTGGACAGTGGATGTTCCAGACATATGACTGGAACTAGAGGACTACTAAAGGACTACATTCCAATAAAAGATGGTCCAAAAGTAACCTTTGGTGGTTCTGAAAAAGGAATCATCAAAGGGTTTGGTAACATTTCTACAAACTTGGTTACCATTACTCAAGTGGCTTATGTTAAAGGGTTGAAACACAACCTAATAAGTATAAGTCAATTAAGTGATGTAGGGTATGACATCTCATTTGTTAAAAATGGTTGTCATATCAAGAGGTCAAGTGATCAAGAGATCATGTTGACAGGTTATAGGAAAAGAAATGTCTACTGCCTAGACATTATGATTGAGAACAATGGTTCTCCAGTGTGTCTTGTAGCTGATGAGACAGTCTCTCATTGTGTCAAATGGCACAAGTGGCTTGCCCATCTTAACTACAAGACTATTAGCAAACTCTTTAGCAAAGAGTTAATGAGGAATGGTCCTCAAGTTAAGTGTGTTAAAGATGGTATTTGCTCAGCTTGTCAAAAGGGCAAGCAGACTAAATCCACCTTTAGAAGCATAGAAAACAAAGATGCTGTGAGGTGTTTATACCTCTTGCATATGGATCTCTTTGGTCCAATGCCAGTTCACAGCTTAGGTAGGAAGGTCTATACCCTTGTAGTTGTAGATGACTACTCAAGGTTTTCCTGGGTGTTCTTCTTAAGACAGAAATCTGAAACACCTAGTGTCTTCTATAGTTTTGTCAAGCAAATTCAGAATGAACTAAATAGTACAGTGGTCAAAATTAGAAGTGACCATGGTACTGAATTTCAGTCTGATAACATGACAAAACTATGTGAAGAATTTGGGATATTTCAAGAATTCTCTTCACCTAGAACACCTCAGCAAAATGGCATTGCTGAGAGGAAGAATAGGACCTTGATAGAGGCTGGTAGGACCCTATTAAGTGATACATCACTACCAGAATATTTCTGGGCTGAAGCAGTTAACACTGCATGTCATGTTATAAATAGGGCTACCATCACTAAAGGGCTCAACAAGACCCCCTATGAAGTTGTGAAAGGCAGGAAACCAAATCTATCCTATTTCAAGATCTTTGGTTGCAAATGCTTCATACTTAACAATGGGAAGTCTTACTTGACTAAGTTTGCTGTCAAGTCCCAAGAGGGAATTTTTGTTGGGTACAGCAATAACAGTAAGGCTTATAGAGTCTACAACTTGACTACACAAGTTGTAGAAGATTCTGTGCATGTAGTTTTTGATGAGACTAAACTTATTAATAATGAGTTGTCTAGTAGTGTATGCAGCCCCACATGTTTAACAAAGAAGATGGACAAGCTTACTATAGAAGAAGTACCTGCTATAAGACAGCAAGTAGAAGACAGTAGCTGTTGTCCAGCTGGAGAACTACATGTGCCAATTGCTGAAGAAATACAAGGAGTATAGCATGATGGAGATGCTGAAGAGGTTCAACTAGAAGTAAGGATGCCTCCAGCCAACAGGCATCTTAGAGATCATCCAGTAGAGCAGATTATTGGAGATCCAAGACAAGGAGTACAAACCAGGAGCAGATACATGAATGCATCAATCTACTCCAGTTTTCTTGTCTCAAGTTGAACCTAAGAAATTTGAAGAAGCAATACAAGATCCACAATGGACTGAAGCAATGCAAGAAGAGCTTAATCAGTTCAAAAGGTGCAAGGTTTGGGAACTTGTTCCTAAACCTAAAGACCACAATATAATAGGAACTAAGTGGATCTACAGGAATAAGATGGATGAACAAGGGGTCATCATTAAGAATAAAGCAAGACTGGTTGCTAAAGGATATAGGCAAGAAGAAGGTATTGATTTTGATCAAACCTTTGCTCCAGTAGCCAGACTGGATGCCATAAGGATGTTCTTGGCCTATGCAACCTATCAAGGATTCAAGGTTTACCAGATGGATGTCAAGTCAGCATTCTTAAATGGTAATCTTAAGGAAGAAGTCTATGTGGAGCAGCCTTCAGGTTTTGTTGATCCAACTCTACCTCATCATGTCTATAGACTTAGGAAAGCTTTATATGGGTTAAAGCAAGCCCCTAGGGCTTGGTATGAAACCCTATCTAGTTTTCTCATTGAGAACAAATTCTCAAGGAGGAAAATAGATAAGACTCTATTCCTTAGGGAATCTAGAGGCAAAGTTATACTAGTCCAAATATATGTAGATGACATTATATTTGGGTCTACTGAAAGCAGCCTTTGCAAAAAGTTTGCAAAACTTATGCAAGGTCAGTTTGAGATGAGTAGTATGGGAGAGCTGAAGTTTTTCTTGGGTCTCCAAGTTAAACAGACTGAAAGTGGTTTATCCATATGTCAGTCCAAGTTCACCCTAGAACTCATAAGGAAGTATGGTATGGATTCATCCAGCACCATGAAGACTCCTATGGGGTCAAGTATGTCTCTTAGCAAGGATGATGCAGGAAAACCTGTAGATGAAACCTTATATAGAGGGATAGTTGGCTCCCTATTATACTTGACTGCTAGTAGACCAGACATCATGTATGCTACATGTGTTTGTGCAAGGTATCAAGCCTGCTCTAAAGAGTCTCATTTGACAGCAGTCAAAAGAATATTGAGATATCTAAAGGGCACTCCCTATCTAGGCCTCTGGTACCCTAGGAATGGAGATTTTGATCTAACAGGTTATTCAGATGCAGACTTTGCAGGATGCAAAGAAGATAGAAAAAACACTACTGGAACCTGTCAATTCCTAGGTGGGAGACTAATTTCATGGAATAGCAAGAAGCAAACCAGTGTGGCTATCTCCACTGTAGAGTCAGAATATGTGGCTGCAGGAAGTTGCTGTGCTCAACTTCTGTGGATTCAACATCAGCTAGAGGACTATGGATTTCAGGTAAGTAGAACTCCACTTTTCTGTGATTCTACAAGTGCTATTTCAATAGCTAATAATCCTGTATCTCATAGTAGAACAAAACATATTGAAATTAAATATCATTTTCTTAGGGAGCATGTAGAAAGAGAAGATATTTTACTTGAATATGTTAAAACTGATAATCAAGTAGCTGATATGTTTACTAAGCCCCTAGAAGAAGCTAAGTTCAATAGATTCAAAATTGAACTAGAAATGATAAACTTAGAGTAAGTTTACAGAATTAAAATTGGCTAAGTAAAAAGGTGTCGACACATAGACAAGTCTATGTCGACACAGAATAGTGGTGTCGACACTTCAGGAAAAAGGTGTCGACACATCTAGGAAGTTGCTGTCGACACTTCAGAATAATAGTGTCGACACATGTCAAGTAGGTGTCGACACATCCAGAGTGGTGTCGACACTTAAGTTTTACTCAGAATTTTTCTAAGTAAAGTCTCGACAATGTGTCGAGTTATGTTGTGTCGACACATAACCAAGTGTCGACACATAAAATCTGTTGACTAAACTTGTGTCGACACATGAGTGTCGAGACATTATAAGTCAGTGTCGACACATTTTAAGTTAGCTGTCCCGCCTGTTCATCTTCAAAATCAGAAAGGTATAAATAGGGTTCTGTCTTTGTTGTCGACACGCTTTCAAAGTTTCGAGACTAAAACTACTGTGTCGACACCTCTCTTTTCTCAAGACAAATTCTACAAACCCTAATGGCGCCTAAGCTTGAGGAGAACGTCAACGAAGGATATGAGCTAGTGCGTGGCGCTTTCGAAGATGCAGATCAAGAAATCAAGTCGGTCGTAACCCTAGTCGCTGCTTCTGGGTTAGAGTATTTAGTTTCTGAACCTACAAAGATTTGGAAGAAAGAGGTTCTTGAATTCCTGAATGGAGCTGAAGTAGATGAGTCTGGATACAGAATTAAATCCAGAGTTCATGGAACGAAGGTCAAGGTATCCCCAAAGAGCTTGAGGAAGGTGCTTCAATTGCCAAGAACTCAAGATGAAGAAGAAGTTACTGCATCTAAGACCAGGGAAGCTCTAACCTGGTGTGGACTTGATCCAAAGATGAAGCTGGGCTCTGTGTTTAACAGGAAAGGCATGAACAGCCAAGGCAAATTCATGTCAGAGATAGTTGGGAAGGTGATTTTAAGCAAGCCAGGAGGGCATGACAGAGTGTCTGCCTCCATGTTCAATATAATGACAAGAATAATCTTCACTCTGAAAACAGACTGGTCTATAGTAGTTTATGAGAAGATTAAGGAGAGCTTGAAGAAGCCCAATCTGGGCAGAATCTTAAGTCTCTACCTAGCTGGTACCATACCAGAGGTAATGAATACTGCTGCTGGAAGCAAAATAAACCACATGAGGAAGATGGATCAAAGGATCTTTTCAAGATGGGACAGGGTGTTGTCAAAGGAAATGCCAACCCCTGAGAAGGTAGTTGCTGAGAAGGAGATTCCTCCTAAGAAGAAAAGAAAAACTGGTCCAGTGGCACAAGAGTCCTCCAGCAGTTCTGAAAGTGAAGAACAAGTTGTTTTCACTCCAGATGACCAAGAGGAAGAGCCTGCAGTGAAGTCTCCTGCTCCTCAAGTGGATGCTGAGATCCAGGGGGAGCTACCACAAGCTAGCCCCATCCACAGGGATCAAAGCAAGGGGGAGCCTCCAGTTGTAGAAGAACCCTCTACACTGGAAAGTGAGCAAGCCACCAACACCATACTAGAGGTACTCACTGACCTAAATACTTTAGAATTTCTTATACAAGATGCTGATTTGTCTGATGTTCATCAGCAAACTCAGCTGAATACTCAAGAACCAGATGTTGGAGAAGACACATCTGCTGTACTAGAAGTGGTTCCTGATCTAGTGGTTGAAGAGCCCAGAATTTCTCCTGCTCCATCACCACAAGAATACACCATGGAAGATTTGTTCCTCAATCTGGATCAAGCAGATTTTGATAAGGAAACTGATGATGCTGCTGTTGAGGGGGAGAAGGTACAAGTTCTGGAAGAGCCTATAAGGCAAGAAACTGAGAAAGCTCAAGTTGAACAATCTGAGAAGCCTTCAAGCCCTAAGGAAAGGGTTGACATAGCCAGCTCCTCAGAGTCTGAAGATGAGGAGGCTACCAGGGCAAAGAAAAAGAAACTTTATGTCTTCAGGAGAAGAAGCCAGAGTTACAAGAAGGCTCTCCAAACAGTTGCACCACAACATATAATTCAACAAGCCCCAGCCATTGATTATAGTGCACTGATGGTGGCAATGCAAATAAAACTAGATGAACAAAGAAAGGCAATAGAGACTTATATAGATGAAGGGCAAAAGTCACTCCAGTTTGATCTTGCCCAGGACATCAAGTCTATAAGGTTTGAAATGAACCTTAACAAGAAGGAGATGACTGAATGTTTTCACAAAGGTGGCAATGCAGTAGTATACTTGGCCACACACCAGGAGAAGATCAAGGCACAGGTAGATGACATAGCTTTGAAGCAAGGGTATATACTTGAAAATCAGATAAGAATGAATGACAATCTTACTGCTTCACATAATGCTATTGTCACTGAATTGAAGAACAAGGCTGCTGAACCTTCTACATCTACTGCTGCTGCTAAAGCTGATTTTGATAAAGTATTTCAAGAAGAACTTTTTGCTGTAAAGACTGCTATCCAAGCCTCCCAGAAGGTCATCTCTGAACAACTTCAAAAGCTTAAACCATTCTTTAAAGATGGAATCAGATACTTGGATAGTCAAATCAGATTCCAGAAGGATGATGTCAGGGATCATATGGCTAGAGAAGTCATAAAGGAGGAGAGAGTTTTAGTCAAAGCTAGCTCTGATCATGCCAAATGGATATCTAATTCCATCAGAGCTACACTGGGCTATCCTCCACTCTGTGATGATGACAATGTTGCTGAATCTGGAATTCAAACTGCATATCTTGGAGGTGAGCAACCAGAGGTAGCTCAAGTGATCTATCCTCCACCAGATTTTGACATGGTGCAAGCTGATATTCATCACATGTATAGCCCAACTGAAGGAAGTCTAATGTTATTCTGGAGAAAGTAGTTCAGCCTATTACTGAAGCCATGCAAGAGGCATTGCAGAAAGAGGAAGAGACAAGACTGTCTAAGAAGAGGTTTAGGGAACAAGCAGAGCAAAGGCCAGACTTTGAACAGTGGAGCCCTACCTCTAGAAACATAATATTAACTGCCTGGAAAGCTGCCAAGGATAATATTCATGACAGGAACAAGTGGTTCTCTGAAGCTGAATGGAGAAAGCATGAATCAAGACAAGAGGCCATTGTTCAATATAGAAGGAAGGCAAAGATGGAAAAGCTACCTCCTACAGCTCAGGAGCCTAGCAAGTACTTTCCAAAGCCATACCACTACTTTGAGAGATAGAAGATCAAAGCTGAAGATCTTAAAAAGAAAGATCTGAAAGGCAAGAAGCCTGCTGATGCTGAAACTGCTGATGCCCCTGTCAAAGCTCAAGTTCAAGCTGGCAAAGGCATAGTTATTAAGGAGCTAGAGCAAAAATAGATTTAGAATTTTCTTGCAGTCTATTTTGTAATCCTTTGAATGTAAAACATTTTTGTGAACTACTGAGAATGTATAAGACAAATGTTAGAACAATATATGATCAATATATTTCATGTTTGTTCTGTGAATGTGTCTATTTCTTATTTGTTCTGAAATGATGAATTTGTATACATGTGAAATTAATACATGTTTATGTTTACCCTGCTGAATATAACCTGCTTTACATCATTTTGTAATTTTTAATTATGAATGGTGTATATCATTGACTAAGGGTTATGACTTCTCCAAATAGGGGGAGATTGTTGGGTACATTGGTCAAATGTACCTGATTTGAAGAAGCCTCACCCAACTCAATGATATACATCATAATGTATTTGATGTATGTTGAGTTTACTTGTGCAGGTTAAGTAATCACTGGACTGAAGCAAAAAGTTTCTAAGTCCATGTGTCGACACCCAGAGGGAAAGTGTCGACACTTAAGAAGGCTTGTGTCGACACCCAGACAAGCAGTGTCGACACTTGGAGTCATTGTGTCGACACCTGGGATGCAGAGTCGACACCGGACAGAAAGTGTCGACACTTGGAGCTGTGTCGACACTAAGTGAAGAAAAAGTGCAGACAAAAAGTGTCGACACAAGGAGCTGTGTCGACACCCAGTGAAGCTGTGTCTACACCAGAAAGTGTCGACACTTGGAGCTGTGTCGACACTCAGCAAATGACTGCAGAGACTAAGTTAAAGTGTCGACACCATGAACAATGTGTCGACACACAACAAGAAGAGTCAGCACTTGGAGTAAGTGTCGACACCAAGAACAAAGTGTCGACACTCAACAGAAGAGTCAACACATGAAGTAAGTGTCGACACCCAGAACAATGTGTCGACACTCAGCTGAAGACTCTACACTTGAAGAAAGTGTCGACACAAGGAGCTGTGTCGACACTTAGCAAAGAACAGAATTATCAACAAAATATTCTAAGTACAAGTGTCGACACTAAGGGAATGTGTCGACACTCAGCTGAAGTCTCAACAAAAGAATCAAGTGTCGACACAAGGAGCTGTGTCGACACTCAGCAAGTATCAACATAGAAGACTATGTGTCGACACCAAGAAGCAGTGTCGACACTTAACAGATTCTACACAAGAAGCTGTGTCGACACAAAGGAGATGTGTCGACACTTAGAAGAATACAGCTAAAGATAGAAGATCAAGTACTTGTGTCGACACTCAATTTCAGTGTCGACACATGCAGAAGAAACTGTGTCGAGACATACAAGGAGTTGTGTCGACACCTTGTAGACTTGTGTCGACACTTACACAACATGTGTCGACACTTGGTCTATAAGTGTCGACACTTAAAGACAGAAAGTCTCGACACTATCAGACAGTTAGAGAATTTCAAGGACTGACTGGATGACTTGACAGCTGCCGTTCCAGCCGGTCTACAACACCTGTCAGAGATGTCAGAAGTCAGTTATGGACCGGACCAGCCGGTTACCATGAAGAAGGTCTATAAATAGACTCATACAGTTTACAGAAGTTGAAGTAGTTGTTCAGATTATTGTTCAACAAGTTATTGAAGTGGTACACATAGTATCAAATCAAGAAGATCTAGCTGTCCAAGTGAAGATCTAAGAAGTTGGAGAGAGAGAGGGCTCCATCCAAGAAATCAGCCGTTGGAACTAGGCTGAGAAGAAGGATTTAGATTCATTCTGGATCTTAAGTGGCAGAGGTCAAGGAACAACTGTAGAAGGATTCATTCTTATTCAGTTCTACTTTCAAGAAGCTTTGAAGAAAGCTAAGTCAGATTGAATGCAGCTGAGTTCTTCCAAGAACTCATCAAGAAACTCACAACCTTCCTCTCTTGTCTTAGGGTTGTTGAGTTAATACTTGTAAAATCATTTTTATCTTGTAGGATCCTTTGGATCTGAGTGAATTGTAAGCCTGTATTTATAAAGGCTGAGGGTAGGGCTTGAGAGCCTGAGTGTAGGAGATTGTAATCTCTGATTGTATGCCTTGTTGGCTGAGTGTAGGCCTTGTTGGCTGAGTGTAGGCCTTGATTGGCTGAGTGTAGGCCTTTGTGGCTGAGTGTAGGCTTTGGGATAAAGCTGAGTTGTAAGGCTTTGGGCCTGAGGTGTAGGAACCAATTTGGGTTCTGAGACAGTGGAGAAGTTTGGATGAATCTAGTACACTGCTAGATAGGCAAAGGGGGAAAGTGGATGTACCCAAATCTTGGGGAACCACTATAAAACATTGTGTCTGCTGTGCTGTGTTGTGATTTGTTGTGTATGCTTTGTGATTGCTGTGCAAAAGTAGTTAGAAATCTGTGATATTAACTGTTTGCTGCCATTAAAGTTTAAAAAGGATTAGGTCACCTATTCACCCCCCCTCTAGGTGTTTAGGTACCATATCTTTCAGGACCTTAGAAGGAAGGATAGTCAGGAAAGGGTACTTCTAGCCGACCCTAGGCCATGATGCCGCTGAATTCACAAAGAAGTGCCACAAGTGCCAATTATTCTCCCCTCTCCAGCTACTGCCGGCTCAGCGGCTTAGAAGCATCATGACACCCTATCCCTTCACCATCTGGGGAATGGATCTGGTAGGACCCTTCCCTCAGGATAGTGGGCAAAGGAGATTCTTGCTGGTCATGATTAATTATTTTTCTAAGTGGTTGGAGGTAAGGGTGTTGGCCAAGGTGACCTCCTAGGTAATCAAGAACTTTGTATAGGTAGAGATCATCTTCCAGCATGGACTGCCCCATGCCATTGTCACGGACAATGGGCCATAGTTTGCCAGCACCGAGTTCATCAGTTTCTGCGGGCAACTTGGGATTGATCTCAGGTTCGCGTTGGTCCATCCTCCCAGGAGCAATGGGTAGGTGGAGGCGGCAAACAAGATCATCATTAACCTCCTTAAGAAGAAGGTGGAAAACTTGAAGGGGAGCTGGGTAGAACAACTTTCTTCAATCCTCTGGGCCCTAAGGACCACCCCAAATATAGTCATGGGCGAGACCCCTTTCAAACTCTCTCATGGCTGTAAGGCAGTACTCCCCATATAATTCGAGGTCCGGACACCTCAGGTGGTTGAGGCAGAAAAAGGTAAAGAAGAGTGGCAGTACGAGAATCAGGACGAGCTTCAGCTCTCCCTTGATATGGTGGAGGAGCTGCACGACTTGTCAGCTATCTGGCAAGAGGATGTAAAGTGACGAATGGCCAAGTATTTTGACAAGCATGTCAGAATCAAGCAATTTGTGAAAGGGGACTTTGTCCTGAAGATGGTCGACACGGCCGGGAGGTCGGCATCCATTAGTAAGCTGAAACCAAACTGGGAAAGTCCCTATATAATCCGAGAGGCCTTGAAGTCAGGAGGATATCACCTTTAAGATGTAGAGGGGGAACCCCTAAGTTATGACTGGAGCGGCAATGACCTAAAGCGATTCTACCCATGCAAGTAATGAGAGATTTTTTAACGTTCTTATCATTTACCAATGATTCATTTGCTTGGCAGGAACAACATAAGAATTGGTTAAATAAAAAACCCGGTTGATGCTCAACACCAGCCGTCAGGCTCTCACCAAGCTGATTGGGCCGGTGATAGCGCCCGGTGGTTGGCCAAGGGAAGGCCTGGTTGATGCTCAACACCCGATGTCAAGCTCTCGCTTAGCTGATTAGGCTGGTGGTAGCGCCTGGTGGTTTGCCAAAGGAAATTCCGGTTGATGCTCAACACACGCCGTCAGGCTCTCACCTAGTTGATTGGACCGATGGTAGCGCCTGGTGGTTGGCCAAAGGAAAGTCCAATTAATGCTCAACACCCGCCGTCAGGCTCTCGCCTAGCTGATTGGGCCGGTGGTAGCGCCTGGTGGTTGGCCAAAGGAAATTCTGGTTGATGCTCAACACCTGCCGTCAGGCTCTCATCTAGCTAATTGGGCCAGTGGTAGTGCCCGGTGGTTGACCAAAGGAAAGTCTAGTTGATGCTCAACACCCGCCCTGAAGCTCTCACCTAGCTGATTAGGCCGGTGGTAGCGCCCGGTGGTTGGCCAAAGGAAAGTCCGGTTGATGCTCCACACCCGCCATCAAGCTCTCACCTAGCTGATTGGGCCAATGGTAGTGCCTGGTGGTTGCTCTGGAGCTAAGTCCTGAGCTACACCCATTGTCAGGCTTTCACCTAGATGACATGGAAGGGGTCCTCAGTGGATGTTGTTCTTACTCTGGAGTTAAGTCCCGAGCTGCACTCGCTGTCAGGCTTTCACATAGCTGGCAGGGCAGGGGTCCTCGGTGGATGTTGTTATTGCTCTAGAGCTAAGTCCCGAGCTACACCTGCTTTCAAGCTTTCACCTAGCTAGCAGGGCAGAGGGTCCTCAGTGGATGTCATTCTTGCTTTGGAGCTAAGTCCCAAGCTGCACCCGCTGTCAGGATTTCACCTAGCTGACAGGGCAAGGGTCCTCCGTGGATTTTGTTCTTGCTCTAGAGCTAAGTCCCGAGCTGCACCCGCTGTCAGACTTTCACCTAACTGGCAGGGCAGGGGTCCTCGGTGGATGTCGTTCTTTCTTTGGAGCTAAGTCCCGAGCTGCACCTGCTGTCAGGCTTTCACTTAGCTGGCAGGGCAAGGGTCCTCATTAGATGCTGTTCTTGCTCTGGAGCTAAGTCCCGAGCTGCACATACTGTCAGGCTTTCACCTAGCTGGAAGGGCAAGGGTCCTCAGTGGATGTCATTCTTGCTCTGGAGATAAGTCTCGAGCTGCAACCGCTGTCAGGCTTTCACCTAGCTGACAGGGAAAGGGTCCTCAGTGTATGTTGTTCTTTCTCTAGAGCTAAGTCCTGAGCTGCACCCGCTGTCAGGCTTTCACCTAACTGGCAGGGCAGAGGGTCCTCGATAGATGTTGTTCTTCCTTTGGAGCTAAGCCCTGAGTTGCACCCACTGTCAGGCTTTCACCTAGCTGGCATGGCAGAAGTCCTCGGTGGATGTTGTTCTTGCTCTAGAGCTAATTCCCGAGCTACACCCGCTGTCAGGCTTTCACCTAGCTGGCAAGGCAAAGGTCCTCGGTGGACGTTGTTCTTGCTCTGGAGCTAAGTCCCGAGCTTCACCTGCTGTCAGGCTTTCACCTAGCTAGCAGGGGCAGGGGTCTTTGATGGACATTGTTCATGCACTAGATCTAAGCCCCGGGCTGCTCCTATTGCCAGGTTTTCACCTAGCTGGCATGGCAGGGGTCCTCGGTGGATAAAATTATTGCTCCAGAACCAAGTCTTGGACTGCTCTTTCAAATCAACACAAGGCATCTAAAGTTGAATTTGGGTGAAAGTTTTTGATTACAAGGGTAGCTAATCACCTATGGGGGGGGGGGGGTGAATAGGTTATTGCAGGCATTTGTAGTTCTTTAAAATCTTCTATGACGTATGTCCTACTGTGTACACATAATTCAGCTTTCAAGAACACAATACACAACACATCAAAACACAAGACACATCACACCAGATTTTATAGTGGTTCCCTAGTGTATGGGTACATCTACTGTCCCTCTCCGCCTTTCTAACAGTATGTTAGACAAAGCTCTTCTCAAAAAATTATGGCTCCTCAGAGATTACAGCACAATTCCACCGGATTAGTCAGTCTCCACTGAGACTTACAACACAGGCTCACAACCCTCGACATAACAATCTCCGTACTACCAAACACAGGCACAATTGCCCTTAACACAGGCTGGGTGAAACAGCCCCACACAGATCCACACAAGGATCTAATCACAGGCTCATGGACCTAATACAGATGTCACAAATCCTTCTCACAGCCTTTATAATTTAGGTTTTACAATAAGATCACACAGATCTCTCACACAGCCTAATCAATTTGGCCTCAACATAGATCTATCACAGATCCACAGATTTTGAAAGAGGAATGTTGATTCGACTCAACAACAAGAAAATTAATCTTCAATGGTCTGCGACTTGTGCTGGAAATTCCTCAGAATCTTGATTCTGTACTTGCTGATGAAAGAGGGGAAGACAATATTTAAATAGCTAACCTATAAGGAAGATTGCGATTCCTCTGCCTTATTCTTCTATCCAGTCAGAATCTGGCACAAATATCTTCATCTTCTCCGATTCAAAAAATGATCTTCAGATTTGGCTCAGATTGAATTGTGAAGCAATTTCAGCTAGGGCTTGCCTAGACTAATTCGTCTTCCTCAGAGATATCCTCTGTACTTGATGTAGCAGATGTTGATTGCACCAGCGAACTCAGAAGCCCTTTAGATTTTTCAATATGAAGTTCTTGGCTCTGTAACAATGATAGATGAAGACGATGAACTACCGCCTCTCATTTTCAGAATAAATTAATGTTAACCAGAAAAGTTATTGTCGATCTCGATCTCAGTTGCTTTTTATAATCTCGTCGATTTGCGGGATGATTGACATGTGTCCCAATTTTAACGGTGGTAAAAACCTCAGCTTAATCAAATTGAGATTCACTGTAGACTGACAACGACGTTAATGTCGAATTATATCATTTAAATAATGAATCTGAAATTCGTCGACTTTGCTGACGTCAACATCATTCTGGACTTAGCAAAATCAAGCATCATTATACAAATCCTCAGTTCGATGAACCGAAAACACAGTTCGACAAACCCAGAGCTCAGTTCAACGAAAAGGTGAAAGCTATGTTCGACTAATTCTGAACTCAGTTTGATGAACCCAGAGCTCAGCTCGACGAAAAGGTGAAAGATGTGTTCGACGAATTTTGAACTCAGTTTGACGAACCCAGAGCTCAGCTCGACGAAAAGGTGAAAGCTGAGTTCGACGAATTCTGAAATCAGTTTGACAAACCCAGAGCTCAGCTCGATGAAAAGGTGAAAGCTGAGTTCGACGAATTCTAAACTCCGTTTGACGAACTCAAAGCTCAGCTCGACGAAAAGGTGAAAGTTGAGTTCGACAAATTCTGAACTCAGTTCGACGAACTCAGAGCTCAGCTCGACGAAAATTGGATAAGCAATGCTCAACAATTCTGGACTTAGAATTTTCTTCAGCTCTATTTAGAGTGTTGAGTGAGTATGCCTCACTCAATGCTTTTTGACTTAGCCATATTATTCTGCCCTTTCTGCTTAAAAGCGTTGAGATCGTTGAGTGTATAAGCTTCACTCAATGCTTTTATACTTAGCCTGATTTTCTACAATCTTGCCTTCTTGCTGAAGTTTGAAGTTGAGTGCGTTGAGTGAACTGGCTTCACTTAATGATTCTAGACTTAGCCAAATTCTTGTTTCTTTACAGGAAGACTAGACCCAAAGTCTTTTGACTTGGAGTTGAGTAAATGGGCTTCACTCAACGCTTCTGTACTTTGGCATTGACAAAATGTCCTTGACTCAATGATTCTGGCCATATGGAATTGAGTGAGTTGCTCCCTCGATGCATGTGGACTTAGCCACATTTTTGCCTTTTCAATACTGTAAGCTTTGACTGCCAGCCTTCTCTCAGTGCTATTAGCTGTATGACATTGAGTGAGCTTGCCACACTCAACGCTTTTGGATTTGGGCATTTTTCTGAATTTCCAGCCTATCACTTTGAGTCCACCTGTCATTGTCTCTTGAACTATATGTCCAATTATTGTGACAAAGACCAACCTATATGCATGAACTCAAACATACATCAAATACAACTATGTGTATACCATTGACCTGTTTGACTTCTTACAAATCTAAGACATTGGGATCAATAGACCCAATAGTCTCCCCCTATTTGAAGAAGTCAAAACACCACTTGAGAATTCTTTGTCAATGATATACACTAACATAAGCAGCAAAAATATTAACATTGTATTAATCTAAGAGCAGCAAGAGTTACCACATTTTCCCTTGTTACCATATTTTCCCTTTGTGCTCCCATACTTTGCTGCATCCTGCTGCTATAAGCTGCTTCACCTATGAAGCCTTTCCTGTTGCTGTTTCTTTGTTGTAACTACTTCTTTGTTGCTGCTACTCCCCCTTGCTACTGTTCTTCCTGTACTACTTCTCCTCCTTTTTGACTTCTATGAAATAGCTTAGGAGTAGCATGCTATCTACTCCCCAATTTGAGATCAGAGAATTAAACACCTACAGATAAACTAGCACCCCCTCAGTAAGAACAACTACTATCAATCCTCTTGATAGTTTCTTTAGTCCACACCAATCTACAAGATTAAATTTTCCTGCTACAAATAATCATAAATAGCAACTGAAGCTATACAAAATTAAACATATCCAATTCAAATTTGAAGGTGTTGAACTTTGAATCATCTAGTGGCTTGGTGAAAATATCAGCCACTTGCCTATCTGTTGGGACAAACTCAAGACTAATATCCTCACATTCCACATGCTCTCTTATAAAATGATATCTAATCTTTATGTGATTAGTCCTGCTATGTGATACAGGATTCCCAGCTATAGAGATTGCACTTGTATAATCACAAAACAAAGGGATTTTACTTATCTGGAGGTTATAATCCTAGAGTTGATGCTGAATCCACAACAACTGTGCACAATAGCTTCCTACAGCTATGTATTCTGATTCTGCAGTAGAAATAAATACACTAGTCTGCTTCTTGCTACTCTAGGACACTAGCCTTCTACCCAGAAACTGACAGGAACCTGATGTACTTTTCCTATCCTCTCTGCAGCCTACAAAGTCTGCATCTGAATAGCCAATTTGCTCAAAATACCTATTCCTAGGGTACCATAGGCCAAGATCTGGTGTGCCCCTTAGATATCTCAAAATTTTCTTAGCAGTAGATAAATGAGTCTCTTTAGGGCATGCCTGATATCTAGCACAGACACATGTAGCATACATGATGTCTGGCCTACTAGCAGTGAGGTATAAAAGAGAACCAATTATCCCTCTATACAAAGTTTGATCAACAGGTTTCCAGCCTTATCTTTATCTAAAGATATATTTGATCCCATGGGAGTTTTCATGGTGGAAGCATTCTCCATCCCAAATTTCTTAATTAACTCCATAGTATACTTAGACTATGATATGGATATTCCATTATCAGTCTGTCTTACTTGGAGATCCAAGAATAACTTAAGTTCACCCATGCTACTCATCTCAAACTTCTCTTGTATAAGTTTGGCAAACTTCCAACAAAGGTTACCATCAGTAGACCCAAAGATAATGTCATCAACATATATCTAGACTAGGATGACCCTGCCCTTAGATTCCCTAAGGAATAGGGTCTTGTCTATCTTCCCACTTGATAATTTATTATCTATAAGGAAGCTAGACAATGTTTCATACCAAGCTCTAGGGGCTTGCTTTAGCTCATATAGAGCTTTCCATAGTCTATAAACAAAATCAGTATGATAAGGAACAACAAAACCTAGAGGCTGTTCTACATAGACTTCTTCTTTCAAATCTCCATTCAGAAATGCTGATTTCACATCCATCTGATAGACTCTGAACCCTTGGGTACAACATATGCAAGGAATAACCTGATAGCTTCTAGTCTTGCTACATGGGCAAAGGTTTGATCAAAGTCAATATCTTCCTCTTGTCTGAACCCCTGAGCCAGCAATCTAGCTTTATTCTTAACTATAATACCATTTTCATCAAGTTTATTCATGTAGATCCACTTGGTTCCAATGACATTATGTCCTTGAGGACTGGGAACTAGCTTCCAGACCTCACATCTTTTAAACTGGTTCAATTCCTCTTGCATAACTCCAATCCAAAACTGGTCTTGGTTAGCCTCTTCAAATTTCTTAGGTTCTACCTATGATAGGAAGCAAGAGTACATTGCTGTGTTGTGACATTTGCTCTTTGTCAATACACCTTATCTTGCATCACCAATAATGTGATGTTCTGGATGATCACTCAGATGTCTTACTGCTAGAGGCAATATTACTTCAACATCATGTTCTTCATGATGTTGATCTTCATCCACTTCCTGTAAGCCTTGTGCTTCCTCTGGAAGGCACACACCCTCTACTTGTTCTTGCATTGTTGGAGCAGCTTCTTTGAGAGTGAGCTTTTTCAACATTAGTTCAGTACCTGTAGAACTTGAAGAAGAGCTTGACAGCTCATTGTTAATTATATTTATTTCATCAAACACTATATTAACTGACTCCTCTACAACTTGACTTGTCAAGTTGTAGATCCAATAAGCCTTACTATGATTGTACCTAACAAATATATCCTCATAGGATTTGGCAACAAACTTAGTTATATAGGATTTCCCATTGTTCAGTACATAGCACTTGCTACCAAAAGTCCTAAAGTAGGATAAATTTGGTTTTCTGCCTTTCAGAATCTCATAGGAAATCTTATTGTGTCTCTTGGTGATAGAAGCCCTATTTAGGACATGACAAGATGTATTTATAGCCTCATCACAGAAATATTCTGGGAGAGAAGCATCATTTAATAGAGTTCTACCAGCCTATATGAGAGTTCTATTCTTCCTCTCAGCTATCCCATTTTACTGAGGTGTTCTTGGAGAGGAAAACTCTTGCTGAATCTCATGATGTTCACAGAATCTTGTCATGCATTCAGACTAAAAATCAGTCTCATGGTCACTTCTGATTTTGACCACAGTATTATTCAGCTTATTCTGTATTTGCATGACCAATATCTTGAAGACATCTGAGGTTTCAGATTTTTTCTTCAAAAAGAATAACCAAACAAATCTGAAAAAGTCATCAACCACCACAAATGTGTAGAACTTCCTACCTAGACTATGAACTAACATTGGAACAATCAAGTGCATATACAGGAGGTATAAATACCTCACAGTAGTCTCAATGCTTTTGAAGGAAGCTTTTGTCTGCTTAGGGCTGCAAACGAGCCGAGCTCGAGTCAAGCTCGACAAAAATAGTCGGCTCGAGCTCGAGTTTTTTTTTGAGCTCGAGCTCGACGAGCTAGTGTTTAATGAGCTCGAGCACGGCAGCGCTCGACGAGCTCGGCAGCGCTCGACGAGCTCGGCAGTGCTCGACGAGCTCGGCCGCACTCGACGAGCTCGGCAGCCCTCGACAAGATCGGCAGCGCTCGACAAACTCCACGACGGAGCTTCTCTAGTCTCTAAGAGCTCGATAGAGCTCCTTGACCTCGTGGTCCGCCATCCGCCATCAGTCGCCGTCCGCCGGCTCGCCGCCCGCAAGAAAAGTGCCTTCCGCAGGTAATACAATGCTCTGCAGCCGCCCGCGTGAAAAGTGCCCTAACAGGGAAGAAGTTGAACATGATTTCTTATATTATAATATATTATGAGTTATGACAGCTATCAACATTTACCTTGGGACCTGCCTGACTCTTATATTATAATACATTAATTATATTATATATAAATAATATTTATGACACGATTGACAGCAGTCACTTTAATAATATAACAACAGTCAATTTCTTATATTATATATATATAATATATATATATATATATATATATATATATATATATATATATATATATATATATATATATATATATATATATATATATATATATATATATATAAAGCTCGAGCTGGCTCGCGAGCCCATGAATCAGGTTTACTGGGCTCGAGCTCGGCTCGAAAGGGAGCTATATATATATATATATATATATATATATATATATATATATATATATATATATATATATATATATATATATATATATATATATATATATATATATATATATATATATATATATATATATATATATATATAAAGCTCGCAAGCCCATGAATCATATTTACTGGGCTCGAGCTTGGCTCGAAAGCGAGCTCGAGCTCGTCGACCTCGAGCTCGTCGACCTCGAGCTCGAGCTCGACATGCTCGAGTCGAGTTTTTTCGAGCCAGCTCATCGAGCTCTCGAGCCAGCTCAACTCAACTTGCACCCCTATGTCTGCTTACCCTTTTGACATGCAGAGCAAATACCTTCCTTAGAGCATTTCATGTTAGGACCATTCCTAACTAACTCTTTGCTATAGAGCTTTCCTATAGTATTATAATTCAAATGAGCTAGTCTCTTGTTCCATTTGACACAATATGAGGCTTTCTCATTTGCAACTAGACAAATGGGAGAGTCTGATGATAAACAAAGAAAATTAAGACAATAGACATTCCCACTCCTAGTACCAGTCAAAGTGACCTCTTGGTCACTTGATCTTCTTATATGACACTTATCCTTGTCAAAAGAAATGACATAGCCAAGATCACATAATTGACTTATGCTTATAAGGCTGTATTGCAACCCTTCCACATAAGCCACTTTTGTGAAAGTGACTAAGCCATTAGTAATCTTACCATAACCTTTGGTGATCCCTCTATCTGATCCACCAAATATCACCTTAGGTCCATCCTTTATTGGAATGAAATCCTTCAGGATGCACTTTGTTCCAGTCATGTGCCTGAATAATCACTGTCCAAGTACCATATAGGGGTATGGCAACATGGACTCACCTGCAAGAAATAAATCATTTACCCTTAATACCCCAATTCTTATTGGATCATAGGTGCATGTTAGGCTCAAAATGAATATGTCTGCCTGCAGCTCTTTTAGCAGGTAAGCCAACATTAGCTCTCTGGACATTATTATTATTCCAGCAATTAATGGCATAGTGACTCACTTTGTCATAGCACCAACACTCATAGATGTTGTACTTTCTTTTATAGGCTGGTTTAAAGCATTATTGTCAGCAGCTCTCAGTCCACCAGGTACAACATCAGCCTCTTTCTTATGTCTTCCAGCCACAACCTGATTTGGGATTTGTTTGGCAGCAGAGGTACTTGGGATATCTTGAACCCTACC
This sequence comes from Platanthera guangdongensis, assembly GCA_039583875.1. Classification (NCBI taxonomy): domain Eukaryota; kingdom Viridiplantae; phylum Streptophyta; class Magnoliopsida; order Asparagales; family Orchidaceae; genus Platanthera; species Platanthera guangdongensis. The sequence continues at coordinate 34,509,432 of CM077148.1, read as the reverse complement.
AGCAGCTGGCTTCTTTTCAGAGAGCTAGCTCCTGATGGCTTCAGATATGCCCCAGTCTGGTTTGCTGATAGACTTTCCTTTGGTCTGATTGTGGACTGACAAATTTTGAGAAGGGACTACAACCTTATTCTTGAGTGTTGGGGCATGTGCACCAAAAACAATGGTCCAGGGTAGGACATTTGGATCTCCTCATGGGCTGTCTTGTGGGCACTAACACCATTTCCATTCCTACCACCATAGTGCTGAACAACTTTGTTCTCATTGGTGGATCCACCATTCTCCCAGTGACCAAAGATGCTCTCTTGATCATACTTGTTAGATGATAGCAGCACAATCCTGAAAGAATAGGAGGCTTGGAGGCTAGTGGATGCACTGAAGCTTTGCCATTCCTTTTGGAATTGGCAGCTCCAGTGTTCCCTTTGAAGACTAACCCCTTTTTATCCTTTTGGTAGGAGAAGGAATCTATCAAAGGCAACACAGTACATAGCTTTGAAAACTTAGTCACTAGCTCCTTCTCCTTTTGGAGATTACCTTCAAGATTCCTGATCTGATCATTCTTAAAGGTTATGGTGCCCATATGAATAACAGTAATGTTCTTTAGCTGGCTAACTTCTCTAGTTTTCTGCTCTAGCAAAGTTGCTGTTTCAGAATGCTGGGAAGCAGCAAGATTTAGAGACGCAATCTCCTGAGCCTACTATTTGGTCAGCAGCTTACTCCTTCTGAATGCATCCAGAAGTTCACCATATCTTTCAATCATTTAATTTCTATTTTCTTCAGATTCAGTGCCATCTTCATCTCTTGATGAAGATGCACTTGAATCTGGACCAGTCACATACTTAGGCTTAGATGAAGAGCTGGATGAAGAGTGTACCTTAGATGGTCCAGGCTGATCCTGGAAGGATTCCTTATGTGATCTTGCCATCAACCCAATGTAGGCTTCATCATCCTCTTCTGATTCTGATGAGTAAGACTCAGTCCAGCTTTTCTCCCTCATAGAAATTAAGGTTTTATCCTTCTTGATTCTCTTGTGGTGATGATTCTTTTCACCAGCCTCTTTCTTCTCAGGACAATCAACCACAACATTACCCGGCTTGCTGCAATAGAAACATATAACCTTTTTAGAAAAATGTTTACCAGGTTTTGGATCATACCTGCCCTCTTTGGAGGGTTTCATCTTATTTCTATAGTAGTCATCTTTGTGCTGGAAGGAAGAGGTAGGTTTGCCCCACCACCCCTTCTTCTTCATCATCTTCATAAACTGCCTTAAGAAAGCAGCAAACTCCTCATCAGACATATTATAGCCTGATTGCTCTTGATCTGAATCTTCTGATTCAGCTGACCTTCTTAGGGGAGAAGGATTCTTCTCCTTGCTCCTCTTGGAGCTATCTGCCTTGAATTCCACAACAGTTTCTTTGGCCTGACCTCTGCTAGTCTTCTCTTCCTCCTTCCTTGCTGTCAGCTGCATCTTATATGAAAGCAGCTTACAAAATATTATGGATGGTGGAGTATCTGCTAGCTTTGCCACATCTCTAATGACACATATCTTAGTGTCCCAGTCTCTAGTAAGAGACCTACGAAACTTATCATTTAGCTCATAATTACTAAAGGCTCTGCCATATGTCTTTAGATCATTAATTGTCCTAAAGAACCTTTCATAGTAGCTAGTTATGGTCTCCTTCATGAGTTGTTTGAAAGCTTCATACTCTTGATTTAGCATTGACTTTCTATCATCTCTCACTTCCTCAGTACCTTCCATGTAAACTATCAAGGTGTCCCACATTTCCTTTGAGATCTTGCAGTGCACCAGGTTTTGAAAGGTGGAGTCATCTATGATACTAACTATAATATTTTGTGCCCTCTTTTCCATTGTTGCTAAGATGACTTCATCCTTAGTCATTTCAGTGTAGTTCTTTGGAGTCTTAATATTTGCATCAAGGACAGATGTCTTTATTGGGATGAAGGGTCCTTTTTAAACTGTGATATAGATCCTAGGATCAGATGCTTCCATGAACAATCTGACCTTTTCCTTCTATATGCCAAAAGTATCCTTCCCACAAAGAGGAAGTTTCATGGATCCAAGCTCTTTGTGATTCTCTCCTGAAACCATCTTAACCTTCTGACAACTACCACAAAGATCTACTCAGACTGTTAAGTCTTTTTTTTTAGAAACCTCCCTCTGATACCAGTTGAAAGTCTTTAATTATAAGGGTAGCTAATTACTTAGAGGGGGGGGGGGGGTGAATAGGTTATTGCAGTCTTTTGTAGTTCTTTAAAATCTTCTATGACTTATGTCCTACCGTGTATACATAATTCAGCTTTCAAGAACACAAACTCAGCACAACAAAACACAAGACATAGCACAACAGATTTTAAAGTGGTTCCCCGGTGTATGGGTACATCCACTGTACCTCTCCGCCTTTCTAACAGTATGTTAGATAAGGCTCTTCTCTAAAAGCTATGGCTCCTCAGAGATTACAACACGATCCCACCGGATCAGTCAGTTTCCACTGAGACTTACAACACAAGCTCACAGCCCTCCACACAACAAACTCCTGACTACCAAACACAGGCACAACTGCCCTTAACACAGGCTGGGATAAACAGCCCCACACATATACACACAAGGATCCAATCACAGGCTCACGACCCTAATACAGATCTCACAGATCCTTCTCACAGCCTTTATAATTTAGGCTTTGCAATAAGATCACATAGATCTCTCACACAACCTAATTAATCTAAGCCTCAACACAGATCTATCACAGATCCATAGATTTTGAAAGAGGAATGTTGATGCGACTCAAGAGAAATTGCTTCCTGAGTCAACTTCTACCTAGGCTAAGAAAATCTCAGCCCTAACTGCTTTCCAACAATAAGAAAATTGATCTTCAATGGTCTGCGGCTTGTGCTGGAAATTCCTTAGAATCTTAATTCTGTACTTGCTGATGAAAGAGGGGAAGACGATCCTTAAACAGCTAACCTGTAAGGCAGATTGCGACTCCTCTGTCTTATTCTTCTGTCCAGTCAGAATCTGGCACATATATCTTCTTCTTCTTCGATTCAAAAAATGATCTTCAAATTTGGCTCAGATTGAATCGTGAAGCAATTTCAGCTAGGGTTTGCTTAGACTGATTCGTCTTCCTCAGAGATATCCTCTGTACTTGTTGTAGCAGATATTGAATGCACTAGCGAACTCAGAAGCCTTTAGATTTTTCAATTTGAAGTTCTTGGCTCTGTAACAATGGCGGATGAAGACGATGAACTCCTGCTTCTCGTGCTCAGAATAAATTAATGTTAACCAAAAAAGTTATTGTTGATCTCGGTCTCAGCTGCTATTTATAATCTCGTTGATTTGTCAGATGATTGACACGTGTCCCAATTTCAACAGTGCTAAAAAACTCAGCTTAATCAAATTGAGATTCACTGTAGACTAACGACGACGTTAATGTCGAATTGCAGCATTTAAATAACGAATATGAAATTCATTGACTTGTTGACTTTGCTAACGTCAGCATCATTCTGGACTTAGCAAGATCAAGCATCATTCTAGAAATTCTCAGTTCGACGAACTCAAAACACAGTTCGACAAACCCATAGCTCAGCTCGACGAAAAGGTGAAAGTTGTGTTCGACGAATTCTGAACTCAGTTTGATGAACCCAGAGCTCAGCTCGAGGAAAAGGTGAAAGCTGTGTTCGATGAATTCTGAACTCAGTATGACGAACCAATAGCTCAGCTCAACAAAAAGGTGAAAGCTGAGTTCGACGAATTCTGAACTCAGTTTAACGAACCTAGAGCTCAGCTCGACGAAAAGGTGAAAGCTGAGTTCGACAAATTCTGAACTCAGTTCGACGAACTCAGAGCTCAGTTCGACGAAAAGGTGAAAGCTGAGTTCGACGAATTCTGAACTCAGTTCGACAAACTCAGAGCTCAGCTCGACCAAAAGTGGATAAGCAATGCTCAACGATTCTGGACTTAGAATTTTCTTCAGCTCTGTTGAGAGCGTTGAGTGAGTATGCCTCACTCAACTCTTTTTTTCTTAGCCATATTCTTCTGCCCTTTCTGCTTAAAAGCATTGAGAGCGTTGAGTGAATAAGCTTCACTCAACACTTTTTTACTTAGCCTAATTTTCTGCAATCTTGCCTTCTTACTGAAGTTTGACGTTGAGTGCGTTGAGTGAACTGGCTTCACTTAACGATTCTGAACTTAGCCGAATTCTTAATTCTTAACAGGAATACTAGACTCAAAGCCTTTTGACTTGGCGTTGAGTGAATGAGCTTCACTCAATGCTTCTGTACTTTGGTGTTAACAGAATGTCCTTGACTCAACGATTCTGGCCGTATGGAATTGAGTGAGCTCATGCTTGTGGACTTAACCACATTTTTGCCTTTTCAATACTGTAAGCTTTGACTGCTAGCCTTCTCTTAGGGCTATTAGCTGTATGGCATTGAGTGAGCTTGCCGCACTAATGCTTTTGGATTCGGGTATTTTTTTGAATTTCCAGCCTATCACTTTGAGTCCACCTGTCATTGTCTCTTGAACTATATGTCCAATCATTGTGATAAAGACCAACTTGTATGCATGAACTCAAACATACATAAAATATAACTATGTGTATACCATTGACCTGTTTGACTTCTTACAAATCTAGGACATTGGGATCAATGGATCTAACATTGAGGAAGAGGCCAGGGGGAAAGGTCATAAAGGAATCTAGGAGTTAGACCCAACAATCCCCACGCAATACCAGAAGTGGCGAGCCGGGGTCTCGGCAACCACCATGGGGTGGCACTATCTAAGCAAGGCAGAGTCAAAAATGGCAAGCCGAGATCTTGACATCTACTAAAGAAGGGCAAGCAGAGGCGGTTCTCAACAACTACACTCCATCCGATCTACATTTTACTTAAAAATTTTGGTTTATAATAAGTCTCTAAAGGGAAGGAATCCTGAAGCGAGCTGAATGGTCGCAGATCCAGCTCTGCGAGTAGCCTGGACCTACTATTAAGTGGTGGCGAGATCTCGGGGTCTCTGTGTGGGTACGTATCCTAACTCAAGTATAATATAGCAGCGAATGCTATCCTAGCGAGCTCGCACAGTGAAGGGGAGACACGCGTGCGAGTGAAATACAGAAAGTAAACAAAATAGAGAAGAAAATTTTGCGAAGTAATTCTTCATTGATGAATTTGCTGATTACAAGGGAGATTGCCTCAACGAGGTTACAAAAAAGGGGGAGAGCGATTTACAAAAATAAAGCAAAAAAAAGTGGGCCAGCTAGCACCCCCCTCCCCTCCAGAATTGCCGTCAAAGCTGGAGACACCCTTGAAGTGCGAGTCGAAGCTGTCTTCCTTCTCGCCGGGGGGGGGGGGGAGCTGGAGGGGAGAACAACTCCAGCACCAAATCCCTCGCGGTCATCTCCTCACAACCTTTCGTCAACACCTACATGTCTCGCATGACTTGTAGGGTGTAGTCAGGGGTGCTGATGGAGTTGACACATAGCTTCTCGGCGACCTACACCTCGCTGAAGATTTTTGGCCGCTTGACAGGGCACCTGGTTCACCTCCATAGGGGAGGAGGATGATGTCCATTAGGCGAGTGACCTTGCACTAGAGCCACTTATTGTGCTCCTCCAACTTCTTATTCATCTCCTCCCGCTCGGTAGCGCGAGCGCGCATGCGGCTCGCAATTTTGGCATCTTATATGGCGAGAAAGGTAAGGAAAAAAATTATGGAAAACCTAAGTAAAATGGAGAAGGGTCAGCCGACACTTACCACCCCGTCAGTGTTGTTGTTGATGATGTTCTCGGCGATCACCAACTACCTCGCCAGGTCGACCACGTCATCCTTTGCGACATCCCGCTCCTGCTCTGCCTTCGCCAAGTTGTGGCTGAGGTGTAAGATACGATGAGTTGACATGTGCGTGAGCTCCAGCGTGTGCATTTGAGCTCGCGAGCTCTCATGGGCTAACCGCTAGAGGCTCATGTCATTATAGACTGCGACATCCTCGCGACCATATAGCCCGAACCCTAGGGCATAGGCATGCCCGCTGGGAGGGTGGAGCTCCGACCAAGAGGGAAGGAGAGAGGAGATGGAGACCCGGTGAGCCAGTTTATCCCATTGAACCATTGGCTTGCCGAGCTAGTCCTTGGCCTTCCCACCGAGACCGAAGTTCCGGTGGTCCTTCGGAAGGCCTGGCTTGCGGCTTGAAAGCTCCTCAGCGGCGTGGGAGGCAGACGGGTCACCTCCGATCTGATCCTTCTCCGGCGTGGACTCTAGCGAGCTCATGTATTTTTTATTGTTATTGTTGTTGTCTCCCCTTGGAGACCGCCATCAACTTCTTCATCTTCTTTGGAGGCAGGGGACGACGAGGCGAGCTGGAGCTCGCGGGGTCGGCTCGATTCTTGTTGGAGGGACCCCAACTCGCCTCGGCAGGCCTCAACGGCTGCCCTCTCACGCGCGAGTGGGTCAGGGTGAAGTCTCGAGTCCACAAATGGTGGGTGCTCAGGGATCAGTCGCTCCCCAAATAACTTACAGTTATAAAAAATGGATTTTTGGCAAGCCCAATAAGGAAAGAAGTGAAAGAGCTATACATTCGCTGGGCAGAACCTAGGGGAGTGAGTCTAGGACACTTCTGAAGGATGGTAAGAGCTTTACTACCTAAGGGGATAGAATTGTTGAACTCTAGAGGGGGGGGGGGGGGGATGAATAGAGTATTTTAAAAACTTAATTGGTTTTTATAGCGGAATTAAAATAGTGATAAATATATCTTAAGAGAGAGCAGAAAAGAAAAACTAACACAACACACAACAATAAAAAACAGAAAGCAATCCAGACGACACAAGAAATTTATAGTGGTTCCCCTAAACTTGGGTACATCCACTCTTCTACCACCCTAGTAGGAATCCACTATAGGTTTTTGATCAGGTGCCCTGCCACCAACAGGTTTTGCCCTGTCACCACAAGATCTATTTGAAGGGAGATCTCATAACCCTTTAGGCTTTTGATCAGGTGCCCAAAAACCAAGCTAAGTATTTTTATAAGGAGACTTAAGAAACAGGTGGTTAACTTTTGAAGGCAGTTAAATCCCTGTGCATAGTGGGAATAAAAAAGTTGATGTGGTGTTCTCTTTCTCAAAAACAACTGAGAAGACTAGTGGATTTGATCGTGTCAAAGCTCCCCCTGAGATGATGATTGTTCAGGAATGGTTGGAAGCTTTGCAAGGTGTAGGCCTTCAATGATGATCTCCAGAAGCTTTTATACTGATTGTATTTTGTTGTCTCTTGAAAGCTCTGAAGAGTTGCAGATGATGAAGACTGTGAGTATGTAGACTGAATTTCTTTCATGTCTGTCTGCCTGTCTATATCTCTTGTGTCTTTGTGTATCTTTTTCTATTCTCTTCCTTATTCTACATTTTGTTCTTCTGAAAAACAGTCCTTTTATCTTCCTGCAAAAATTCTATCTTTGAATTTGAATTCTTCTCCAGGATTAATTGCTGAAATCTTGGAACTTGGACAAATTGCTAGAAGGGCAATAAACCAATTCCTTAACTGTCGCAGTTATTAAGCCAAATATTAACTCTGTGAAATTCAATAATTAATGCTGCCAATGAATGACTATATTCATAAGAATATATGCAATTAATTACTCAAAGTAATATAGACAGTAATATATTATATAACCCTTAGTCAATCCAGAAATTAACTGCAGATAAGTGAAAATGAAGAACTGACAGAAATCGTCGAGCTCAGAACAGATTTCATCGACCTGAACTTCAAGTTCGTCGAGCTGAGAAATCATCTTCGTCGAGCTGAGAATAGAGAAATTTGATCTGAAATAATAAGCTGTCAAAGCTGCGCTCCAAGATTGTCGACCAGAGATTGAAGTTCATCGAGCTGAGAACTTGAGAGAAGAGAGAAGATCGTCGAGTTGAGCTCTATGTTCGTCGAGCTCAACTCAGAGTAGGGAATCTGAGTTCGTCGAGCTGTGATCGACGATCATCGAGCTGCGTTTGAAGAACTTCGAACTAATTCTCTGAACACTTAAAAACTGCCATTCTTCTAAGTCTGGAACTCTGATGTCTTCTGCTAGCTGGATCAAAGATTAACTATCCTAGTCAGACTGACCTACACCTTAGAACTAACAACATGACCCAAGACTATACATGAAGGGTCAACAACCTAATAGTGAACCTAGCCCAAATCCAAACTAGGGATCCAACAATCTCCCCCTATTTGGGTGAGGTCATTATGAATAACAGAAACAAGAAAAATCACAAAGCATAAAGATATCTGGCAGAAATTAAAATTGTTCAGCAGATATTAACATAGTGCCTTGTGAAATAACAAATAATAAACATCAGTTCTAATCAAAATATATAAGGAAAATGGTTCAGCTTTCCTTGGAATCCTTTTTCTGCTCTTCTGATGTAGATCTGGTAAAGATAATTTCTCTTTTGGGATCAGCATCTTCCTGTTTGGTCATCTTTATGTAACTAGCTCCAAGGATTGTTACTGTTGCAGCTCCAAGGATTGTTACTGTTGCAGCTCTTGGAACAACAGCTTCTGGATGTAAAGACATATAGACATCTGCATTAAAGAGATTATGTACCCGATACTTTTCTAGCTCCTTCTTTCTGTAGAAGGACATAGTGGTAAACTTTGAAGTGTCCTGCCCTTCTTATTTTGATTTTTTGATCTGGGAAAGAGCAATCAGTTCTTGAAATTTGTCTATCCTGAAGTTAGGGTCCATTTCTGGATCACAAACAAGAGAAATAGGCCTTTCAGGAGATGCATTGTTAGGTTGATTATCTTCAGATACTTTCTGTTGCCTGATGTGCCTCTAGTATTATTGTTGCCTGCTGATGCTTGAAGAGTATTGCCACTGTCTACTGCTGGAAGACCTTGACTGATGAGAAGATGTAGTTTTATGAGCCTGAGAAATGCTTCCAGAGGATCCTGCTGCAGGAGGAGGAGGAGGACCTCTCCTGAATTTTGGAGGGGGAGATTATCTCCTACTCTTCTTCCTAGCTTTTTGTTCATTTTTGGAATACCTCATCTAGTTTGGAGTATCTAGAGTGAGTGTAATGTTGTGCAGGATGTAGTATGGGATATCAGCAGAGGGGTTTGGCTTGGGAACAACCTTTGGAGGACCAGATTTTGCAGGAGCCTTTCTCTTCTTTGAAATTTTGTTATCTGAGTCATCTGACTCATTATCATCGTCATCTTCTTGAGAAGAAAGTTCAGGATTGTCATAGAGATCATCTAGCTTCTTTAGCAAGTCAGTTGAGATTCTAGTTATCTGTGGCTGTGCAATGCTTATAGGCTCTGTAGAGATGTCTGTAGCAGTCTGAATATTTCCTGCTTCTTCTTCCATGTCAGCAAACATAATGTCATCCAGGTTTGGCATAGGAGACTCACACTAGCCAAAGGTTGGTGAAGAGAACATATTTTGCACAGGAGCTAGTTCAGCAGCATCTTTAACAACAAAACTTACCTTTAGCTGTTCTACGACTTTAGGACTTATAGGAGCAGTATAAGCTACAATAGATTTGTTCTGTACATCAAAGCTAGGTAGAATATTTCTGTAAGCAGAAAAAGAATTCAATAAAGAATTTAGATCAACTGTGGGATCTAAAATGTAATCACCAACAGTGTTTATTTCTGCTATTACATCATCCATGTCTGTATCAGACTCAATTAAATCTATTATTTCTGTTGGAGCCTCTGCTGAATCATCAAACAACTCAGAATCTGCTGCTACTGTAGGAGGAGGAACTGGAGCTTCTTCACAGAACATCTCCCACTGACTGGGTTCAGAGGGTCCTGAAGCCAGTCCTCCAGAAGAAGAAACAGAAGAGAGAGCAGCAATTCTGGAAGACAGAGAGATGATGGAAGCAGTTAGAGGAGCAATAACATTTGCTATAAGTTGCTCAAGAGTTGGTGAGATAAAAGCAAGAAGATCTTTTACTATATCAGAGAAGTTGTGGTTGAGGGGTTCAGGAGCAGAGGAGGTGTAAGGAGTGTGATATCCATAATTTGAACACACAGAGAAAGCTTTAGAGAAGTCTGTGTGGGTGTACTTTAGAAATGTGGAATGGGGAATGGATGGAATGTCAGTGGTGGTGACTGGAGGGATATCAAATGAAGGAATTGCAGTGGTAGAAGTAGGAACTGTAGGTGTGGTAGTGGGGGAGGGTTCCTGAACTAGAGAGTGATGTGGAGATGGTGGAGGAGACAGTAGGTTGAAAGATAGTTATGAGAAGGTAGATGGTATGTCAGAAAGATGGTGGAGATTGAGGAGGTGGAGAGGGAATTTCCTCATGAATAATGGAGGGAAAATGTGTAGGGGATGGTAGAGACAGAGGTGAAGGTGGTTGTTGTTGTTGTTGTTGTTATTGAGGAGGAGAAGGAATGCTGGTGGATGGAGGGATATCTTCTGGATATGGAGGAGATGCTACAATAACCCCTGTGATCTCAAATGTCCTTGAGGAAGAGGAGGCCCTGGAGGGCTTTGGAATTGTCCTCTCCCATCTGCCAAATAGGGCAAAGGTGATCCTCTTTGAGGCATTAATGAATATTGGTTGTGAAACCAATAGTTCTGGTGCCTTTTCCTGGAGGAAGATTCCAAGAATCCTCCCAAAACATACCTTTTTCTTGGTATTTTTCTTCTCTATCAGTTCAAACAAAATCTGTCCCCAGTTGACTGATTTCTTATCAACCAGAGCACTCATCACCAGAAACTGGTGTTTGGTGATATAGTCATGGGCAGTATGCTTGCCTAGCAATACCTTGCCAGCTATGTCTGCAAGAAACTTATATTAAACAGACAAGTTCTTTTTCAGAAGTTTATTTGGGTTTCCTTCAGAGTGACCCATTCTGATCAGCATATTCTCATACTCATCAAACATAATGTCAGCAAACATAATGTCATCCAGGTTTGGCATAGGAGACTCACACTAGCCAAAGGTTGGTGAAGAGAACATATTTTGCACAGGAGCTAGTTCAGCAGCATCTTTAACAACAAAACTTACCTTTAGCTGTTCTACGACTTTAGGACTTATAGGAGCAGTATAAGCTACAATAGATTTGTTCTGTACATCAAAGCTAGGTAGAATATTTCTGTAAGCAGAAAAAGAATTCAATAAAGAATTTAGATCAACTGTGGGATCTAAAATGTAATCACCAACAGTGTTTATTTCTGCTATTACATCATCCATGTCTGTATCAGACTCAATTAAATCTATTATTTCTGTTGGAGCCTCTGCTGAATCATCAAACAACTCAGAATCTGCTGCTACTGTAGGAGGAGGAACTGGAGCTTCTTCACAGAACATCTCCCACTGACTGGGTTCAGAGGGTCCTGAAGCCAGTCCTCCAGAAGAAGAAACAGAAGAGAGAGCAGCAATTCTGGAAGACAGAGAGATGATGGAAGCAGTTAGAGGAGCAATAACATTTGCTATAAGTTGCTCAAGAGTTGGTGAGATAAAAGCAAGAAGATCTTTTACTATATCAGAGAAGTTGTGGTTGAGGGGTTCAGGAGCAGAGGAGGTGTAAGGAGTGTGATATCCATAATTTGAACACACAGAGAAAGCTTTAGAGAAGTCTGTGTGGGTGTACTTTAGAAATGTGGAATGTGGAATGGATGGAATGTCAGTGGTGGTGACTGGAGGGATATCAAATGAAGGAATTGCAGTGGTAGAAGTAGGAACTGTAGGTGTGGTAGTGGGGGAGGGTTCCTGAACTAGAGAGTGATGTGGAGATGGTGGAGGAGACAGTAGGTTGAAAGATAGTTATGAGAAGGTAGATGGTATGTCAGAAAGATGGTGGAGATTGAGGAGGTGGAGAGGGAATTTCCTCATGAATAATGGAGGGAAAATGTGTAGGGGATGGTAGAGACAGAGGTGAAGGTGGTTGTTGTTGTTGTTGTTGTTATTGAGGAGGAGAAGGAATGCTGGTGGATGGAGGGATATCTTCTGGATATGGAGGAGATGCTACAATAACCCCTGTGATCTCAAATGTCCTTGAGGAAGAGGAGGCCCTGGAGGGCTTTGGAATTGTCCTCTCCCATCTGCCAAATAGGGCAAAGGTGATCCTCTTTGAGGCATTAATGAATATTGGTTGTGAAACCAATAGTTCTGGTGCCTTTTCCTGGAGGAAGATTCCAAGAATCCTCCCAAAACATACCTTTTTCTTGGTATTTTTCTTCTCTATCAGTTCAAACAAAATCTGTCCCCAGTTGACTGATTTCTTATCAACCAGAGCACTCATCACCAGAAACTGGTGTTTGGTGATATAGTCATGGGCAGTATGCTTGCCTAGCAATACCTTGCCAGCTATGTCTGCAAGAAACTTATATTAAACAGACAAGTTCTTTTTCAGAAGTTTATTTGGGTTTCCTTCAGAGTGACCCATTCTGATCAGCATATTCTCATACTCATCATTATCTAATTCAACATCATCTTCTCCAGAATCCATATCAAAAATTTCAGATAAAACTTCAGGTGTTAGAGTGACCTGATTTCCGCTGATGGTGCTGATCATAGTATGTGCATCAGGAGCCATTGAAGTAAAGACCAATTCTCAGATTTCATTTGCTGGTATTTTGATCCTCGTTGCCATGAATTTCTTCAGATTATGTTCTTCACATAACTGAAGGATGTCGATGAAGATCTGATCAGTGTGAGAGAAAGAGTTAAAATCAATGTCGAATCCTGTGTTAAACTTCATGCTTGAGAGTGAGAGCGCCAGAATCGCCATAGTTTTTCTGCAAAAGCAAAAGAGAGAGCAAGAGCAAGAGAACAGGAAGCGCGGGATGGAGCACGACGAAAACCTAGATATAATGTTTTTCAGAATATGAAGCATCGGGCTCTGTCCTGTGAAAAATAAAAAATCTTCGTTCTCAGGTCGACGAAAAATTTCATGAAGAGATAATATTGTCGATCTCAGTCAGAAGAGGGAAAACTTTTCGTCGTTCTCAGGTCGACGAAATTTTTCTAAAGCAAAAAATCGTCGATCTCCGCTCGATGAAATCTGTTTCACTAAGAAGTGTTTGTCGATCTCCGTTCAACAAACTCTTCAAGAAGAGTTCACAGATCATCGATCTCCATTCGACGAACTGTGCCAAATCGTCGACCATAGACAAAAATCAAGTTGAATCTGCCCCATTTATCACACCTAGCTGATTTAAGAAGAACAGATGTTTCTTCTCATCTAATGGCTTGGTGAAGATGTCTATTCTTTGTAAATCAGTAGAGATAAAGACAATATTAATTTTCTTTTTGTCTACACAATCTCTAATGAAATGATGTCTAATTTCTATATGCTTGGTCATACTATGATGCACTGGATTTTGTGCAACATATATTACACTAGTACTATCACAAAATATAGTTGAATTATTTAAGTTGATACCATAATCCAGTAATTGATTTTGTATCCACAAAATCTGTGAACAGCAGCTACTTGCAGCTATGTATTCAGCTTCAGCAGTTGATGTGGACATAGAGGTTTGCTTCTTACAAAACTAGGACACAAGCCTATCACCAAGAAACTGGCAAGTTCCTGATGTGCTCTTTCTGCCCACTCTACATCCAGCATAGTCAGTATTAGAAAATCCAGTTATATCAAATTCTGACTCTAATGTATATAGGAGTCCTAGATTTGGACAACCTATTATATATCTCAAAATCCTTTTTAATAAAATATAGTGAGATTATTTAGGGTTCACTTGGAACATAGCACAAATACATGTGGCAAACATTATGTCAGACCTACCTGCTGTGAGATATAATAGATACCCAACAATAGCCCTATAAGTTTTTCGATTAACAGGCTTGCCATGTTCATCAAAATCAATCACAGCATTAACAGCCATAGTTGTTTTCATTACTGAAGCATCACACATCCCAAACCTTTTAATAAGCTTCTTAGCATACTTGGATTGGGAGATGAAGATACCATCAGGTGATTGCTTAACTTGGAGACCAAGGAAGTATGAAAGTTCACCCATGCTACTCATCTTAAACTTTGAATGCATTAGATCATAAAATCTTTTGCATAATTTGGGATCAGTAGAGCTAAAAATAATTTCATCTACATATATTTGAACTAACAAAATTTTATTTTTATGATGCCTGATAAAAAGAGTCCTATCTACTATGCCCCTAGAAAACTTGTGCTCTATAAGAAAGCTAGCTAAGGTCACATACCAAGCTCTTGGAGCTTGCTTTAAACCATATAGAGCTTTATGCAATCTAAAGACATAAGAAGGATGAGTTGGAGGGATAAAACCTGGTGGTTGCTCCACATATACTTCTTCTTTTAAATCTTCATTCAAGAAAGCACTCTTTACATCCATCTGATAGACTTTGAATCTTTTTCAGGCTACAAAGCATAATAAAATCCTTATAACCTCAAGCCTTGCCACTGGAGTAAAGGTCTGATCATAGTCTATTCCTTCCTCCAGTGAATAGACTTGAGCTACTAGCCTTGCATTGTTCCTTAAAATAGTTCCTTCAACATCTAGTTTGTTTCTGAAGACCCATTTGGTTCCAATGATTGGATAGTCTTTGGGTCTAGGAACCAAATCCCAAACTCTGTATCTCTTAAACTTATTGAGCTCCTCTTACATTGCAATAATTCAGTAGGAATCTTGCTCTGTATCTTTGATGGAATGGGGCTCAAGTTGAGAAATGAAACAAGCATGCATCACATCATTGTTGAGTTGATGCCTTGTTTGCACACCAACTGAAATGTCTCCAATCACTTGAGATATAGGGTGATCTCTAAGTGTGACAAGATCAGTGGCAAGAGTTGGTTGAACAACAGCTTGTGGAGTTAATTTCTCTTATGGAATTATATTAGCTGTTGGGGGAAGTTCAACCACTTCCAAACTTTCTTATTCACTTTCTTCTTCAATTTATGGAGAAGGATGTGATGGAACCTCTTGGGTGAAGTTTAGATCATCCAATCTCTCACACAAGTGAGGTACCTGCAAAATGTTATTGGTAGAAACTTCTTTCTCCTTATAAAACATGTTAGTCTCATCAAATGTAACATGAATAGATTTCTCAATTTTTAAAGTAGATTTATTAAACACTCTATAAGCTTTGCTGACTTGGGAATATCCTAGAAAAATTCCCTCTACAGCTTTTGCTTCAAACTTTCTAGTGTATTTCTTGTTATTATTGTGAATATAACATAAGCATCCAAATACTTTAAAATAGGTAATTTTAGGTTTCTTCCCTTTAAGTAGCTCATAAGGAGTCTTATTCTTAAGCTTGTGTATCAGACTTCTGTTCAGTACATAGTTTGATGTGCTCACAACCTCTACCCAAAAGGATAGGGGCATGTAAGCATCTGCAAGTAATGTTCATGCACATTCAATTAGGGTTCTATTTTTTCCTTTCAGCGACCCCATTTTGTTGAGGAGTTCTAAGATCTGAGAAGCAGTGTCTGATACCTTCCTTCTCACAGAACTCTTGTATAATAAGAGACTCAAACTCAGTACCATAATCACTTTTGATCAATGTAACTGGAGTAGAGTACTCAATCTATATGTTCTTGAGAAAATCTATAAGAACCTTGAAGTTATCTGACTTAGATCTCAAAATAATACCCAAGTGAATCTTGAGAAGTCATCTACAATCACTAAAGTATAATATTTCCCTCCTAGACTTTATACAACAATAGGGCCAAAAGGTCCATATGCAGTAAGTACAATATCCTAGGTGAGTCACTTTTATTTATAGATTTAAAGCTATTTTTAGTTTGCTTGCCTAACTGACAAGCCCTGTACATGCCTTCCTTCTTGTAGGGGCCAAAAGGCAATCCTCTAACAAGATTGTCCCTAGATAACTTAGCAATATTTTTAAGATTTACATGTCCTAATCTCTTATGCCAAAGTTTATTTTGATTGCTAACCTGATTAAATAAATAAAGTTCTGAACTAGCTGACTGAAAATTTACTACATATATGTTGCCTTGTCTAAGTCCAGTTAAAACAGGTTTGTTTTCTTTATAAGAAATAATACTGGAAGATAAGTTGAATGATACCTGATAACCTTCATCACATAATTGACTTATGGATATTAGGTTATGGTTTAAGCCACTTACATAGACAACTTTCCTGAAGGTGACTGCTCCAACTTTAACATCTCTATAGCCTTTGGTTTGGCCACAATTGGAGTCACCAAAGATCACCTTTATACCTAGCTTGGACTTGTAGTTTATTAGATTGTCCTTACAACCAGTCATATGCTTTGAGCATCCACTGTCTAGATACCATTGTTGATTAAAGACTGGACAGTCCTTCACCTGCATAAAAAAGAATTAGGTGTTCTTGACCCAGGTTACCTTGGGTCCTTGTTTCTTTTGATAAGTGAAACTAGAAATAATAGAGAATTCTGGTTGATTTTTATATACTAAAGGATGATATCTTCTAGGTCGTATTTCCCATTGAGTAAAAGGATTAATAAATTCTCTGAATTGATTGAAGTTTCTAACAGGGTTATAGTTTTTATTAAACCTAACTGGGTTCGACGAATTATTATAAGTTCATCGATCTGCGTTCGACGAATAGGGGTGAGTTCATCGAACTCTGCTCAGAGAATGAACATAGTCATTTTCTGTGCCCCAAGTTCGTCGATCGCTGCTCGATGAACCATATACAGTTCGCCGATTGCAGTAAGACGAATTGTTATAATTATAATTTACGTTCATAGATCGTCGATCTGGGTTCGACAAACTATATATTTTGTCGATCTGGGTTCGACGAAATCTATTGAACATTGTTTTTATTTAGATTCTTATTCTTTTTATTTGCAGATTTCTGAGAGATATTTGGTTGTGTAGTTTCTCCCACTTTTTCTTTGCCTTTTTCAGATATAAATTTAATTGGTGTTGACAAAATATTTTTTTTTAATATGGGGGGTAAGCATGATGAAGAACTTAAGCCCAGCTTACCATTTAATCTGGAATTGACTGTGCTTGTGATGTCTATCAGCTTAAGGCTTCTCCCATTGAGAGATTCCTCAAGTTGCTTTACCTCACTTAACTCAATTTTAAGTGAAATAATTTGTTCATTAGCTATGTCTAAATCATTTTTCAATTTGATATTTTCAGCAAATAAATTATCAAATTCAAGCTGTCTATCTCTAAGAACTTTTATTTCCTTTCCTTACTTAATTAAATCATTGCATAAGGATTTAAATTCAGTTTTAAATTCTTCTGAATTAAAATCAAATGAAGAGATTACCTGATCTTCTTTAGATTCTGACTCCTCTTCTGATTCTTCTGCTTGTTCCTTAGCATCAGATTTGTTGCAGGAGGCATTAATAGCCATAAGGCAAACTTCCCTTGCCTTTGCCTTCTTTTCATCTTCACTAGAGCTGGAAGATGAGGATTCTTCATATGTGTCACTCTAGGTCTCAACAATAAAGCCTTTCTCCTTTCTTTTTTGTTTGCTGGAGGAGTGCTTGCCATAGTGCTTGCTTGAATGCCTTTTATTTTCCTTTTCTTTTCTTATGTCTATCCTTTGTGCCTCTGGGCATTCAGGTAGAATGTGCCCAGGTTTTCTGCATCCAAAGCACATAATCTCCTTGGTAGGAGTACTATCATATCTTGGCTTGTCATCATTCTTGGATGACCTTATTCTGAAGTCTTTCTTGGCCATTTTATAAAATCTTTTAGCCAATAAGCTCAATAATTCTTCATTGGCTGGAAGTGCTTCTATTTCTTCTGTTGCTTTAAAAGCAATGATGTGCTCCTTCCTTGAAGATGTGGAGGCCTTCTGTTCAACAACCTCCCTTGTCTTGATCAATTGCTCATAAGACTTTAGCTTGCCAAGGAGAGATTCTGTTGAAATCTCATTTAGACTTCTGGCCTCCTTAATTTGCCATATCCTGGAATCCCAAGTGCTGGGGAAGCACATTAGGATTTTGTCATTTATCTCTATTAATGAGATTTTTTTGTCCAGGGTTCTCAGTTCATTTATGATGACACTGAGTCTGTTATACATATCAGCAACAGTCTCTAATTCCTTCTTCTTGAAGTTATCATACTTTGATATGAGGAGGGATCTCCTGTCTTTTCTTTCATCAGATGAGCCAGCAACTATTTGGTTCAGTGAGTCCTAAATATCCTTTGCCGAGGTGCACTCAACCACCTTCTGAAAGATGTCATCTGACATTGTTTGTGCCAGAATATTCATTACTTTGGCATCAGCCATCTTGGATTTCTTTTGAGCATCAGTCCACTCAGGTGGTGGAACTGCTGAAGAACTTGTAGATATAGCAGCTGTAGGTTGAGGGAGACCTGTCAAAATAGAATTGAAAATGTCCTCATCAATAGAATTCATATAGAGCTTGATTCTTGCCTTCCGGAGTGCAAATTTATTCAAGTTGCACACAAGAGGTCTGGTGCTATAATATTCCTTGTTCTGTGCCATATTGTAAATAAGAGGCTAGAGAGAAAAAGATCTATCAAAGGATCTTGGTTCAGATGTAAGTTTGTGAAACCAAAGCAACCTTAACCCTCTGATACCAATTGAAGGATGGTAAGAGCTTTACCACCTAAGGGGATAGATCTTTTTAACTCTAGAGGGGGGGGGGGGGTTGAATAGAGTATTTTAAAAACTTAATTGGTTTTTATAGCGGAATTAAAATAATGATAAATATATCTTAAGAGAGAGCTGAAAAGAAAAACTAACACAGCACACAACACACAACAATAAGAAAATAGAAAGCAATCCAGACGACACAAGAAATTTATAGTGGTTCCCCTAAACTTGGGTACATCCACTCTTCTACCACCCTGGTAGGAATCCACTACAAGTTTTTGATCACGTGCCCTACCACCAATAGGTTTTTGCTCCGGTGCCCTGTCACCATATGATCTATTTGAAGGGAGATCTCACAACCCTTTAGGATTTTGATCAGGGCCCAAAAACCAAGCTAAGTCTTTTGATAAGGAGACTTAAGAAATAAGTGGTTAACTTTTGAAGGGAGTTAAAACCATGTGTACAGTGGGAATAATAAAGTTGATGTGGTCTTCTCTTTCTCAAAAACAACTGAGAAGACTAGTGAATTTGATCTTGTCAAAGCTCCCCCCTGAGATGATGATTGTTCGCATGCAGACTGAATTTCTTTCTTGTCTGTCTGCCTGTGTGTATCTCTTGTGTCTCTGTGTATCTTTTTCTATTCTCTTCCTTGTTCTACATTTTGTTCTTCTGAAAAACAATCCTTTTATCTTCCTGCAGAAACTCTATCTCTAAATTTGAATTCTTCTCCATGATTAATTCCTGAAATCTTGGAACTTGGACAAACGGCTAGAAGGGCAATAAATCAATTCCTTAACTGTCCTAGTTATTAAGCCGAATATTAACTCTGTGAAATCCAGTAATTAATGCTGCCAATGAACGACTATATCCATAAGAATATATGCAATTAATTACTCAGAGAAATATAGGCAATAATATATTATATAACCCTCATTCAATCCAGAAATTAATTACAGAGAAGTGAAAATAAAGAACTGACAGAAATCGTAGAGCTCAGAACATATTTCGTAAAACTGAACTTCAAGTTCGTCGAGCTAAGAAATCATCTTCGTCGAGCTGAGAACAGAGAAATTTGATCTGGAAGAATAAGCTGTCAAAGCTGGGCTCCAAGTTTGTTGACCAGAGATTGAAGTTCATCGAGCTGAGAACTTGAGAAAAGAGAGAAGATCATCGAGCTGAGCTCTAAGTTTGTCGAGCTCAACTAATAGTAGGGACTCTGAGTTCGTCGATCTGCGGTCGACGATCATCGAACTGTGTTCGAAGAACTTTGAACTAATTATCTGAACACTTAAAAACTGTCATTCGTCTAAGTCTGGAACTCTGATGTCTTCTGAGGGCTGGATCAAAGATTAACTATCCTAGTCAGACTGACCTACACCTTAGAACTAACAATATGACCCAAGACCTTGTGCAGCTCGACATCATTGCCCATCACCATCGGGGGCCAGTATACCTCCTCGCTCCTCTTCTGAAGCAGGAAAGGTATGTTGCCGAGCTTACCTTTGATGAAGATGAGCTTTGAGAACCAATTGTGGTTTTTGTTGGCCATCTCGCGGAACTTGAATTGCGAGCCAGATAGGAAGGCGACCCCGTCACGGTATACAAAGAGCTTCCTGAAGACCTTCAGGTTGAACTCTATCCGCTCTCAGCAGAGGTAGCAGGCAAATGCCAGCATCATGGTGATGGAATTTGGGTTCAGTTGGGCCGGGACTACCCCGTAATACTTCAGGATCTGGCAAATCTCTGGCCATAGAGGGAGGCGCAACCCCACCTAGAAGTGCAAGATGGGGAAGGCGAGCTCATCCTCAAAGAATAAGTTGATGGCCTCGCCCTCCGCGGGTCGGGGCGCAGAGAAGCCCGCGGGGATGTAGTCGGCAAAAAATCAAGGTACTCTTCCTCGGTGGTGTTTCCGTCATAGAAGCTGTACTCAGCAAATTATCTAGCACATCTAGACCTTTTGTCAGCATCTGGTCACATCCTTCCCTTGGTTTCAAAAGTCTCAGTGCGAATGGAAGTGGCGAGAAGGGCAATAAGAAGAGGGTGTATGTCTGCAGTAAAGGCGATGGTCCGGGGATAGGTGAGAGGTCCTATTTATAGAAAACAAATTTATTGCCGAGTCGACCGGTCAGTCCGGCTCGCCGACCCCGACTCGTCAACCCCTACGACCCGTTCTATCCTATGGCTAGCTGAATCCGAAAAGCATAGCACATCACACAGAATCAACATACATCACATTAATAAATTGTTAAAATGTTATTACAGAGCAGTTCTCGCGGTCCAAAAAAAAGAAAGTACAAGCAGAAGAATAGTTATTTCAACACGCGCGAGCAGTGGGCTGGCGGGCGAGCGCTGGTTGGCTTAGCTAAGAAGCCATTTCCATCTACCCAGGCCTCACGTCCACACCTCTGGAGGTCGGCGCAGGTTATTGAACTCGCGGACCAGCTCAAGATCCTGGTGGATGGACTGCATGTTCTCGTTGATCCTTTCCATGAGCGGGGTGGGAGAAGTCATCTCGCTCGTCGAGCTGCGCTTCACCTCATCTGCGAGCAGCCCATAGTCTCGCTCCGGTGCCTGTAGCCTCTGCTCGCTGAGATCGTTCTCCTCCTGTATCCTGCGTAGTGCTAGTCCTTCCTTCTTCAAGACTTCAACAAGTCACCTCCTCATCTCGACGAAGTCTAGTAAGACATCCAAGAAGTTATCTATCATGTTGGGGGAAGCATGTGGCGAATGGCGAGCCAACTCAGAAGATTCTTCTGTCTCAGATTGTCCGAGGAGACCTGCAAGTAATATTAATCCCGATGAACATAATGGGCGAGTGCTTCAAAATAACTATGCGAGATGACCCTGTGTAAGTGGAACTTACGAGATGAGCTCGGCTGCCCCCAAAAGATATATGTGGGGGGAAAGTCAAAGCTCTTATCGTGGCTAGAAGTTGAGATCCTGGGGAGATGAGCTCAAAGATCGGAACAAGGATGTCTCCAGCACTTCCCCCCGCAAGTACAGGAGCATGTGTGGGTTGCCGAGAAGGTGCACGAGCTGGTGACTTCAACCTCAATGAGTCCAGCCCCATGGTCGCTAGTCATTATGTGGGAGTCTACTCGCGGCATGGAGGCTTCATCATCGGTCTGATGACTGTTCGGGTCGGCAGGATCTCGATGATCTCCATTTCTTTTTATTCGGGAGCAGGTCCAGAGGAAGAAGTGAGTCCACAATCTGGGGTGGAGGCCAGATCGCGGTAGACCGACTCCACAGATTTTGGAGCTGACTTGGCCTTCTTGGCAGCCTGAGGATTTGGAGACTCGCATGACAAAGAGCTGGGAGATATAGCGACCAGGCTGGAAACGTGAGCGGTGTTGAGCCCGCGGGCACAGTCAAGCCTCTATTGGAGCTCTTTGGAAAGAGGCATCTCGACAAGGTCAAAGTAAGGGGAATGAAAAAGCTTGACCAGGTACGTGAGCACATATATATAGCCGTTGGTAGATCCCACCAAAAGATTCTCTTTGGCTCCCGCCGCACTTGCCGCATTTTACAGGGTTAGATGTTTCTTTCCAAGCTTGGGTCAACCTCGTAAAGAGCAGGGATTATGTACAACCCCATATCCGATGAGTGGGGATCGACATGAGCCAGACCAGCCAAGTCAGGCAGTCCAAACTCTTGGCGTTGAGTCCACTCACCCCTAGCGTCAAGTCCACTCTCCACTGGCATCGAGTCTACCTAACGTCTCGTCGTGACGTTGAGTGGGGTGAGATCTGTCAATGCCTCATGGCGTTGAGTGACATCTTAGCAGATCCGTCAGCTCGCCCAGGTGGGGTAGAGC
Organism: Platanthera guangdongensis; assembly: GCA_039583875.1. Lineage (NCBI taxonomy): Eukaryota > Viridiplantae > Streptophyta > Magnoliopsida > Asparagales > Orchidaceae > Platanthera > Platanthera guangdongensis. Next base: position 34,487,066 of record CM077148.1, on the reverse strand, counting down.
AGTATAGGGGTAAATGGAGCAGTAGGATCGCACTCGTCCATAGCTCTCGACAGGCAGTTGGTGAGTGGGAGGTTTCTAGCCCACACTTGCCCAAGGTCATAGGGAGAAGACAAGTGCTAGCACCATTGAGCACTCGCCACCCCATGCGAGTGAAGGTTTCAAGGGGCCACTCGCTTAGTGTTGTATGATGTATTTTTAACATTTTACCCCTGCTGGCCTGCCCATAGCCTTTCAAGACGGCAGAGTTGCACTATTTGTAGGCCACCCTGGACTACACATAGCTGTTTAGAATAGCGGAGGTTGGTTATTGGCAGACCATTTTCAGAAAACTATAAATAGACCCTAGGGGGTACCTCAGAATGCATGCTTACTTGTGCCCAGGTCTTATTGCGCTTTCTAAGGTATCCTTAGCTCAGCACTTGGCTAAGGAGGGGAAGTGCTCTAAGATCTTCCGAGTTTATGGTGGGACCTCTGTGCTGGAGCCTTGGGTTCGTTTCTTGTTCTAAGTCTCTAACTGTTTGAGTTTGTGAGGGAGAAGTAAGTGCGAGATCACCCATTCCCCAAGGGTTCGAACTCCACAAGAAGTCAGTTTTCGATTTCAACACAAAGGCTGAGGCATCTACTCATACTGAGTTAGCTGGTCAAGAGGACCTAGTGATAAGTTTGGGACAAGGTCTTGCTGAAATGCCATCTCTTGTTACAAAATCTCAACCATCCACCAGTACTTTAGAAAGTTCCATCCTCACCTTATTAAAAGCTCTATTTGATGAACAAGCTTCAACCTTAAAGTTATACATTGATGAGAAAATTCAAGGAGTGAAAGCTAAAATTCAGTCAAAAATTCAAAAAGTTAAAGCAGATATTATGGAAGATCTGGACTTCTTGAAGGGTGATGCAGCTTACGTCAATGCTCAAATTACCAAGTGGTTTGACAAAGCTGCCAGCACTGTGCACTAAAATGTGAAGATTCTCACTTCTATGGATTAAAACATAAGGATGATTACACAAGACATTACCAGTGCAAAGAATTTTATTAGTCAAATAGATGAGGTAATCAACAAGCTATGGATCACATTGAGTATTATGTTAATTCCACTCAAGTTCAAGCTATGCAGCTGGCTGAAGATATAAGAGATGTTCTTTTGGAAGACAATGAGAACATATTTCAGACATTGTCAAGCAGTTTTGAGGCAAACACCACTCATTTGGATAATAAAATTGATGAAGAAGATAGAAAGGGGGAGAATATCAATGCAGAACTGTCTAAATGGGTAGTATAAGGAGTCAGGACAACACTCCACTTGCTTTTACTAGGTGTTAACAGACCATATGAATTTGATTTTAGAGCTCAAAAAGTGAAAGATCGGGATGCTCAACTTGCAAAGAGAAGGAAGAGAGAAGGAGTCATGTTGCATGGCCTTGAGAAGAGCTGAGCAGGCAGATGATCCTGATTATAAATATTAGAATGATGATTTTCAAATAATCATCATCAATGCCTAGGTAAGTCTTGGACAACTCTTGAAGAATATTGACAGTGTTTATTTTTCAGAAGAATGGATCAAACAACTGGAAAGGTAATCTCTAAGGGAAAGGGTCTTCAAGGAAATCTAGTGAGGAAAACAATCCAAGGAGGATTTCATCCAAGTACATTCCAAACCCTTCCTCTACTTCAAGAGACAATAAATTTAATCCAGGGCTGCTGAAAGAAGATCAACAAAAAATGTGAAGGTTCTCAAGCTCAAGTACACAAGAGGAAAAGTCCTGATTCTGATGATGTGACAAACCAACTAATTGACATGCACCTTGTACTATGATATTTCATGAAATATATCTGTGATAAATTGTAAAGGGACTTATGTTAAATCTATTTTACCCTGTGGCATATATATATATATATATATATATATATATATATATATATATATATTTGTGTTACTGAGCAAATTACTTCACTTGTTTATCATTTATGATTCATTGCTAGTTATTTGTGATAACATGTTTTCATTGTTATATTATAATTTCTTTTGTTAATGCACCTTAGCATTGATAAGTGTTCTGCCTTCTTCAAATAGAGGAAGATTGTTGGGAATATTGCCCTCAATATTCCAAGATTTGAAGAAGCAACACTTATAATGTTAAGTTCATATTGTATTTGATAGCATGTATATTTCATGATCATACAAGTTATATTTTGTTGTCTCTAAAACATGTTTAGAGTGGAGATGAGATCAGTATGTATGGTTCTCTATCATATCATTGAGATCAATACTTGATTCTCCACCATATTGTTGAGATTCATATATGATTCTCCACGGTGCCATTGAGATCATGGAGCACCTCAAGTCAATATTATTGTGAAGATGCAGAAAAGAGCAGTTCTCAACGCCAAGGTCGATATCGTTGAGAATGAAGATTTTGCTCAACGATATCGTGAAGACGGGAAAAAAATGCTACCGTTGAACCCGTACAAATTGACCGGATTCAAAATTGGCACTGGCGCATAAAGAATGGATAGAGTATTCTATTCTCATCCATAACTTTGACAAGATGTTTCCTGAGACTATTGATGAAGGTCAAGGGGTATAAAAGGATAAGTTAGGTCAATGTAACAAGATGATTCACGCTTCAACACTTGAACATTTGATAGTGTCGTTGAACAAAAATGAAAAAGGTGAAACCTAAAGCGACACACTCTTGAAGCTTGCTAGTTTTCCCTGAAGATTTTTAGAAAAGCAAAGAGGAGTTCATCTACTGGACTAAACGCTAGGTCTTCTTCCAGCTGTAGAAGAATACTAAGAAGGAAAGCCCCAACTCTAATTCAACATGAAGACATTCTATTCAAGGGCTCCTTCCAGTTACATTCTTTCACAGTAAGAGCAATAGAAGACTTAGAAGATTAATGGTTAAATTATTGTAGTCTTTTGTTGTAAAAATATACTTCAATTATTTTCTGTAGGATCTTTAAGGAGTTCTAAGTTTTAGGGTTGTACTCCCATCTTGAGCTGTAAGATTTCTGATAAGTCTGAGTATAGGACTTTGTGCAAGTCTAAGGTAGGAAACCAGTAGGGTTTCTAAGTGTAGGATTTGCACTCTGAGTTATAGGGCTTCTGTGTCTGAGTTGTAAGACTTCTTGATAAGTTTGAGTGTAGGGCGTGTGAGCCTGAGGTAGGGTCTTGGAGGAGACCTGAGAGATACGGAGGGATCTGAGTTGTAAGCTTTGAGGAGCCGAGATTCAGAGGAGTTTGTTGAGTCTAGCTCACTGCTAGATAGGTGTTGGGTGAAAGTAGATGGAACCATACCCTAGGGAACCACTATAGATTGCTATGTGTTATTCTGTGTTTGTTGATTGAGTTTTAATATTTGTTATAACTGCTGAAATCCAAAAAGGAACCAATTAAGTACAAACTCACCTATTTACCCCCTCTAGGTGATTTAGACAACTAAATAACAAATTATCATCACTAAATGTTGTCGTGCAAACTGTTTCTCCTCTACTCGCTATCGGTTGCTCTCTGCACCCACTATGTTGTCAAGCGGACTTATTTCTCCTCTAACTGTTGTGTTGTTGGGCAGACTCTTCAATCCGCTAAGTACTTCTTGTGGACTCTTCTCATATCCATTGAACTTCTAGTGGACTTCTCTACCTGTTACACACTGTAACCTTCTATGCGACCTTGTTGATCTCACTTCTCTTCTCTACTCCTCTCAGGTCATGTGCCTCCTACGAATTCCTCTATCCACTGTACTCTCCTCTCTACTCTCTCGCCAGTCCGTCCTTCTCTATTTTCTAGGCCGCCTTCCTCTCTCTTGCCTCAATGGACTCAATGACTGCTTCTTCTCTTCCTACACATGCTGCTCCTTCTCCTAAAGCTTGTGATGAACTTAATATCACCCCCATTTCTCTCAACTGGAAATAGAATTTTGTGGAATAGGTGCATGTTGTTCGACGTATTCTCCAAATAAATGGTCTTCTTCATCATCTTACTCGGGATGCTCCCACTGTCCATATTGACCAATGGCTCTAATGACGGTTGGGTCCAATCCTGGATTCTAAATTCTATGGATCCCGAGCCATACCGTATGGCCGTGTATCATTAGACAACTAAGGCATTATTGGAGGAGCTTCACTCTTTCTACTCTAGCGAAAATAACTTACTGCATTTGTTTGATATCATCTATACGCTTCAAACACTGGATCCCGACACAATGAGCGATTTGAACTCCTTCGCTGCCAAAGACAAAACTCTGCTGGAGGCCTGGATCTAGCATTAGCCTCCTTCCACAAATCTTGCTACATAATGGGCACAATGATGATGGCCCAGCTCCTCCCCATATTGACAGTGTTAGGGCTCCGATTCTTTCCTCTTCTACAATGCCCCCTCTATCTGATGTATGTTTTATGCTGCTTAAGGTTACCCCACCATCTGATGTCCTTGGAAATTTTTATCTAGCTCTCCTCTAGCAGCCCATTTTACCCACTCTAGCTTCAACACATGGCACATTAGCTCGAGGAGGTCACCTTATGTCTTGGGGATAAAGACATGCTGGGCGTTCTACTTTGAAATGTACTTACTGTGGTTGAGAAGACCGTCTTGAAGCCACTTGCTACCGCAAGCATAATTTGCATCCACACCAGACTGCTTCTACAATAGTTTCTCCGCATCCCATTGTTACTGCTCCATAAGATTCTAACTCTTCTACCCGGTAAGACATCAATGCTCTTCACACCCATCTTCAACAACTTCGAGGAATGATTAGTTGCTCTTCTGACTCTATTGCGTCTTTCTCCACTATAGTTATATCCTGACTCTCCCATAACCCCCATTGGATTGTGAACTTAGGGGCTACTAACTATATTACCTACCATAAACTACCTTAGACATGCAATCTGCCTATCTTAAGTTCATTATTGTAGCAAATGGTGACACCCTAGGGTTTCTAGCATTACTGATCTATGGCTTACCCCCCCCCCTCTCTCTCTCTCTAGTTCTTCATGTTTGGGGTCACCATTCAATCTGCTATCAGTTATTTACCTTACTCCGAACTTGATTATTGTATAACCTTCTCCCCATCATGTTTTATTATGCAGGATTCATCAAATGCATAATACCATTGGTAAAGGGCGATTATCAAATGAGCCATATTTGTTAGATGTTCCACCTACCCTTCTCTATGCAGGCTCCTCTATTGTTTGGCATCGTCACCTTGGGCATGCTCCTCTCCTAATTATAAAGAAGGCTCTTCCTGATGTTACATTGCAAGAGTTTACTTGTAAATCTTATATCTATAGTAAACAACATCGTACTTATTTTTCTCCTAAGTGTACTCGAAGTGATACTCATTTATCTTTAGTGCATTCTGATATCTGGGGGCCCTTAAACTCCCTAGTGTTTTTGGATATCGCTACTTTGTTATCTTTATTGACGATTACTCACGTCCCACCTAGTAATATCTACTTCGTGACCGTACTAAACTCACCTCTATTTTCCGAGCATTTATTACTGAAACACGTAAAAAATTCTATGCAACCTTAAAAATAATCTGCACCGACAATGCTCGTGAGTATACTAGTCGTACCTTCTCAAATCTATGCACCGAGTTTGAAATTATACATCAAACCTCATGTGCTTATTGTTGGGTACAGTGGAAAATGTGTACCAGATTTGAAGAAGCCTCACCTTACTCAATGATATGCATCAAGGTGTATTTGATGTTGTTTTGAGTTTATATGTGCAGGTTAAGAAAATGCAGGAATGCAGGAAAAGTTTCTAAGTCCATGAGTCGACACCAGAAGAAGCTGTGTCGATACTTATGAAGGCTTGTTTCGACACTAGAGAAAAGCTGTGTCGACACCTGCAGTCAATTGTGTCGACACTTGGAAAGGCTGTGTCGACACCAGAAGAAACTGTGTCGACACACAGAGGCAAGTGTCGACACATAGAAAAGCTTAGTCGACATCAACTGTGTCAACACACAGAGGCAGTGTCGACATACAGAAGACTTTGTCGACATCAACTGTGTCGACACACAGGACTTGTGTCGACACATAGCAGAGTTTCAACAAAGTTGATTTTTTTTGTGAAGAGAAGAAGTGACTGTGTCGACACACAGAACTAGTGTCGACACATTCTACAGAAGCTGTGTCGAGAAGCAATGTCAACACCAAGGGAGCTGTGTCGACACCACCAAGGATTGTGTCGACACTTAGTCTACTTGTGTCGATACATGATGAAGTTCAGTCTCGACACTTTGTTGATAGAGGCAGAGTTTCAAGAAGTGACTGAAGACTTGACAGCTGTGATATTCAACAAGTCTACTGAAGCTGTCAGAGCTATCAAAGTTCGTTAGAAATCAGATCAAGATGGTTACCATGGAGGAAGTCTATATAAAGACATTCTCTATCAACAGAAGAAGAAGATATATACATAGACATATACATGAGATAAAAAAAAGTAAACACGAAAAACAGAAGAAGATTTTCAACAGAAGATCTAAGAAGGCATTCTTAAAAGGTGATCTACTCTAAGTTTGTCAAGAGAATTTAAAGAAGAATTCAGAAGAATTTGGAGAGAGAGAGCTCCATATATTCAAGTGAAGAAAGGGACTTACATCAACAAGTCTCTTAAGTGCAGATTCTGAACCCGTCTGCCAAGAAGAATTCAGATTGATTTCTGAATTTCAAGAAAGAAGCTGATTGAAGATCAACTTCAAAGGAGATCAACCCTACTGTGTTCAGATTTAAGAAGCTTTGAAGAAAGCTAAGACAGGTTGATCTCTAACATCAGATTCTTTCAAGAACTGATCAAGAAACCTTCCATCCTTTCTCTCTCAACCAGGGTGGTGGTAAATTTCAAATTTACATCTATTTTTTGTAGGATCTTTTTAAGATCTGAGTTATAAGACTGATTTATAAAGGCTGAGTTGTAGGAGATTAAGTTCTCTGAGTGGTTGGCCTTGTTGATGGCTGAGGTAGGGCTGAGAGCCTGAGTTGTAAGAGATTTTCATCTCTGAGTTGTAGGCCTTGTTGAAGGCTGAGGTAGAGTAGATTTCCTGAGCTGTAGGAGTGTGGACTCACTTTGAGTTGTAGGAGCCTTATTTGGGTTCTGAGCTGTAAGATATGCGGATCTGAGGAGAAGGAAAGAAGTTAGACCGAATCTAGCACACTGCTAGATAGGCGAAGGGGAAAGTGGATGTACCCAGACCTTGGGGAACCACTATAAATCAGTATGCCATCTGTGATTATGTGCGGTATTGTTATTTCAGTGCTGAGATAGCTATAGAACTATATATTTCTATTAATTAACTGAATTAATATTCTGCCTTAGAAGAAAAAGGAATTAAACCTATTCACCCCCCTCTAGGTGTTTAGGAACCAATTCTTTCAAGTGGTATCAGAGGAGGTTCCTCAAAGAAAGACTTAACAGTCTGAGTAAGATCTATAAGGAAGAAGTAAGTTAAAGAAGATGGGTTCAGGAGAAAACCGTAAAGAACTTGGTTCAATGAAGTTGCCTATTTGCAAGAAGGAAATCTTTGGAATATGGAAGGAAAGGGTCAGACTATTTATGGAGGCATCTGATCCTAGAATTTATATAACAGTTAAGGAAGGACCATATATTCAAATGAAGGTTTCTGTTCTTGATGCTAATCAAAGGATTTCTAAGGATTTTTCAGAAATGACTAAGGATGAGATCATCTTGGCTATATTAGATAAAAGAGTACAAAATATTATAGTGAGTGACATAGATGACTCAACATTCCAGAATCTGATTCACTACAAAACCTCCAAGGAGATGTGGGACACATTGATTGTCTACATGGAGGGTTCTGAAGAGGTTAGGCAAGATAGAAAGTCTATGCTTGATCAAGAATATGAGAGTTTCATACAAGCCAAGTCTGATAGCATAACTGAATGTTATATGAAGTTCTACAGAATTGTAAATAAACTAATGTCCTATGGAATAAGCTTCAGTACATATGAGCTGAATGACAAATTCCTTAGGTCTTTGACTAAGGATTGGGATACAAAGATTTGTACCATAAGGGAAGTGGCCAGACTGGCAGAAATTTCACCTCCAACACTATTTGGCAAATTACTGTCTTATGAGATGTAGCTGTTGGCCAGAAAGGAGGAAGAGAAAAATACAAAGGTTGACTATAGAGAAAAGTCAGTGGCCTTCAAGGTAGAAGCCACAAGGAAGAATAGGAGGATGTCTCCATCTTCTCCTAAGAAAGCTACAGAAGTGATCTCAAAAAATTCTGATAATCACAGTTTAGACAGCAGTAATTCTAATGAAGACTTTGCTGCTTTCACAAGGCAGTTTCAGAGATTCTTAAAGAAGAAGCAGTGGAAATCTAAGCCATCCTCATCTCAGTCCAAGGATGACTATTATCAGAAGAGGAAATCATCCAGGAAGGACAGGAGTGGGACAAAGCCTAGCAATTCAACTATATCAAAGATTATTTGCTATTGCTGCAACAGACCTGCACATGTTGTGGCTGACTATCCAAACAAAAAGAAGGAGTCTGCTGATAAAAAGAAGTCTCAGCACAAGAGCAAGAAGGAGAAATCCTTGGTAGCTAAGAAAGAGAAAAGTTGGACAGATCAATCAACTTCAGAGTCTGAATCTAAGGCTGAGGCCTATATATTTGTTTGTTTGCAACAGAAGAAGAGGATGAGTTCTTGAAATTACTAGACTCTATCAATGAGCAAGAAGTCCATCAGTGCAAATGACTGATGGCTGTGTCTGAAGAAGACCAGTGCCAGGATCAACCTGGTCCTAGTAAGGTAAAAAGTTTAACTATAGATTCAGATTACTAAACTGGGTCAGAATCAGATGCATTTGCATCAAGAGATGTGGATGGGTCTGAATCTGAAGGAGATATTCATCAGCTTATAGATGAATATGAGGATTTGTTGCAGGCACTCAAGAGAAGCAAAAACCTGGCCAAAAATCAGGCTAAGGAATTTGCAGCTCTTAAGTTGGCTGCATCTAATTCAGAAAAGCTGCTGGATCAGAAGATGAATGAGATTTCCAAGCTGAAAAACATAACCGTTATTCAGTTGGGTACAATCATATTCAAAAATGATCAGATCAAAAGTCTGGAAGACAGACTTCAGAAAGAGAAGGAAATAGTGGCTAGTTTCTCTACACCAAAATCTGTTCCTACCCTTAATTGATGACTTTGTGTCTCAAAAGGGTAAGACAGGATTAGGCTTTAAGGGAACTACATGGGCTGCCCAGTCTAATAATAAAGGCAAAGCCCCAGCATAAAACAAAAGATCTGATGCCAATAATACAGCTAAGATTGTGCCTAAAAAGAGGTATAATAAGTATGAGTGTTGGTGCTGTGGCAAGATAAGTCATTATGCCTTAGACTGTTGGCACAACACCAGTGTCAGGAAGAATAACAGTCTACCTGTTAGAAGAGCTGCATGCAGATTTATCAAGTTTCAGGCTAACTTGAACCAAGGACCCAAAAGTTATTTGGGTTCTAAGGTTAAGTAATCTTTGTTGCAGGTGAGTCCAAGTTACCATGCCCCTATATGGTACTTGGATAGTGGATTTTCCAGGCACATGACTGGAACAAGAGGATTGTTGAAGGACTACTCACCAATATTTAATGGGCCTAAAGTAATCTTTGGTGGTTCTGAAAAAGGAGTTATCAAAGGGTTTGGTAACATTTCTAACAACTTAATCACTATCACTCAAGTGGCTTATGTGAAGGGTTTGAAACATAACCTAATAAGCATAAGACAGCTGAGTGATCTTGGATATGGCATTTCATTTATCAAGAATGGGTGTCATATCAAGAGGTCAAGTGATCAAAAAGTCATATTGACTGGCTATAGAAAAAGAAATGTGTATTGCCTAAACTTTAAGAGTGAGAATAAAAATTCTCCTATCTGTCTTGTGGCTAATGAGAAAGCCTCTCATTGTGTCAAATGGCATAAGAGGTTAGCTCATCTTAACTAAAAGACTATTGGCCAACTCTTTAGTAAAGAGTTAGTGAGGAATGATCCTCAAGTTAAGACTTTAAGGATGGAATATGCTCAGCTTGTCAAAAAGGCAAGCAAACCAGATCCTCCTTTCATAGCCTAGAAACCAAAGACTCAGTGAGGTGCTTATACCTCTTGCATATGGATTTATTTGGTCCTATGCCAGTTCATAGTCTAGGTAGGAAGGTATACACTTTTGTGGTTGTAGATGACTATTCTAGATTTTCATGGGTATTATTTCTGAGGCAGAAATCTTAAACCCCAAATGACTTCTGCAATTTTGTCAAACAAATTCAAAATGAATTAGATAGTTCAGTGGTCAAAATCAGAAGTGACCATGGAACTGAATTCCAATCTGAAAGTATGACAAGGTTGTGTGAAGAATTTGGGATTCATCAGGAATTCTCCTCACCTAGAACACCTCAGCAAAATGGCATTGCTGAAAGAAAGAATAGGACATTGATTGAGGCTGGAAGAACACTATTGAGTGACACTACTCTCCCAGAATATTTCTGGGTTAAGGCAGTAAAAACTGTATGCCATGTGCTCAATAGGGCTTCCATCACCAAAAGCCACAAAAAGATACCTTATGAGGTTATGAAAGGCAGAAAACCAAACTTATCCTATTTTAGGATCTTTGGTTGCAAGTGCTATATGCTTAACAATGGCAAGTCTCACCTAACTAAGTTTACTGCCAAATCCCAAGATGGGATATTTGTTGGGTACAACAACAATAGTAAGGCTTATAGGGTCTACAATTTGGCTACTCAAGTTGTAGAAGAGTCTTTTCATGTCATATTTGATGAATCTAAACTTATTAACAGTGAGTTGCCTAGTTGTTCTTGTAGCTCTACAGGTATACAACAGAAGATGGACCAGCTTACTATCAGAGAAGATACAACTGCAAAGCAGGATGAGGAAAATGGTAGTTGCTGTCCCGGGGGAGTACAAGACACTCAAGAGGCTAATGAAGATGATGAGTACGATTATGATAGGCTTTTTACTATCATAGTTGTAATCATGTCTACTATTTTCTGCCCCTTTTTGTGGTGATTTCACGGTAATAGTAAAGAAATTGTCGTATCATAGATAGAAGAGCGCATTTAGAAGTCTTTGGCATTCCTTGTAATAAACTATTTACTGATTCTTTCATTTTTCTATTGCAGGTAATGCCAACCAATGGACCTAAAAGTCTTGGAGCAAACAGAGGAGTTCACGGAGTCAACATGACTGAGGACATGACAAGAATTTGGCACACACGGGTAGACATACGCCCGTGTGCCTACCCGTGTCCTATGCACCCTGGAGCTAAAGAAATTGGACGCAGGAGACAGAGACTCACACAGATCGGCACACGCCCGTGTGCCTACCCGTGTACATTTCAACCCCGCCTCCTGACCAACCCGTGTCTGAAGAACACGGCCGGACACACGGCCGGACACACGGCCATGTCCATACCTGTGTCATCTGACACGGCCCACTACCAGACATGCCTGCTCGTGGGGAAATGCCTAGGAACCGTCCACACGGCCTGACACACGGCCGTGTTGGAACCTGTGTCCGACCTCTTTGCAAAGGGACTATATATTTCCCATAGAAAAATTTGTGGAGAACTTTTGGATTATTTTTGCATTGAGGAACTGCTGGAGGCCGAAGTGGAGCATCCAAGAGAAGGAAGATTTGAAGGGTATTTTGTATGCATCTAATCTTTCATTAATCCCTTTTTAATCTCTCTTTTCTCTTGGTGATTCATCTTCAATATTTTTTTATTCTCTATGAACATATAGTTGAACATTCTAGTAATCATGTATCATTTTGTTTATGTTAAATTTGTGGTATTTTATTCGTGTTTAGGCTTGCAAACAAAGAGTTTAATCTTCATTATGAATTGCTTCTTTGCTTTACATAATTTGCAAATTGCTAGATTGAGAAATTGGTTCTTTGTAATGATATTTGTATGTTCATATTGTTGTGTTAACTCTCTTTGTGAATCAAACTCCATGATGGAGAGATATGTTGTTTGGAAAATTAGAACACGAGTAAAAGGATTCATGGTAATTTAGAGATAAAGTTCATGAATTTATGTAGTAATAAGGGCACTTTACTTAATGCGAACTTGAGTGTTGTAAATTGTTCGAGAGAAAATTTACTATCTTAGGTTTAGATTTGGAATTGCTCGAGAGAGAATTTGATGAACATTTAACCTTAACATTACAACGAATTTAATAGTCTTTTCATTTCATGATCACTAAGAATTGAACTAATAAATTAGTTCGTTCATGTAATCGCTTAAAAGCTTCATGCCTTTTATCATTCTTACTTCTCTAATGCTGAATCATCCAAATGGTCATATTTAGGTTAATGTAGTTTATATATCACTTTTATTTATAGGTATGATACTAAAGGGAGGGTGAGTACGAGTACTTGAAACGACCCTGTGGAATACGACACGAGATGTAGTTTTATCCTATACTATGATTGATAGGTGCACTTTCCTGAATGTTAATTCAATCTAGCTTAAGCCCATCTACATAGTTATACTAGAATGTAGAAGGAAATCACATTGAGTTATTACTATTTAGCAAAGCAATCATCAAGTTTTTTTGGCGCCGTTGCCGGGGATCGTTTTCAATATTTTGAAATCCTAATCTTTATTAATCTACTAATTTTCGTTTATATAATTGTAATTTAGTTTATGAATAATTATATCACGTAATATCTATTTTGTAGTCTGTTAGTCTATGACCAGGGGCAGAAATTCTGGGCTAGCACCATTTCATCCCGACCCAGAACGAATTCTTCATAATACAAACCAAAGGGATGTGGGATTTAATACCTCGACCGAATTATCAGAAGAGGAGACAGTGAACCAAGGAGAGAATCATCTGGAAAACCTAGACACCATGAACAACCAAAATGAGCAAACCATGTCTGATTTTGCTAGACCTAATCTCCAAGGAACCGAGTCGAGCATCGTTAGACCACCGATAGCTACCAATAACTTTGAATTGAATCCTAGTGTGATACAAATGGTTCAACAGTATGTCCAGTATGATGGCTTGCAAGATGAGGATCCTAACACCCACTTGGCCGGATTCTTGGAGATATGTGACACATTCAAGATCAATGGTGTTTCCAACGACGCCATTCGATTGAGATTGTTTCCATTTTCTTTAAGCCATAAGGCGATGTAGTGGTTGAATTCATTACCTAAAGGGTCGATTACTACTTGGGACATGATGGTTGAGAAGTTTCTGATGAAGTATTTTCCACCTGCAAAGACTGCGAAGTTGAGGAATGATATCTCTACGTACATTCATTTGGAGTCTGAATCGTTGTACGACACATGGGAACGATTCAAGGATTTGTTAAGGAGATGTCCCCACCATGCTCTACCTTCTTGGCTTCAGATTCAGACCTTCTACAATGGTCTCAATCCGACCACTAAGCAGATGATCAATGCGGCTAGTGGAGGCACTTTGAACAACAAGACACCTGAAGCGGCTCATCAGTTGATAGAGGATATGGTGATGAACAACTATCAATGGACTACTGTGATACAAAAGCCTAGCAAGGCCGCCGAAATGTATGAAGTGGATGTCGTTACAGCCTTAGCTATTCAAGTGGAGAAGCTTCACCAAAAGATGGACAACCTTGCCTTAGCATCACCCTCCATGGCACCTCAATAATGAGACCCTTCGTGCAGTGGAATGCCTGGTTGTGAACCTCAAGATCAAGAGCATGTTGACTATATGGGCAACAATATTAGACCTCCTTTCAATCAAGCCAACAACCCATATATTTCTACATATAATCCTGGATGGAGAAACCACCCCAATTTCTCTTGGGGAGGACAAGGAAATCAAGGGAAGCAACCTATGTTTGGACAACCACCGCAGCCGGAACCAAGGAAGCCTACATTGGAAGATGTGCTTACCAAGTTCATGCAAACTACCGATGTAGCCTTCCGGAATCAAGAGGGTTCAATTCGGAATTTGGAGAATCAGATTGGTCAGCTTGCAAGGATGGTTTCTGAAAGGCAGCAAGGAACACTTCCGGGGAACACTGAGATAAATCCAAGGGAGCATGCAAAAGCCGTTCAATTGAGAAGCGAAAAGGAGTTACAAGACCCAAGGCCTGCGAAGGAAGCACTCCAAATGGAGTCTAGCGGCGAAGGATTAAGCGAGATGAATGTGCAACCGATGAAGAACCAACCAGCAATATCATACCCAGCAAAGCTTAACAAGGAGCGCATGGATGCGCAGTATGGTAAATTTTTATCTATGTTTAAGCAATTACATGTTAACTTACCTTTTTCTGAAATTATTCAAATGCCTAAATATGCAAAATTTCTTAAGGATTTGATTTCTAATAAAAAGAAAATAGAAGAATTATCATTAGTAACATTAAGTGAAGAATGTTCTGCTATTTTGCAAAATAAATTGCCACAAAAACTTAAGGATCCCGGTTCATTTTCAATTCCATGTTTAATCGGTGATTTACACGTAAATAAGGATTTAGCAGATCTAGGAGCTAGTATAAATTTAATGTCTTATAAACTATATCTGAAACTAGGCCTAGGAGAACTTAGCCCAACTAGAATGAGTATTCAACTAGCAGATCGATCGGTTAAGTATCCTAGAGGAATAGTAGAAGATGTATTGGTTAAGGTAGATACGTTTATATTTCATGCTGATTTTGTTATTCTAGATATGGATGAAAATATCGAAGTACCACTCATACTAGGTCGTCCATTTCTAGCAACATCTAGAGCACTTATTGATGTTTTTGATGGTAAATTAGTATTGCGAGTAGGAGAAGATGAAGTCACCTTTCAAATTGGCAATACTATGAAACAATATTTAGATAATGATGATTATTGCTATTTTTCTCATGATATTGATGACTTTATGACTTCTATAAATTCTAATTTTTATTATAAAGATCCTTTAGAAATTCGCATAACTAACAGCTATCTAGAAGATGATAAAAATGATGATATTGTTGAACATTTATTTTTTCTAGATAATTGTGTTGCCATGAATAGAACAACTGAATATAGTTTAATTACTGAAGGAGATCATGAAGCTCTTAAGAATAATACTAAGAATCCACCAATAGTAGAATTAAAAAAATTACCGGATCATCTTGAGTATGCATTCTTAGGAACTAACTCTTCGTACCCAGTTATCATATCTTCAAATCTTTCCAATACTGAAAAAGATAAATTAATAACTGTATTGAAGAAATGTAAAGGTGCAATAGCATGGCAAATATCTGATATAAAGGGTATTAATCCTAGTTTTTGCACTCATAAAATCCTTTTGGAAGAAAACTATAAATCTTCCATTCAACCGCAACGTAGGCTCAACCCGAATATGAAAGAGGTAGTTAAGGCTGAGATTGTTAAGTTATTAGATGCTGGTATTATATATCCTATTTTGGATAGTTCATGGGTTAGTCCTGTCCAAGTAGTTCCTAAGAAGGGTGGCCTGACAGTGGTAGCAAATGATAAAAATGAATTAATTCCAACGCGAATGGTAATAGGTTGGAGTGTCTGTATAGACTATAGGAAATTAAATGATGCCACTAAGAAAGACCATTTCTCTCTTCCTTTCATTGACCAGATATTAGAACGCTTATCAGGACATTCTTATTATTGTTTTCTAGATGGACTTTCTGGATACTTCCAAATTCCTATAGCACCAGAAGACCAAGAGAAAACAACATTTACTTGCCCATTTGGTACTTTTTCCTATAGACGTATGACTTTCGGGTTATGTAATGCACCCGCCACGTTTCAGAGGTGCATGCTAGCCATCATTAACGAGTATGTTGAAGATATCATGGAAGTGTTCATGGATACTTTTTCTGTTTTTGGCGACTCTTTTGAGTTGTGTTTGAATAATTTAGAGAAAGTTCTTAGGAGGTGTGAGGATACGAACCTAGCGCTCAGTTGGGAGAAGTGCCATTTTATGGTACAAGAAGGTTTAGTACTTGGCCATAAAATCTCAAGCCAAGGAATCCAAGTTGATCGAGCGAAAATAGAGACCATAGAAAAATTACCACCGCCAACTTCCATTAAGGCAGTGAGAAGTTTCTTAGGACACGCGGGATTTTACCGCCGGTTTATTAAAGACTTCTCTAAAATAGCTAAACCACTTACAAGGCTTTTAGAAAAAGACACACCTTTTATTTTTGAACAAGAGTGTCTACATGCCTTTGAGTTCTTCAAAGATAAATTAATTAATTCTCCTATTATGATCACACCCGATTTTGTCAACCATTTGAGATCATGTGTGACGCTAGTAGTTTGTGTCGTTTTGCGGTAGGGGCTGTTTTAGGACAACGCCGAAACAAACAATTTCACCCTATATATTATGCTAGCAAAACACTTAATAATGCACATGAGAATTAGACAACTACCGAAAAAGAACTCCTAGCAGTGGTATTCGCCTTTGATAAATTTAGACCATATTTAACATTGTCCAAAGTGGTAGTTTACACGGATCACTCTGCCCTTAGATATCTATTAGCCAAAGCGGAAGCAAAGCCTCGTTTAATCCGTTGGGTTCTCTTATTACAAGAATTTGATTTAGAAATTAGGGATAAACGAGGAGCGGAAAACTTAGCGGCAGACCATCTTTCATGTTTAGAAAATCCACTACGATCAATGTTAGATGAATCTGAAATTTCTGATACATTTCCTGAGGAATCACTATTTGTCATATCTACAAATGTACATCTTGATTATCCATAGTTTGCAGATTATGCAATCTATCTTGTAGCTAAGGTCCTTCTAAAAGACTTTTCATATCAGCAGAAAAAGAAATTTTTCTCTGATTTGAAATATTACTTTTGGGAGGACCCCTTTCTTTTTCGGATATGTGCAGATTCTGTTATACGAAGGTGTGTATCAGTAGAGGAGGGTTGGAAGATTTTGGAGCAGTGTCATTCAGGTCCTGCTGGTGGTCACTATGGAGAAAATCGCTCTGCAAAAAAGGTTCTTGATTCCGGTTTTTATTGGCCCCTTCTATTCAGGGATGCCCAAAGGTATGTGCTTTCATGTGATTCTTGCCAGAAAGCAGGTAATATTTCTAAATTACATGAAATGCCGCAAAAATTTATCCTTGAATGTGAAGTATTCGATGTGTGGGGTATAGATTTTATGGGACCATTTCCAGTTTCTTTTGGGAATAAATATATTTTGGTAGCTGTAGATTATGTATCAAGGTAGGTTGAAGCACAAGATTTGCCTACTAATGATAGTAGAGTTGTAATCAGATTTTTGAAATCCTTATTCACACGATTTGGCACACCACGTGCACTTATTAGCGATAGGGGTTCACACTTTTGTAATCTACAACTAGACAAAGTATTACAAAAATATGGAGTTACACATAGGATAGCCACTTCGTATCATCCTCAAACTAGTGGGCAAGTTGAAGTTTCCAATAGAGAGCTTAAGAGGATCCAAGAAAAATCTGTAGAAGGGAATAGGAAGCAGTGGTCTAGGAAACTTAATGATTGTTTGTGGGCATATAGGACTGCCTACAAAACACCTATAGGGACCACCCCTTTTAGATTGGTCTACGGTAAATCTTGTCACCTGCCTATAGAATTAGAACACAAGTCATATTGGGCAATACGTTCTTTAAATTTTGACACTAGTTCTATAGGAGAGAAGCATAAACTTTAACCTAATGAATTAGATGAGTGGAGAACTATGGCCTATGAGAACTCCCGGATTTATAAGGAGAAAACTAAGCTATTTCATGACCGTCACCTTCGCAAACCCAAGGTATTCCAAAAAGGTGACCAAGTCCTCCTTTATAATTCCAGATTACGTTTATTCCCAGGGAAGTTAAGGTCTAAGTGGTCCGGACCATTTGAAGTTAAAGAAGTCTTTCCCTACGGTACCGTCGAGCTATCTCACCCTAAGAAGGGAGATTTTAAGGTTAATGGTCACCGACTTAGGCCTTATTATGGTGAGCTTCCTATGGACTTCGCTCGTCTAGAGACCTGCCTCCGTCTAGATTAGTTTCATGTTAAACTATAGTGAGTGTTTCTAAGTATTTCTATTTTAGTATAAATCTAGTTAGTTGTAATGAAAAATTTAATGAAAAAAATTTTAATGAAAAAAAAATTTTTTCTGTAAACATTTTTAGGAGGAATGCAATTTTGGAGGGGCACACGGGTCACCACACGCCCGTGTGAGGGGCCGTGTACACGACACAGCCTCAGGCCCAGCCGTGTGAATTAATTCCGCAAAAAGCCAATTTCTTCCCGAGAACAACACGGGTTCAGACCAACCCGTGTGTCTAGCCGTGTCTTTCAGTCGACGATCGTCGAGACCGCTGTGTCGAGACATCCGACACGCCTGTGTCGGCTGACACACGACCGTGTTGCCTACCTACCCGTGTTGATACACCGTGCCAGCTCAGACACGGGTCAACACACGACCGTGTGGTTGACCGTGTTCACCTGACAAGATAGATTCGCGTGGCGTTGACCAGACGGACCGAGGCAGCCCGTGTTCCATGAGGCCTTGGATTCCCTAACACAGGTGCACACACACGGCCATGTGCGCACCCGTGTTCAACGCCTACACACGATTCGAGGCAACTCGTGTTCCACGAGGCTGCGGTTTCCCCTAACACGGGTTCACACACGGCCGTGTGGTTGACCGTGTTCACCTGACAAGATAGATTTGCGTGACGTTGACCACACAGACCGAGGCAGCCCGTGTTCCATGAGGCCTCAAATTCCCTAACACGGGTGCACACACACGGCCGTGTGCGTACCTGTGTTCAACTCCTACACACGATTCGAGGCAACTCGTGTTCCACAAGGCTGCGGTTTCCCCTAACACGTGTTCACACACGGCCGTATGCGAACCCGTGTTCTACTTCTATAAATAGGGCCGTGTCATTTTTTTTCTTCACTTCCTCCCAGCATCCTTGCCTTCATTTACGGTCTGAGCCCGATTTTGAGCAGCCTTGGTCTCCAAACTTCCGCGGATTTGCCTTTTAATCGCATTCTTTCCTTCTACATCATGTTGTCCGGAAGAAGTCAAGGTGGTTGCCATCGCTGATCGGAGATGCAAGTCTCAACGGAGAGGCGTGATGCCGCTGCTCCGCTAGTATTTACCGACCCATCGCACACCGCCCGCTTCAATCGCCTACAATCAAAGAAATTTCAAGATATTCGCACGATTGATTGGAGCGTGCTTGAAGAAATAAATTTAACTGGGGATGTCCGGGCATTAATATCTGTAACGGGTTGGGAGCAATTTTTTGCCATAGAGGAGTTAGGATTTAGGGAACTCACGTTAGAGTTCCTATCCTCATTTTATTACAACTTTCTGCCTAACTTCATTGATGCGCCGCACGCGTCCGAGGAGATAATTTCATTTCGAGCGGGTGGCACATTTTATACACTCACCATGCTCCAGTTCACCCAGTATTTAGGGGTGTATGAGGATTCATTCCTCTTTAGTGCTGCCTACCCCGAGCTCCACTTCGACCTCCCCAATCGCGATATTGCCGGCGGTATCTGGCGCCAGATTTCTTTTGATACTAGCACTTATGAGGCCAAGTGATCTAAGGACTCTAAGTTGGTTTCACCCGCCCTCCATTACATTCACCATCTCCTTAGCCACACATTGAGCGGCCGGGGCGAAAGCTCCGGTGTTGTCAGTCGACAGGACCTACTGTACCTCTACAACATGTCTTCACGTTATCCTCTGCATCTCGGTTTCCTACTAGCCCAGTTTATTCTCCACCAGGCCGACACCCCCCGCGTAGGGTCTATTTGTGTAGCATCCTATATCACTCGCCTGGTGAAGAACATGGGCATATTCTCAGCCCTCCCCCAGATGACAGTGGTCGTGAAGACCGTGCCTATCACGAAGGCCAGTCTTTGCTCCCTCCCACTCGTCACCGCCCGTCAGGGCCAGGGAGGCGTCATATATTCTATTGCACGACGTGGGCCGCAAGTGCAGGATGACAGTGATGATGAGGTGGATCCTGACCTCGATGTGCCGTGGGTACGTCCGCCCCATTCCACTTACGCTCATGGCGAGTCTTCTACTGCACCCCCTCCACCTCGTTCGCGGTATTCACGAGAGTTCCGGCATTTCTTCGACACCGAGCTCTCGCCGTGCCTTCAGCATATTGAGGAGTCGCAGCAGCAGACCGGGGCTCTCCTCATCCAGATCAGAGACCACTTGGGGATCGCCCTTAGAGAGCCGACAGCTCCTGGCCAGCCACACTTCCCAGACAACCAGCCGCCTTACTATTGACATGTATCTGTGTATTGTAGTATTTCTTTATTTATATTGATGTATTTCAGTTATTACATATGATTTCATGTCCGCTCCTGGTTCCTTCATGTACTCTTCTATTTTGATGATAGCAGTGTTGAAGCCAAATATGACCTCAACGGGAGTTCGAAGAAAAGAGGGTGCAGCCAAAACCTACTTCTCTCAAGCCTCAACCCTCGACTGGATTCAAAGGACCTAAGACTGACCCAAAGCCTCAGCAGGGAGGTCCCACCTCACACCCGAAAGATCTCTGAGAGCTTCCCCTCCAAAGCCCAAGCTGGGCTAGGAGCTCCTCAGAAAGCACTGGAATTTGAGAGATAATGACAGCTTGCCTTCTAAGGAGCCCTCATGGGTCTATTTATAGCACCTTGCTGACCTGAAATTACCGAAAAACCCCTAGTTGGTCTGCCAATAGACGAATCCCGCTGTTTCCCTGAGGGCACAGGGGTAAATTTATCTGAGGGCAATCTGGTCATTTAACTCTAAGCCTTGGGCCCCACTCGGCGAGAGCTGTGAACCGAGGGCCTTATACTCAGAGACGGCGCGAACGGTCTCGCCTGCTTACAGGCGAGAGCCCCTTCAAGATTGGAACTTGGCGCTAGCGTAAGCACTCCAGCGCTGGCTGCGCTCGACGATCTCGGCCTGTTGATCTCCACTCGACGACTTGACGCGAACGTTCCCGCCAGCTTGGACGAGACCTCCTTCCGGGCGGGAACGCCTTTGGCTAGCTCAACTGTGACCATTGCGCCTCCTGGTTCGACTCAGCAAATATGGGGTTGTACACTATCCCCGCTCTTTTGGAGCTAGCTCTGCGCTCGAAAACGCATCTTCAACCCAGAAGTATTCGCTGAGCACGTGTAACGCCCCGAAACTCAAAGGAGTGACGGGGGACGTTTTGGGCCAGTTTTGGGTTCTGGCTGCAGGCACACAGCCTGGGACACGGGCGTGTCCCAGGGCTTGTCAAGCCTGTGTCGACACTGAGCCGGGAAGTCGACACTTTGACCTCGACATTGTGTCGAGACTGGGCACACGGCTGGCGACACGGGCGTGTCGCAGGGCATGTCGACCCGTGTCGACACTTAGCCCGCGAAGTCGACACACTGCGCGCGATGAAGTGTCGATACATGGCATACGGCCTGTGACATGGGCGTGTCGCAGGGCGTGTCAACCCGTGTCGACACTCATCCCGGGAAGTCGACACTTTGGTCTCGACATTGTGTCGAGACAAGGCACACGACTTAGGATACGGGCGTGTCCAAGGCCGTGTCATCAGGTCGACGATCTTCGATCGACGAAGTGTCGAGTGTCGAGACCGTGTACACGATCTGGAGCCCAGGCATGTTGAGGTGACACGGGCAAGGACACGAGCGTGTCCTAGAACCCGTGCAGTGCTCGGGTTGTTTTCGAGGAAAAATGATGGGGGTACACGGCCGGCCACACGGCCGTGTCAGGTGGAACACGAGCGTGTCAGGTCGAACACGGGCGTGTTCGATACCCGTGTGTTGTTCCAGGTGATTTGATTTTGATGGCGAATGAGACACACGGACCTGGACACGGGCGTGTGCCAGGCCGTGTTCGGTCCAGATTGGGCATTTCAGCCCCGAATCAAAGCCGTTCATTTCTTTAATTGATGATCCAACTGCTGGGGGTTGTTCCTGAAGGGATATACCCGGGATTGGACTTAGAAACCCTCACTTTTCATAAGTTACTATCTTTCTAAAAGCTTAGAGAGAGAGGAGAGCCAAGGAAGGAAGAAGGAGCTAGATCCGGCCATTGGAGGAGCTTCGAAGCTCCAAATCGCGAGCCGACTCCGGATCCACGGAGGCAAAGCTAGTGCGGTGCTTTTCATCCGCTTACTTTTCCATGGCGCCAAAGAGGAATGCTAGGGTAACGATTCTCTTCTTGAGCATGAGTAGCTCTCCTTCTTTGCATAGGAAGCCCGCTCTCGCGAGTTTGCGGAGAGTTGGAGGCGTTCCTTCGGGTAGATATGTGAAGTCCCCGTTGTTTAGAGTCCGTAAGCGAGAACGGACATAGGCATGATGTGTGAAGCCTACCTGGACATGTTGGTTTGGATCGGTGATGTTGCATTGCATAAATGCCAGAGAAGACTCCGTGCTATTGATTGTTTTTCGGGTTTCTACGCGGTAGATTGTAGCAGGGAGCCTTGGGGGCTAACCCAAAGGTGCACCCGGAAAACTGGGCGGATACGAGATCCTGCCAACTTGGTGGCCTGAGAGCCAACTTGAACATAACCGGGTTATGTGAATTGTGATGGAAATGGGACTCGGTGGAAGTTTGACCCGCGCAAATGGCTTAAATTATCGTTGCGATGTGAGCACGGGTTAGATGGAATCGTACCCGCTCTATGTCATTCGGTTAAAGAGACCTAAAGGCACGTGGCACTTGCCGTTGGCATAGATTAGGGTCTTCGGCGGTCGATTGCTTAAATTGTCGTGACCCAGGCCAAGATGACAAATTGCTCATAGGTTTGGCCGTCAAAGTGGCGGTGGTGAGTCTGGAATGTCTATGACTTTAATTGACGTGACATCGACCGGTTCACCGAGAATGTGCCCTGAGAGCACGGGGCGTGTGGCCGTGCGAGCCAACGTCTGTGATGAAATGGCTATATATATATATATATATTGCTCGCTTATGCTAATGAAATGCAGGGAAGGAGCATCGCCGCCCCGAGTTGGGGGCGGGATCGTTATAATTTGGTCAGCATTGCTGACCGTTGCCTTGTTTTGCCACAGTGCGGTGGTTTGTTGTTTGCAGGTGCTGTTGGACCAAGCGGTCAATAGCGGGCTAAAGCCATTTTTGCGAAGCCGGCCCTCGAAGGCCTATTTAGAAGCGTTTACTGTTTTATTCATGTATGACCGGCCTGCGTGCCGTGGTTTGTAAATCATGTAATATCAAGTGAAACATTTTGTAAGGCCTTAAGGCTTATGTTGGTATTTGTATAACATTCCTATTTCGATTTAGTGGACATTCATGCTTTAGTGCTGGGTTCTTATTTACAACTTTTATAAACTGCTTCCGCTAGAATGCTCTGTGTAGGACGTTGATTGGTTGGATGGTTTCCATGAGTAACCACCCGGTCTGTCTGTGGCATACGGCGTCGGGCCCCGGCCGGACCTACTGCTATATGCTATGTGACGGATAGGGGGTGTTACAATTTGGTATCAGACTACTGGTTTTGGTCGGGCTTAAGATGAATTCGTGGGCGAATTCTTTTTAAGGGGTGGTGAGCACATTGTGTGCGTCATCGTTATAACGGTAAAAGAACCCATGAATGTCCACTTAGGAATGAAAATACTCGTGTTTGAGGAACCTGCGTGTTCCTATAATTGCTGTTTGCAATTTTATTTGGTCGCTTAACGGTGTTTTGTACCACTATAGGTGACCAGAAGTGGTGTTGGGCCGTCAGAACGCCGAGTTTCTGAGGCTAGTAGTGCACCGGATGTTGCTCCTGCAACACCTCTGTCGGCTGAGAACATACGATTGGTGGCTGAAGCGGTGTTGGCCGTGATAAATGCGCAGCCTGCAAGGCAAACGCAGCAGCCCGCTCCTGTGATGGAGCAGGAACCTCTTCAAGAGGCTGAGCCGAGGAGAGTGGAGCAAGTGGTTGTGGAACCGGTGGTGCCAAGGAGGGCAACTGAGAGGCAGCTTAAGCATGTAATGAGCTTTAACCCTCCGTTATTCTCGGGGTGGGAACCCCATCTCAGGCTGAAGACTGGCTCTCCAGGGTGAAGAGAGTCATGACAGCAACGGAGACGGAGGAGTGGCAAATGACCACCATCGCTACGTTCCTTTTGGACGGTGAAGCGAGAATGTGGTGGGAAGGATTGGAGCTGCACTTACTAAGAGGTAGGCAACTTGGTGATGTCTCGATGGAAGAATTCTTGAGATTGTTCTTGGCTAGATACCTTCCTTCGACGCAGAGGATAGCGTTGGAGAATGAATTTCTGAAGTTGGTTCAGGGTGAGAGGACCGTGGATGAATATCTCCATGAGTTCACTCGTTTGAGTCGATATGCTAGCTCCACTATCGTGGATGAGGAGCGCAAGACTAATCGCTTCTATGAAGGCTTGAGAGATGAGTTGAGATTACTACTTTCGGGGCCGATGACGCAGGGTTTCTTAACCTTGGTCAATACTGCCCGGTCCTTGGAGAAGGACATGAAGAATGTGCAAGCAAAGAAAAGCTTGGGTGATAGGAAATCTGAATTTAAAGTGCCGACTACTTCAAAGTCCGGCTATCGGAGGTCTTTCAAGAAGCATAGGACTTCGGGTCCAGCTCCTTCTGGTGCTTCTGGGGCGACTACGGGTCGGACCCCGGGTGCGTGTTTTACTTGTGGAAAGACGGGGCATTTTGCCCGTGACTGTTGGAGCGGACGTCCTAAGTCCGAGAGAAGGCCGGGAGCTACTTATGAAGAGAAGGGAAAGGCGGTGGAGTCGACCGCATCCCATTATGCTCCGGCCCAACCAAGGGTTATAATCTTGGCCAACAGGAGGCCATCAAACAGGCTGATGTGGTGACAGGTACGGTTTAATTTATAGCAAGTCAATTTCTTTAAATACTTGTTATGCACATGTTACCTTACCACTGCTTGTTTAGGATTTGTATTGATTTGTGAAAATCCGGCACGAGCACTCTTCGATACGGGAGCTTCACACTCCTTCTTGTCCGAAGGATTTATATCACGCATCGGAGTCCCTTCTTCGATGGCGAAGGATAAGTTGGATGTGTTGTTGCCCAATGGGTGTTCGATGCGAGCGGATAGGATCTGCGATGTTAAGATTCTTATTGGGAATCAGGAGTTCGACCTGCAGGCGTCTTTACTTCCGTTGGTGGAGTTCGACGTCATATTTGGCATGGACTGGCTCTCGGAGCAGCAGGCCCATATAGATTGCGGTAGCAAGGAAGTCAAGCTGGGAGCAAGTCGTGAAACGACTTTTACGGGCTTAAAGGGGTCGAGCAAGACGTTGATGTCTGCTCTTCAGGTGGTGAAGGCGGTTCGTGCCGGTGCAGAACTGTTCTTTACACTAGTGGAGGTTGCAAAGCCGAAGCCCGCGTTGGATTGTATTTCAGTGGTATCGGAATACCCTGATGTGTTCCCCGCAGATCTTCCTGGAGCCCCGCCTCAATGGGAGATAGATTTTACGATTGAGCTAGTGCCAGGTGCAAAGCCTGTGTCACGATCTCCTTATCGGCTAGCGCCTAAGGAAATGGCGGAGCTG
Source organism: Platanthera guangdongensis (assembly GCA_039583875.1). Taxonomy (NCBI): domain Eukaryota; kingdom Viridiplantae; phylum Streptophyta; class Magnoliopsida; order Asparagales; family Orchidaceae; genus Platanthera; species Platanthera guangdongensis. The sequence goes on along the minus strand of CM077148.1, from coordinate 34,461,505 downwards.
AAAGTTCAACTGCAAGAGTTGTTGGAGCAAGGGTATGTGCGCCCGAGTTCTTCGCCTTGGAGCGCACCGGTCCTCTTTGTTAAGAAGAAGGACGGAAGCTTGAGGCTATGTATTGATTATCGGGAGCTCAACAAGCTGACGGAGAAGAACAAGTACCCGATCCCCCGGATTGATGATCTTTTGATCAGTTAGTCGGGTCGACGGTGTACTCGAAGTTGGATCTCAAGGCTGGGTACTATCAGCTGCGAATAAGGGAGAGTGATATCCCGAAGACAGCGTTTAGTACGAGATACGGGCATTATGAGTTTACGGTCATGCCGTTTGGGCTGACTAATGCGCCGTCAGTGTTCATGGATTTGATGAACAGGACTTTCAGGGAGTACTTGGACCATTTCGTGATCGTCTTCATCGACGATATTTTGGTGTACTCGCAAAGTGAGGAAGATCACTTCAAGCATCTTCATTTGGTGTTGGAGACGCTAAGGAGAAATCAGTTGTATGCCAAGTTCTCGAAGTGCGAGTTTTGGCTATCCTCAGTGGCGTTCCTCGGGCATATAGTAAGTGGAGAGGGTATTGTGTGGATCCGGCGAAGATTGTTGCGATACGGGAGTGGCCTGAGCTTGTTACGGTAGCGGAAGTCCGGAGTTTTTTGGGGCTTGCCGGCTATTATAGGCGCTTCGTAGAGAACTTCTCGCGGATAGCGTTACCTCTCACTACTTTGACGAGGAAGGAGCATAAGTTCGTTTGGACGCCGGAGTGCGCGCGAGCTTTTGAGGAGTTGAAGTGTCGGTTGACCACGGCGCCTGTGCTGAGTTCGCCATGTGGGACCGAAGGCTATGAGATTTATAGCGATGCTTCGGGCAGCGGTTTGGGTTGCGTGCTACTGCAACACGGAAGTGTAATAGCTTATGGCTCGAGACAGCTAAAAGTGCATGAGAGGAATTATCCGGTCCATGACTTGGAGTTAGCGGCCGTGATTTTTGCCTTGAAGCTGTGGAGACACTATTTGTACGGTGTGAAGATTGATATCTACACCGATCACAAGAGCCTGAAGTATCTTATTGATCAGAAGGATCTGAATATGCGGCAGCGTAGATGGATGGAGTTCCTGGGGGACTATACATTCAAGATCCACTACGTGCCTGGTAAGGGAATGCGGTTGCGGACGCGTTGAGTCGCCGAGCCCCAGCTCAAGCCAATTGGCTATCGGTGCATGATGAGCGGTTGGTGCGGGAGTTGGAGGCGTTGGAGATTGTTTGTGTGGATAGACAATCAAGTGCTGAAGCAGTTCTGAATTGGACTGAAGTCCAATATGACCTGGCTGATCGTATTCGGCAGGCTTTGGATATGGATGCTCATATGAAGCAGTTCATGGTAGAGGCTCTGGATGGGTCAAATTCCCAATTCGTCGTGGAGGACGGATTACTTTGGAAAGACGGTCGTCTGTGTGCGTCCCAAGTGTGGGCAATTTGCGGGTGGAGTTGTTGTACGAGGCACACCATACCAAGTACTCGATTCACCCGGGGAGCACGAAGATGTACCGTGATGTGAAGAAACTGTTTTGGTGGCCGGGTTTGAAGAAGGATGTGGCGCTATACGTAGCAAAGTGCCAAACTTGCGCCTTGGTAAAGGCGGAGTGCCAAAAGCCGGGAGGATTTCTTAAGTCCTTGCCTATTCCGGAGTGGAAATTTGACGACATCTCTATGGACTTTGTGCACGGTTTGCCAAGGTCGCAAAAGGGGAACGACGCCATTTGGGTGGTTGTTGATCGATTAACGAAGGTGTCGCATTTTATTCCGCATAGGAAGGATGATCCGGTGGAGAAGTTGGCAAAGCTTTATGTGGATAACATAGTACGGCTTCATGGTGTGCCCCGCAGCATCGTGAGTGACCGAGATGGGCGGTTCACGTCCAATGATTGGAGGCTAGTGCAACAAATGTTGGGAACAAAGTTGAAATTCAGCACAGCCTTCCATCCGCAAACGGATGGGCAGACCGAGAGGGTCAATAGAACCATGGAAGACATGCTCCGCATGTGTGTCTTGGATTTTGGAAAGCAATGGGAGACCACCTTTATTTGGTGGAGTTCGCATACAACAATAGCTACCAAGCGAGTATTCAGATGGCGCCTTTCGAGGCCCTATATGGTAGAAAATGTCGCACGCCGTTGTCTTGGTTAGAAACGGGTGAGTCAAAGTTGTATAAGCGATCGGAAGTGGAGGATGCTACTTCTTTGGTGAGAACCATTCGAGAGAGGTTGCTTATCGCTCAGGACCGGCAAGCAAAGTACTATAATGCCAAGCACAGGAACGTGGAGTTCGCTGTGGGCGATTATGTATACTTAAAGATCAAGCCGTTCAAGGGTGTCTCGCGGGTGCGGCGATTGAAAAAGCTAAGCCCGAGGTACCTTGGACCGTTTGAGGTTCTGGAGCGAGTTGGTGAAGCGGCCTATCGGTTGAAGCTTTCAGTGGAGCTTAGTGGTTTACATGATGTATTCCATATTTCGGTGCTTCGGAAGGCGGTGCAAGAGCCTACGCAAGTGATCGCGGTTGATCAAGTGCCGGTGGATAGTGGGCTGACGACAAAGGTCAAGCCCGTGCGGATTGAGGACTCGGAGGTCAAGCGGCTACGCAATAAAGAGATCAGGATGGTCAAGGTCCGGTGGGACAATTGCGGTCGTGAGGAGCTCTCTTGGGAGCGAGAGCAGACTATGCTTGACGAGTATCCGGAGTTGTTCCGCTCAGGTACAAATTTTGGTTTTGTACATGTCTTTCCTTTATATAATTTCGTGGACGAAATTCTTTTAAGAGGGGGAGAGTTGTAACGCCCCGAAACTCAAAGGAGCGACGGGGGACGTTTTGGGCCAGTTTTGGGTTCTGGCTGCAGGCACACGGCCTGGGACACGGGCGTGTCCCAGGGCGTGTCAAGGCTGTGTCGACACTGAGCCGGGAAGTCGACACTTTGGCCTCGACATTGTGTCGGGACTGGGCACACGGCCGGCGACACGGGCGTGTCGCAGGGTGTGTTGACCCGTGTCGATACTTAGCCCGTGAAGTCGACACTCTGCACGCGACGAAGTGTCGAGACATGGCACACGGCCTGCGACACGGGCGTGTCGCAGGGCGTGTCAAACCCGTGTCGACACTCGTCCCGGGAAGTCGACACTTTGGTCTCGACATTGTGTCGAGACAAGGCACACGCCTAGGACACGGGCGTGTCCAAGGCCGTGTCATCAGGTCGAGACGATCTTCGCTCGACGAAGTGTCGAGTGTCGAGACCGTGTACACGGCCTGGATCCCAGGCGTGTTGAGGTGACACGGGCAAGGACACGGGCGTGTCCTAGAACCCGTGCAGTGCTCGGGTTGTTTTCGGGGAAAAATGATGGGGTACACGGCCGGCCACACGGCCGTGTCAGGTGGAACACGGGCGTGTCAAGTCGAACACGGCGTGTTCGATACCCGTGTGTTGTTCCAGGTGATTCGATTTTGACGGCGAATGAGGCACACGGCCCTGGACACGGGCGTGTGCCAGGCCGTGTTCGGTCCAGATTGGGCATTTCAGCCCCGAATCAAAGCCGTTCATTTCTTTAATTGATGATCCAACGGCTAGGGGTTGTTCCTGAAGGGATATACCCGGGATTGGACTTAGAAACCCTCACTTTTCATAAGTTACTATCTTTCTAAAAGCTTAGAGAGAGAGGAGAGCCAAGGAAGGAAGAAGGAGCTAGATCCGGCCATTGGAGGAGCTTCGAAGCTCCAAATCGCGAGCCGACTCCGGATCCACGGAGGCAAAGCTAGTGCGGTGCTTTTCATCCGCTTACTTTTCCATGGCGCCAAAGAGGAACGCTAGGGAACGATTCTCTTCTTGAGCATGAGTAGCTCTCTTCTTTGCATAGGAAGCCCGCTCTCGCGAGTTTGCGGAGAGTTGGAGGCGTTCCTTCGGGTAGATATGTGAAGTCCCCGTTGTTTAGAGTCCGTAAGCGAGAACGGACATAGGCATGATGTGTGAAGCCTACCCGGACATGTTGGTCTGGATCGGTGATGTTGCATTGCATAAATGCCGGAGAAGACTCCGTGCTATTGATTGTTTTTCGTTTTCGGTTTCTACGCGGTAGATTGCAGCAGGGAGCCTTGGGGACTAACCCAAAGGTGCACCCGGAAAACTGGGCGGATACGAGATCTTGCCAACTTGGTGGCCTGAGAGCCAACTTGAACATAACGGGTTATGTGAATTGTGATGGAAATGGGACTCGGTGGAAGTTTGACCCGCGCAAATGGCTTAAATTGTCGTTGCGATGTGAGCACGGGTTAGATGGAACCGTACCCGCTCTATGTCGTTCGGTTAAAGAGACCTAAAGGCACGTGGCACTTGCCGTTGGCATAGATTAGGGTCTTCGGCGGTCGATGGCTTAAATTGTCGTGACCCAGGCCAAGAAGACAAATTGCTCATAGGTTTGGCCGTCAAAGTGGCGGTGGTGAGTCCGGAATGTCTATGGCTTTAATTGACGTGACATCGACCGGTTCACCGAGAATGTGCCCTGAGAGCACGGGGCGTATGGCCATGCGAGCCAACATCTGTGATGAAATGGCTATATATATATATTGCTCACTTATGCTAATGAAATGCAGGGAAGGAGCATCGCCGCCCCGAGTTGGGGGCGGGATCGTTATAATTTGGTCAGCATTGCTGACCGTTGCCTTGTTTTGCCACCGTGCGGTGGTTTGTTGTTTGCAGGTGCTGCTGGACCAAGCGGTCAATAGCGGGCTAAAGCCCTTTTTGCGAAGCCGGCCCTCGAAGGCCTATTTGGAAGTGTTTACTGTTTTATTCATGTATGACCGGCCTGCGTGCCGTGGTTTGTAAATCATGTAATATCAAGTGAAACATTTTGTAAGGCCTTAAGGCTAATGTTGGTATTTGTATAACATTCCTATTTCGGTTTAGTGGACATTCATGCTTTAGTGCTGGGTTCTTATTTGCAACTTTTATAAACTGCTTCCGCTAGAATGCTCTGTGTAGGACGTTGATTGGTTGGATGGTTTCCATGAGTAACCACCCGGTCTGTCTGTGGCATACGGCGTCGGGCCCCGGCCGGACCTACTGCTATATGCTATGTGACGGATAGGGGGTGTTACAGCATGTGTCACCATCAGGAATCTTTTGGAAGGCCGTACCGTTCTATGAAAAATACGTGTGCCGATAGACGATCATAACACCTTCCTCGAATCGTCATTCTTCGCCTGAGCTCTCGCTTCCTCTCGCGATGCCTTCCAAGCGCGCCAACAAACCGCTTCCGCAGGATCTGCAAGACCGCATCAACGCGGCACAGGCGCGTAGCCAAGGCTAACAACGCCCTGGTTGCCCCATGGCTAGCGAGACGGTCGCGTCGGCCGCGGAGCCTTCCTGCCCAAGAAGAAAAAGAAGAGGGCAAAGGTGGTCCAGCGGGACCTTCCCCATGAGAACAGTAGCCCCGCCCACCCCAACCCCAAGCCACGCGGATGATCCCTCGCCGCGAAAGGTATGTTTGATTTGCTAATTTTTGAAAACGCCAGCCGCTCAGTAGTTGAGCGATATTTCTCGCAAGAAACGGTTCCCAACGCTGCCACGTCCCCGCTTGATGCGAATCCTTGGATCCATCTTCTGCGCCACCCCGAGGATCAATCACGGGTTCGAGGTGGCTCCTCCACCTGACCCGAGCACTGTAGGTAACTGTTCCCCTCTCGCCCTTAACTCAAAATTTTGAATGCTGAACTGTCTTATCGCAGCGCCAGTTTTCGCACCGCCAGGTCTCGCCACCCGGGAGAGCGGAGCGAGGGCTGCGAATCAGCCTGCCCCTGCGGTTGATTTCTCCCTACCGACGGGAGGAAAGACTGCCGAATCTTCTGCGCCTCCGTTAGATGCCAGCCATCCTGTGGGAGAGGAGACCCCCTCCCCCGTCCTCCGACCAAGCCGAGATCACCATTCGTAAAAATTTACCCCCCGGGAAAGGAAAGCCGATCCACCTACTCTTTGGAGCTGAGGGGGGGGGGGGGGGGGGGAGGGGGCTGGGCCTTCTCGCCTGCTGTCGAACGGGGGGCCTCGTCACGCTGCAGGTATGTGGAAATTTTATAACAGCAATCCTATAGCTCTCGCTTTAACAAGAATTCTTTTGCCAGGGGACATGGGCTCGCGGCTGGGAGCTGAGGTAGAGGAAGAAGAAGAAGAAGAAGAAGAAGAAAGAGAGGGGAAGACGGCGAGAGTTCCCCTCTCCCTTCATCTGAAGAGATGGAGGAGATCTTGACCGGTGCCCCGGGAGCGCTAAAAGACGGGGGAAGAAGGTTGTCGCCGTCCTATCGAAGCTCATCCGGCGAGAACGGGTCCGCGACCTCACGGCGAAAGAGTTTCGCCAATCAGTGGAGCAGAGGCTGGAGACTCTGGAGCGGGACTATCTTATCGGCGAGATGGACCGGCCGGGGGGGGTCTGCCGCCGGATCTTCACCCGAAAGGTGCATCGAGCGGATCCGGGATCTGTCTCGCCGGGTCAACCTAGGATGCACTGTTCTGTCGTCCTACTTCAACCCGCAGGCGCCACCCCGGACCAAGCTACGGGAGCAAGGGAAATGGCGGTGGGAGCCATATTGAATCGCGAGACCTCCCCTTCTCTTCCCCAGGCCTTCCCCTTCTCGGATGTACCCTCGTTTATTAATAACTCGGTTATTATTGCATACTTTTTATCCAGTTCTCGCTCAGTGAGAGTAATAATTCTGCTCTTATCATCAATATTGTTATTGTGTGTATGTTATTATCCTGGGCTTTCGGTTGGCGAGAGCCCCCTTGCTTCCGCTTATCTTGTCTGCCGCATGTCATTTCACAACGCTTGCGCTAATCATTCGGTCAATCAGTCACTATCGAACTTGGGCGGGAAAACGAAGCGCCGCTGACCTGGGACGTGCCGGCTGTACCCCCGCCTCCTTTTTGAAAACGGTCATCATGATCATGGTTTTATATAAATAGGGAAGCTCACCTACCACATTCATTTCTCCGATCCCAATCTCTCTCCTCTTCTGTTGCTTTCGCGGTCTCTCCAAAGCTCTCGCTTGTCTTCGCCTTCTCCTTCCGTTCTCATACGGTTCTTGCTCTCGCCTTCTTCTTGAAGCTCTCGCTGTCAAACTCTTCATTACGATGCCGGGCAGAGGTGAGGGATGATCCAACTATGCGGAAGCTTTTCAGAAGCACCTTTTTCCATCCCGCACCCTCACTGTGGATGAGTTCAACCTAATCAAGACTCAATACGTTCCCGCCAGCTTCACCGCGCGGAACCAGGAAACCATGATAAGGTAAAACACCGCGGGGAGGGGGAGCTCGCCATCCCCATCGAGCACTTCGAGGTGGCTTCCGCCTCCGCTGTGGCCCGAGATACGCCAGGCCCTCCGGTATTACGGGGTGGTTCCCGCGCAGCTGAATCCAAATTCGGTTGCAATTCTTGTGGCTTTTATATGCTACATGCGATCCGAGAGGATCGAGTTCAACCTGCCAATTTTCCGCAAGCTGTTCACTTTCCGCGCCAAAGGAGGGGTGGTCTTCTTCTCTGGACAACTGCTCAAGACGATCGGTCTCGCCAACAAGCACCATCACTGAGGCGAGAGGTTCATCTTCTTTTTCGGCGACTTCGGGAACATGCCTCTCGCTCCTATCCAATACGAGGATGCCGCTACAAGCCCCCCACCCTTGGGCTTGGGCGAGAGCGCCCTCATTGAGTTCTTTGGAACCAAGGAATTCGACGTCTCTACCTTCGACGAGACGTTGATTCACTCCTCCCCGTTCTCCCAGGCGAAGGTAAGGTCTCGCCTTTATCTTGCTAATCCATGTCCTTTTCAAGGTTTGAACTTAGTATTTCCACTTTTGCAGGAGAGCGCGAGATCCCCTTACGCCAACCCTTTGACGAGGCTCATGCTAGCGGGAGCCAACCTCCAAAAGACCCGCTGGCTCTCGCAAAGGCCGCTGCACAAGCTTGCCGGAAAGAGCCGGCCCCTCCTCCCTCAATTGGTGCCGGGAAGCGAAAGCCCGGTGCCCCTGCGCCTCAACCAATCAAGAGGCCCAAGACCACTGATACCGAGAAGGGCAAGGCCGTTATGGTGCGGCCCTCCCAGCCTCTACCTGCAGGCTGCTCCTTTGAGGAGATCTTGCAGGATGTCAGCGAGATCGCAGCCACTAGGGGCGGCGCTAAGGCCCCTACCGAGAACCATCAGGCCCCGGTGCTGCACGAGGGCGAGGGAGCTGCCGCCGAGACCTCTCCGGCCACCTCTATCTGGAGGGTGCCCGCGGGGCCACCGCAACTTTGTCTCGGCATGAGGTGCTTGTACGTGGAGAACAAGCCGCTGCTACAGTGGGATCCTGATGCCACCTGGGTCTCGATCTCGTCCCTCCTGCCCAGCTGGGCAGAGCGAGACGAGGTTACCAGCGAGGCTTTCGCCTTAGGTTACTGCCTCTATAGCCGGGAGGATGCCAGCGTCTTCGACAGGATGTCGACCCGGCTGCTGGCTTATGATTCTACTCGCGCCCTGATGCGTGGGCTGGAGCTTGCGCACATGTGTGCTCGCCGGAGCATCACCATAGACCGCAATTTCTAGGATATGCTCAGGGCCAGGGATGACGCGGTGGCTCAGGCGGCCACTTTGGCGAAGGAGCTGGCCGAGGCCCAACAACTGCTATCTTCGCGCCAGGTGGAAGGGGTAAGCGAGATCTTTTCACCGCGCTTGCTTTCGCTACTTTAACTATTCTTTTTCATGCTAACCTCTCGCTGTTCAGGATTCCGCCCAAGCCACACTTCGCGAGGAGCTATCCCAAGCATTGATACGACAACGTCCCTACTGAGGGAGCAGATCGCGCGCCTGGAGGCGAATGCGGCCCCCCCCCCCCCGCTGGATGAGAGACTGAAGAGCCTCTACTACACGGTCTATGACATGGACAAGCTTCTCCAGGCCAACGCGCAGGCTACAGTCAGGTTGGACGCTGAGACGTTGCGAGATGTCGACTACTGGGATGGGAGGGAAAAAAACATCACCGCTCAACAGCTCGTTCCTGGCTCTCGAGCCCATTCCAAAGCCCCGCGCGCGCCCCTGATACCCCACCCCCGGAAGTCCCGAAATCCCCGCCGCGGACGCCGAGACCTCCGGTGAGAGCTCCGGCGAAAAGCTCCAGCGGGAGCTCGAGCGGGAGCTCTGAGGGTATAGCTTGTCTCCTTGAGGGCCCCTTTTTATTCTTTGTCTAGTGTAAAGAGCGAGACGCTCTAAACTCGTACTGTGTAATATATATTGCAAACGTTCCATTGTAAATGTATACGTTATTGTGAATGTGCTTGATGTAATTGCTGTGGCCGAGTGCTTCCAACGTATGCTTCCGCGAGGCCCTTGGCCCCCTAGGATAGTCTTAGTGACGAATCGGAGGGAACCTGCTGCAAACTGTCAGTCGGAAGCGGGCTCACGAACCCTTAAGACGGAACGTCAAAATTTAGTCCGCGAATCCATTAGCATGGCCGAATCCACTTCACCGGCTGTTCGCCGTCCCATCCGCCTGTCTTCTCGAGAATATTAATAGGAGCCTTCTCGGCGAAAGCCCCCCTCAGCGAGACCTCTCTGACGGGGATTTCCCCGTCGAGATCTATTCGGCCGAGACCTTTCCTACCTTTACTCTTTCCATTTTGTGTTCCTGGGGCACTTCCTGCCTTGTCTAAACCAAACCTATCCCCCACAGGGCGAGCCTTTGGCCATGCCAGCTAGATGAGAGCCTGCGCAGCGGGTCTACCTGGGGCCGAGCTGAGCTCGGGGTGTCGATGAAGTTTCCGCAAACCAGACCTAACCTATTCTAACCTACCTCCCAAAAACCAAACCTATCCCCCACAAGCGAGCCTACGGATCTGCCAGCTAGATGAGAGCCCTGCGCAGTGGGTCTACCGGGGGCCGAGCCGAGCTCGGGTGTCGATGAAGTTTCCGCAAACCAGACCAACCTATCCTAACCTATCTCCCAAAAACCAAACCTATCCCCACAGGCGAGCCACGGACTGCAAGCTAGATGAGAGCCTGCGCAGCGGGTGTACCTAGGGCCGAGCCGAGATCGAGGTTGTAACGCCCCCGATTTTCCAGTGTTTCCCGTGGACTATCTGATCCACTGAGCCGAGGGATACGGCCAATTAATTTAACAAAATCAGTTTTCTATTCATTTTACTTATGATTTGAAGGATTAGAGTGTTGCCTGAGCGTCAGCAGTTATCCCTGCTTGACGGGCATCACAGCTCGTAGTTATCTCGTGCTCTGATTTATTTATAAATGAGAAAATGCGGGTTGTGACAGAGGTGCCGATGACGATCTCAAAACCAACCAAACCTATCTCCCATAAGCTGGAGCATCGACCTGCCAGCTAGATGAGAGCCTGCGCAGCGGGTCTACAGGGAGGGGGCCGAGCCGAGCTCGAGGTGCGATGACGATCTCAAACCAACCGAAACCTATCCCACAAAGGAGAGCCTACAGACCTTGCCAGCTAGATGAGAGAACTGCGCAGCGGGTTACCTGGGGCCGAGCCGAGCAGGGGTGCCGAGACGATCTCAAACAACCAAACCTACCCCCCCAAAGGCGAGGCCTACGGACCTGCCAGCTAGATGAGAGCATGCGAAACGGGGTCTACCTGGGGCCGAGCGAGCTCGGGGTGCCGATGAAGATCTCAAACCAAAACCTATCCCCACAGGCGAGACCCATTCAGACCTGCCAGCTAGATGAGAGCCTGCGCAGCGGGTCTACCTGGGCGAGACGAGCTCGGGGTGCCGATGCGATCTCAAACAAACCAAACCTATCCCCCACAGGCGAGCCTTCGGACCTGCCAGCCAGATGTTAGAGCCTGGCAGCAGGTCATACCTGGGGCCGAGGCGAGCTCGGGGTGCCGAGATGACGATCTCAAACCAACCAAACCTATCCCCACAGGCGAGCCTTCGGAACTGCCAGCTAGATGAAAAGCCTTGCGCAGCGGGTCTACCTGGGGCCGAGCGAGCTCGGGGTATGGTGCCAACCGATAGATCTCAACCAACCAAATCTCCCCCACAGGCGAGCCTTCGGACCTGCCAGCTAGATGAAGGCCAGCACACGACGGGTCTACCTGGGGACGAGCCGGAGCTGGGGCGCCGATGACGATCTCAAACCAAACAAACCTATCCCCACAGGCGAGCCTTCGGACCTGCCAGCTAGAATGAGAGCCTGCGCAGCGGGTCTACCTGGGCCGAGCCGAGCGGGGTGCCGATGACGATCTCAAACCAACCAAAACTACCCCACAGGCAAGCCTCGGACCTGCCGCTAGAAGATTGC